>JNNX01000005.1:1578275-1928934 GCA_001657655.1 Talaromyces piceae | reverse complement strand
GGGGGGGATAACCACAACTTACTTTCCATGAGAGGACGCCATTTTCGGCGTCCAGAAAGGGCACGATTGAGCAAATCACACGGACTAGCGTTGGATACTCCGGATAGCGGGCGTTGGCTATTCACTGTGGTGTAGCGGCGGGTGTCAGAGCGGAGAGATAAAGAGGGGTACAAGGTAGAAAAAGAAAGGATCGCAGCTTCGTGTCGACTGGAGGGTAGAGTCACTGCACACGGCCAGGCGCGCGAGTGGGAAGCGAGGTTGAATCGAAGGAGCAGAAGCAGGAGGAGCAGGAGGCAGAAGAGGGGGGTTTGTAGCGAGAGACTGGCACTGACCTGGGTCGAGACTCGAGAGGCGGTATGGTATGTCGGTCTGTCAGGAGACGGGACTGACGGGACTGACTGGACACCTGCAAGTATGGGCCAGCGGATCAAGGGCAGGGCATCACATCCACGGCGTGTTTGTTGTTGTTTTTGTTATTGTCGTCGTTGAATCTGGCAGGATAAGGATATTTGGGTCGAGGAGGGAGGGCCAGACGTTGGAGTCGCCAGTCAGGGATGGATGAGACAGTGCAGTTTTGGGTTTGGGGCAGAATTGCGGGAAGGAGAGATGGAGACGCAGAGGAGGGGGGGGGTGGTGCAGCAGAAGTGGAGAGAAGGCACGAGCGAGGCTGGCCGGACCTCCTCCCCTAACCAAAAGTCTGCCAGTCAGGCCCGCTCAGAAAGCGACAAGACACTGATCTCCTTGACGAATTCACAATCGCCTCTTCTTTGTTGACCGTTCTGCTTTTCTTTCTTCCACATCTACATGCTCTCGCTACGTCTACGTAGGGTCAAGAAATAGAGCTAGCTCCATGATATACACATAACGCGGCCCGACACGGATGCGCTCATTCACGGACAGACACGGACAGACACGGACAGACATGTCGAACATCGCACCGAACACGCAATCGACACGAGCATCCATCCACAGGCCAGTGGGGAGTGTTTGCGCGCATCTCAGCGACCTGAAGGATGGATGGTTCACTTCCTCCCACCAGCGAACAGACATTCCCAGGTTTCATGATCCATTTGGGAATGCTCGTCGAGCGTCTTTATTTGAAATGACGCTCGTTCTTGGCGCCGACGCCCCTCCAATGTTCCATTCGTTTTTCATTCTTTATATGGACTCCCCTTAGTAGGTTGACTGCTACGTTCTCTCGTCCAACAACAGGTCGATCGCCAATTTGCAGCCTGCGATTTGCCAGCAGTCTTCCTCCAATGGCTTGTGCGGTCTTTGAAAGTGGCACGACGCGGCAGCCAGCCTGACTGCCTTGTCGCCCTTTTGTTTTCCTTCCTTTACCTCCTTCTCATTACTTGCTTATGTCTTTCTGGTTCGCCTTTTCCCAGCCATCGCCAGCAGTCGATCTCGATCTCAGACATGCCAATGTTGCCAGTCCGCCATCGGTGATCGGATACCGTAGAAACGGACGACAGCCGTGTAGACCAACCATGCGTGGATAAGCAAACCCCTGTCTAACAGCCCAGTAGCCTCGTGTTCGCCTTTCCTTTCCACGGAGCGAGAAGTCCCTCATCCATGGTTTCATGACCGAGTTGCCGCGTCGCGGCTGAAAGTAACGGGGAGTGTACGTAGGATGCAGCTAACTAGGTTCCGGATGCTCCAGTGGAGAGAGCCAGTCCCAGACTCCAGTGGACCCCCGGGGAAAAGGCTTGAGGCTCACTACGACTTCGTACCGCAGTATAGAGTATAGTATGCCATAACTTGTCATGGGGGCAAAGGGGGTTCCGGGTAACAATCAATTACGGATTACGTGCTAAAGTTAGCGACTGCAACACTGTACAACCGGGCTACTGTTTGGGTTTAGTAACTAACGACGGAGGGCTCTATGGTTATATCCCGCATAGCCAACCTCCTGACGATAATGATAACCACAGATGCCTTGGGTTCCGATATGACTGCCGCTGTGGCGAGTTCGGGTATTCGTTTGTCCTCATCCAGCTGAACGCAACTGTGAGGGTTTGTACTACTATGGAAATTACTCGGCCGTATCATGATAATATCGAGTCTGATCCGAGCGAAGAGGCATCATTTCAAATACCCAGTTACATCCATAGCCGGCGCTTGTTGTTTTCAAAGACCTTCCGGAACACCCTATATCAGCCACCGACCCACTCGCGCTCGCTCTTCATCGCCAACCGTGCCTGTTAATCACCTCCGGAATGGTAACAGAGTAATAGGGGATTAACGATTAACCCAGCGCTATCCCTAGGCTAGTCTAATATCACGGTCATAAAAAAAAAAATTTTTTTTCTATAGAAGGGATTTATAGTGCACAGCATAGAGCATAGAGGTCGTGAGAGACAAATGAGAGATTTGGTAAAGCCGAACCCAAGGCCGGCCAGGAGAGTGTCAACGTCTAGACTCTCGTACCGACATATATAACGATATGGTATGTACATAACAGAACGCCAGGCCGGAACGAGCAGCTAGTCGGCCCCGAACGGGTAATTGAACTTCAGCAGCGAATTCAGCCCGCCGACAAAGCCGTCGTCGGTGACGCCAATCGTCCGGCGCATCACACACGGCACGCCACCGCGCCAGTCATTCTTCCCATGTCGAATCTCCTCGTCCCAGACGCGCACCTCCATCCCCACAGCCATACCCTGTCCCATGTTCTTGCCGTCGATGCTGACCTCGACCTCACGCCCGCGGTTTTTCGGGCTTAACCGGAGGGTGATTGGAGTGCTCGAAGGGAGGACCAGAGGCCGGAAACTCAGGCTGCGGGCACAGACCGGCGTTAGGAGGAGGGACGGCACCAGCGGATGGACGATGCTGCCTCCGCTACTCAGACTGTACGCGGTGCTACCCGTCGGCGTCGAGACGATCATGCCATCCGCCACGGCCTCGGTCAGAAAACGTCCGCCGACGAAGACGTCGAGAACGGCCAGGTGAGGCTCTTTCCCCCGGTGTATCAGTACCTCGTTCATTGCATACACACGCCCGTTGGGACCCTCTGTGTCCGCCACACCCCCGTTCATCGGTGCGTTGATCAGCTTTCCATCCGGCGTAAACAATCCCACGCGCAGGCGATTGCGCATGAGGATACGCGCACCCCTAGTTGAGCCCATTGATTTTCCGCGAACAGAGGACCATCCTGTGGGTCCCATATGCGATTCGGCCTCTTCATCCACGACCACGGGTTGCGAGTCATCAAGAACTGGGGTGCGGTCACCCGCTACAGAGCCTGACATGTATACCTCCCGAAAGGCCCGTTTGTACTCATCAAACTTCCATTCGCCGAGGAACCCGAGCGTGCCCATGCTGAACGATAGCATGGGAGGCACATTATGGCACGTTGCGAACAGGGAAGATGCCCGAAGAATCGTGCCGTCTCCGCCCAGAGTAATGACCATGTCAACCTTCTCGTGCGTGGACGCCGTCAACGGCCGGTCTGACGTCGCCGTGAAAACGGGAACCGGGAGGGATGTGTGAACCTCTGCCGCGGTTTTGGGCTCTAGGATAATAGCCAGAGATGGATAAGTTGTCACTATATGACTAGAAACAAAACAATCAAAGTCAGACGACGATTGCTATTCCATTATCATAAAGGTGACCGTACTTGACAAATTCAATCAATGATTGTGTGACCGCGGGAGCGCTGAGCTTCTTAACTATAAGCACATTTCGAGGAGGCGATGGCCATTGGAGCGACAGCAAGTCACTACCCCCGGACTCTGCGAAAAGATCGGTCAGCTCTTTGCACCGCGCATAGCCCAAAAAACTTCTAGTCCGCAGGTTTGACGCACACCTTTATACAACGGGAAGAGCCGTGGTGGGAGGCTCTGTATATCCTTAATTTCTCGCCGGCATGCTGACACAGAAAACTGGCGAGTAACGCTCCAAAAGGAATTCGTAATGCCTCGACGACTCGGCAAACGAGCAAGCGTGTTCATGGTTGTTGCAAGGATCCCGGAGCAGCTGGAAGGAAATAGCCGCGACAAGTCTGTGAGAACACCGATAACGCCTGCCGGGCTCTCATGGTCGTCTCTTGCCCAACAACAGACGGAGGAAGATGGTCGAGAGTTGACTGGAGCAGTTCGCACTGGATCGACGTAATCGTTTAAAGCGGGATCGCAGCTGGTCTCGTGATAAGCTTGCGCAGCGAGACGGCACGGGCCCGGCAGGCCTGACCGCCCTCGCTCCACTCCCAAGGCGGCCGCGGCGGGCAGATCGTAGGGCGATTAGCTAGGCTCCCCAAGTTAAGTCAACAGCTTATCCGCATGCTCCGGGCTTCCATCTCCCTCTCACCGCCGTGCCGTTTGAGCGAGTTCGTTGTGTTCGGAACACCTGTGGAATGGCTGAGGATCGTATGCAGACAGCCAACAGTAAAAAGAAGCTCGTTTGAATGGACTGCTAGCTAGCTCTCAGTATTCCCGACCAGCGCACAACACGTGGGGCGAATAGCGTAACCTTGTGAAGCTGTCTCATGACCTACCTGTTCGTCTCTCTGCCTTATCTACGAGCATACTTATAACCTTTCGACTCGTTCCCCCTGGCGTCGCTTTCAGACCTCGGAAACAGACCGATCCGTGCTCACAGTCATGTCTGAAGTGCGACAACGGGTACCGAGCTCGGCGAAGCAAGAGCAAGAGCTCCAGCCTCAGCTGGAAAAGAAGAATGACGAACCCAGGCTGAAGCATGGCATACTCATGCAGATCATCCGGTCCCTTCTTCTCCTCACTTGGTTCGACGGATGTTGTGTGTGTATAGTCGCGATGCAGCTGATTGGGTCGCCGTTGTATTTTATCAACAAGGACTATTTTTATGCTTACATGGCTATGACGAAGCAGTGTTTCGGGATCCTGATCATTACCGTCACGCAATGGGGAGCTCCCACACTGGTTCGTGTTAGCGGTGATGAATCTGTCCGGGGCCAGCTTCACCTCACTGCCGATGGCCGGCTAAGGACTGACTTCTCGGACCGTCTCGTGTTCATTGCAAACCACCAGGTCTACACGGATTGGTTGTACCTGTGGTGGATCACGTACACCTCGCGCATGCATGGTCACATCTATATCATACTGAAAGAGTCCCTCAAATACCTGCCAATTCTGGGCCAGGGGATGATGTTCTATGGCTTCATTTTCATGGCTCGTAAGTGGGAATCGGACAAACCGCGCCTACAGCATCGTCTGGAAAAGCTCAAATCTCGACACTCGGGTCCCATGTCTGGTCCGCACAGTCTGGATCCGATGTGGTTGTTGATCTTCCCGGAGGGAACCAATCTGTCTAACAACACAAAGAGGATCAGCGATAAGTATGGAGAAAAGGCCGGCATCGCACCGCTCAAGCATATGATTCTTCCCAGATCCACCGGGCTCTTCTTCTGCTTGCAGCAACTGAAGGGCACTGTGGACTGGGTTTACGACTGTACTATCGCCTACGAAGGGCCACCGTACGTTTCTCCTTTCGTTGCTGCTTACGCGCCTTAGGGTTAACGCAATTACTGACTGTCTCGTAGAAAAGGTTGCTACCCTGACCGGTACTTCACCCTGCGATCTACGTACGGCCAAGGCCGGCCGCCAAAGTCAGTGAACATGCACTGGCGACGCTGGGCGCTGGATGACATCCCGTTGGACGATCAAGAGGTTTTTGCGGCCTGGCTGCTCGAACGCTGGAGGGAGAAGGATGCTCTGATGGACCAGTTTTTCGAAACCGGACGCTTCCCAACCGCGCTCGAGTCTTCGATCGACAGCACTGGCGTCACGGGACAGCAAAAAATGGAAGCGTCCCGGGGGTACATTGAGACAACGATCCGTCTGTCGCATTGGATCGAGATTGGCCAGATTTTTGGAATCCTTGCAGTATGCGCTTTCGGATTTTGGTATTTCTGGCGCCCTTCCTGAGAAATGACTGTCGATGAGAACATGAACCATGAAAACTAGAGCTATACATTTATACCTACACAGCGCGCAACTAATCATTTTATTGATGCAATCATCACAAAGGAGCAATAGAATAATTGACGCGCTGTAGCCAAGTCCTCGGCAAGTGATCACAATAACTAAATCATGTAGTTATACATAGCAAATGTGCTGCAAGTTGGCGAGTGGGGCGGTCTAACGCCGTTTCGGCTTGGCTCTTTCGCCGCCAAGCCCATGTACGCTTCATCGTCGACCTGTCGAGCATCGCAGCTGCGCCAACCGTCAGCTCCTTTCACACCGTCACGCAGAAGCAGCCGCTGTTTCCATCGTCCGTGAAACAGCAGACGCGGTTGCTATCCTTTGAATCTCTCGGGCAGATCGGTATTGGCGACCATGGGCTGCTGATTTGCTTCTCCATCTCCGTCTGGTTCCAGTCCAAGCAGCGTCGCGACTTTTTTTCCCTGAACGCCCTCTCCGTCGCCAACCAACATGGCGGCCCTGCAGAACGGCCATGTAAATGGCCACGATAGCCTGAACGATGCTTTGCCTGTCAACTCTCGCTTTTCTGATATACCGTCGGCCATTGATATCCCCGCGTCGACGTTTGACAGTGAAGTCGAAGTCAGCCTCGAAGAACTCCCGGACGACCCAACCGAGCTGTGCACGTTGCTGGAAAACGAAAAGGCCGCGAAAAACTTCTGGGTCATTATCGCCTTGGCCTACGCGAAGCAGAAACAGTTCGACCACGCGATCGAGATTCTCCAAAAGGGTTTGGCCTCTGTCGCTCATGGAGCGACCAAGGAGAAACTGGTGCTTCTGGGCTGGGTATGCTGGTTATTGATGCTCAAGAGTCGTCAAGCACCCCGCGTCGCACCTGAGGGAGCTGGTCCAGAAGTACGAACCAAGGACCATTACCTTCAGTTGGCGACGTCGACCCTGAACGAAGCATCGCGCCTAAACCCATCGTATCCACCTCTGTTCCTTGCTCGCGGTGTTTTATCGCTTCTACGCGCATCCTTGTACCCGCCGAGACCGGCCAGGCCCGGAATCCCTGAAAACTCAGAAAGAGTCGAGACTTTGCGGCAAGCTTTGAAATGTTTCGAGGATGCTGTCAAGGGCTCCGGTGGCAGAAACGTCATGGCTCACCTGGGTCTCGCGAGAGCACAGTATTCTCTGGGAAAGTACCCGGACGCACTAGTCACGTACCAGCATGTCCTAGGAAAGATGCCCAGTCTCACGGACCCAGATCCTCGTATTGGAATTGGTTGCTGTTTGTGGCAGCTAGGGTTCAAAGACCGCGCGAAAGATGCATGGGAGCGCGCGCTGTCGTTGGTTAGTAAACTTTTTCTCCTTTTCACCTAGACACTTATACCTGGTTCCCTTGACACTAACGCATTGATTTTAAAAAATACAGAACACCGAGTCGAAAGTGGCAAATGTCCTGCTAGCATCGTACTATCTCTATAAGAGCTCTCAATATCCCACGAGCGACCCCCGGTTCGGTGAACTGTACAAGACCTCCATGACACATACGTCAAACGCTCTAAAGCTGGACAAAAACTACCCCATGACCTGCGCCCGTTTTGCAAACTACAAATTGATTCGCAAAGACTATCAGGCAACCGAGATTCTGGCCCGCAAAGCTATCGAACAGACAGACGTCATGTCTATAGCCAGCGACGGCTGGTTCCTACTAGGACGAAAGGCTCACTACGAAGGCGACGCTGCAAAGGCCACCGAGTACTTCAACCGAGCAGACCAAGCCCGCGGTGGAGTCGAGAGCGGCTACCTACCGGCCAAGTTTGGAGTCGTTCAGATGCAAGTCAAGTCTTCAGATCTCGATGGCGCCAAGTTTCGACTGGAGAAGATCATTCAGCAGACGAAAAATTCCGAATGCATGGCCTTGCTAGGCGCTCTGATTGCAGAAGATGTCTTTGCGACGCAAGCAAGCGGCAGCAAAGACGCCAGAACTGCAGATGCCCAAAAGGCTATCAATTTGTTTGAGCAAGTACGAAATCTCTGGAAGGATCCGACCAAGAATATCTCGCCTGATGAGTCGGTCTTGATCTATCTGTCCCGTCTCTACGAGAACGTGGCTCCCGAGAAGAGCATGCAGTGCCTTTCTCAATTGGAAGATTTGCAGATGGAGCAGATCGCCGGGCAGGAGAAGCCCCAGGATCTCGAGGCTTACAAAGCCGCTCTCCGCGAGTACTTGCCACCTCAGCTGTTGAACAACATTGGCTGCTTCCTTTATCAATCCAACAAGGTCTCTCAAGCCAAAGACCTCTTCCAAGCGGCACTCACAGCTTGCACGCGATCCGAGGAGACCGAGGACGGAAAAACCACGGATGCACTCGTGACCACCATCAGCTACAACCTCGGTCGCGCTTATGAAGCACTTGACTGGCCAGACGAGGCCAAGGAGACTTATGAGGGTCTTGTCGAACGCCATGCCGATTACACCGAAGCCAACGCACGACTAACGTATCTCGCACTGCGTCAAAGCCCAACCGACGAGGGGCCGAAGAGGATGACAAAGCTGTACGAGAGCGACTCGACGAACCTCGAGGTGCGGGCACTGTTTGGATGGTATCTCAGCAAGTCCAAGAAGCGGGTTGCCAATATCGCCGAAGACCACGAGCAGCGTCATTACAAGCATACCCTGCAGCATTTTGATAAGCATGACAAATACGCCTTGACTGGGATGGGTAATGTACATTTGCTCGCAGCTCGCGACATGCGACGCGATACAGACAAAGATAAAGAAAAGCGACACCGGATGTACGAGCGAGCAGTGGAGTTTTTCGACAAGGCGCTGCAGCTGGATCCGAAGAATGCGTACGCAGCTCAGGGCGTTGCCATTGCGCTGGTTGATGATCGCAAAGACTGCACCGGAGCGCTACACATATTTACCAAGGTCAAGGAAACGGTGAAGGATGCCAGTGTTTACCTCAATCTCGGGCATGCTTTCGCGGAACTGAAGCAGTTTTCTAGGTCGATTGAGAACTATGAGACGGCGTTATCAAAAGACCGAGCACGCGATACGCAGGTGCTGGCCTGCCTCGGACGAGTGTGGTGGCTGAAGGGAAAACAAGAAAAAGACCTCTCTGCAATGCAAAAGGCGCTTGACTATGCCTCTCGCGCCTTAGCCGTCGCGCCCGAACAAGTCCATCTCGAGTTCAACGTTGCCTTCGTCCAGAACCAAATTGCGGTGCTGGTAAACACTCTTCCCGAAATGCAACGGACGGTCAAGGACCTCCAAGAGGCCGCCGAGGGACTCGAAAAGGCCATCGAAACCTTCACCCGGCTGGCCAAAGCGAAGACGCCTCCCTATCCACCCGACTCGCTCGAGCAGCGAGCCAACATGGGCCGGAACACCATCAGCAAACAACTGGAACGATCGATCCAGAGCCAAAAGGAATTCGAGGAAAAGAACGCGCTCAAACTGCAAAAGGCGCGCGAGGCGCGCGAGGCCGAGCTGAAACGGCGCGAGGAAGAAGCGCGCAAGGCCCAAGAAGCCGAAGAGGCGAGAAAACGGGCTCTGGCAGAACAACGTCAGAAAATGGTTGAGGAGACGGAGCGTCTGGCGATCCAGCGAGCCGAGGAACAGCGTGCCCGTGAGGCGGCCGACTTCACGACGGATTCAGAGACAGGCGAGAAACAGCCCAAGCGCAGTCGAAAGAAGTCGTCGAAACGCAAGAAGAAGGAAGATGACGATATCGTCTCCGACGGACGCAGCATCAGCGTTGCCCGGTCTGATGGCGGTGCCGGCGGCGAGGCATCATCGCCCGCACCGAAGAAGCGCAGACGCCTCGAACGCCGGGGGAGAAAAGGGAGCAGCGGTGCGACCGCACGAGAAAGGAAAGAGAAACCGGGAAAATACAAGAGCAGCGAGCGGGTCATCGATTCTGATGAAGACGAGGACGAGGAAATGGCTGTTTCTGCTTCTGCTGCCGCACCGGCGGAAACGGGCCTGGAAGACGACGACGCCGCTTCACGGACCGCCGACGATCTCTTTGATGAGGACGACGACGACGAAGATGGGGATATCATCACCGCCGCCGCCCAAAAGGATCGCGGCCGTGCCCGTGGTGCTGCTAAACGTGTGGTTGACGATAGCGATGACGAGGACGAGGAACCTGCTGCTGCTACTTCTGCAGTTTTTACCAATGAAGACGAAGAGATGGAGGACGTTGCAGATGAATAATCAGTTATGGACGTCTGTACATGTGTGACTTTTTTTCACTCTTCTAGCATTTAATCTTCAGGTAGTGTTATACTATTATAGTGCATTATACTCTTTCTCATTTTCTTCCTCTTCTTGTATAAATCGACGTATATAAGCTACTACTGTAATAGTTAGAACCCGTTCCTATCCGAAACTTGGTGAGCCTATTGATCTTGTGATTTCGCGTGCTTTATCAGTATGTATCACGATAGCTCAGTNTTTTTTTTTTTTTTTTTTTTTTTCTTTTTCTTTTTTTTTTCCAAGCCCCTCCTCTGAAGCAGTGTTTCAGTGCATTAGGCGCGTTTGAACGATAATTGACCGGTTACTGAGACTTTTTGTATTGATTATAATTTGCAATGTTGATTCCAATAACCAAGAAAGGACTATAATCCATGTTAAACTCGAGAACCCAGTTCTAAGGCTCTGCCCAACGCTCTACTCGGGAAGAAAAGAAGCACGAAATGATTAAACGGCGACTGGCATGCACAACCTACGTCGACTCCACCAGGGTCCCCTCCTGGGCCGGCTCGAGCAGCTTCCACTGGCACGAGATACCCTGGTTGGTAAACCGGGCAATAATGCGCGACGCAATCTCGTCAAAATCCTTTGTAGCCAGAGCTAGAATCGTTGGGCCTGCACCCGACAGACAGATACCCAATAACCCCGGCTGCGTGGCGGGCGTCATGGACTGCAGGATCTCGGTCAGGCCGGGGATGAGCGACTGCCGATACGGTTGGTGCACTTTATCCTGCATCGCCAGATAAATCATGTCTGGATCCGGCGGCGACGTGCCCAGGGCGAGCGGCAGGAGAGCGGCCCGTTGGAGGTTGAACACCACGTCTGCTCGATTGTAGGCCTTGGGCAGCACGTCCCGCGCGTTGGCGGTCGGTACGACAAAGTCCGGGATGATGGCAATGGCTTTGATTTCCCTGGCCCAGGCGAATTTGCGATAGTGTCCAATGCCCACCGGGGGTTCGGGCGGCTGCTTGCCGGTGTCGATGCCACCGGCGGGCGCGGGCAGGACCTCGCTGAGAGGGATCTCAATGCGTGCGACGTCTTCGGGCTTGAGCTCGTTGAGATAGGTGCCGACGAAGCCTCCGAACAGGGAGGCAGCCACATTGTCCGGGTGGCGTTCTAGATACCAAGTTTTGTTCAGTCAGCCAGGAACGACGGGTCGATGTGTTCGGCCTGCGCTTTCGCCATACCAATCATCAGACAATAGTCCAGCAGCCGCTCCTTGCTCAACCCCAGCTTCCCAACCTCGTTACCCAGAGTCACCCCCGCGACCACGGCAGTCCCGGACGAGCCCAGTCCGCGGCCCAGCGGAATTGGGTTCCTGATGTGCACATGTGTCTCCACGGGAAAGGCGCGTTGGTTGTTGCAGCGCAGCACGTAGAGCGCCACGCGCGTGATCAGATTGACTTCCGGATCCAAGCTGATCTGTTCCGTGCTACCGCTGGCGTCTTCGTATGTGATGCGGCAGTTGAGCGGTTCTTGCGAGGAGCTGGTGGACGAGTCAATTGTCACACGCACTTCGAGATATAGAGTCAGCGCGAGTCCGATGACATCGAATCCCGGGCCAATGTTGGCGGAGGAGCACGGCGTGCGAATAGTAAACGACGTCATCTTTTTTTTATTTTTATTTTCTTTTTTTTTTTTTTTCTTCGTCCTCTTTTCCCTTTTTCTTTTATTTTTATTGTGTATTATTCCTTGTGTTTCCGGTAAAATCGTTCGTTGATCGATCAATGAGTCGATCAACTTTTTTGATCTTGACCCCACTGGCTGCGATAAGCGGAGGACCTTTTTTTTTTTTTGTTTTTTCCCTCGAGTCCCAGCGTAGGTTCCACTCCTCGTTTTTATCAATGACTCGATGACTCGATTGGCTAGAGGAACTGAGACGGCACAAGCATTAGCAGTAACTCCTCTGCCAGAGTCCCTGGGGGAGAATCAAATAAGGAAATGGACCAGTGCATGTCGAACAATCAAGTCGCTGACCGATCAGGTTGATGGGAAGCTGATTGTTGATTGGCAGGTCCGTCCAATGTCAACGCGGCCGACTTCGGCGGCTGCGGCGCCCAAGCGAAGCTCGCATCGGTTATATAGATATATATATATATAGTTGATCGTATATCTATGGAGGTGATGCGGAGGCGATTAGATGCCAGCCTGCCTTCGCTGTGCAGCCCAGTCATGGATTGGCCGTGCCGACGGTGTATCTCGACGATCCCTTGTGTAGTGTGTATTGTGTATGTGCGATATTTGGAGGCCCACAATCGTGGTGGCCGCGCTCTTCTGTGCGAAAATCAAGATCTCCAGAGGGGCACATAACCAGCCAGCTGGCGCCCCTTCTTCCACCATCCACCTGACTCTGAGCCTCACTTGTATGTCCGCATCATTTCAAATACCAATACGTAGTTCAATTTGCTATCAGACAGTCCATAGAACACCACGAAACAGATCGGGTCGCCTTCCGATCAGCGATGTTGGTCTAATGGAGTCTAGCCCGGTCCAGCTAGGCCCGTGATCTGCGCCGTTTGGCTTGTTTGCACCCTCGTTGATTGGAGATGGAACCGCCAGCAACGAAGCCGAGTCGACTCTTTCAAGCCCCCTATAACTACGCCGGACACACTGGCTTGTGTACCCCGCTATTAGGCTGCAAATCCCTTCTCAAATTACACCACAAGGGTATTCCGTCCCTTTCCCTTTCCCGGTCAGATAGTCCACCAGGAAGGACAGAGAGGGCGACAGAGCTATACCTGTACAAATATCAAATCCGTGATGTGGCGGAGACGATCCCGGACCGGCTCGGCTCTGGAGAACTCTCCATGTACATTCATTCGGTTTCGCTGACAGGTCCAAGCCACTTCGTTGATCGGAAAGTTGTAGGCATCGGGAGAGCCCACGCCGTGCACGACCTGCAACATGTCATCATCCTACGCCGAACGGCCGCATCATGTCCGACGAGCAAGACAGAGCCCGTTTGTTAGATACTGGTATGACAGACAAGACCGCCCACCGTATGTCTAGACAATTGCGTGAATTCCTGATGTGGAATACCAAAACCGCCACATGGGCCGCGTGCACGTGTTCTTGCAGCCCAATGCAACGCAAGGAGGCTCGAGGTTAGCTGTAGATCGCGACATTTTCTCTGCTGATACGTCCAGAGTGGTATCTCTCTACTATGCGGCTTTTATTGTCCCGTCTCCCGCCATGGGCAGCAGCTGCGAGCGCCTGCACGCACAAGGCATGCTAGGTTTCAACCTGCTGCTTGATACTTTGCAGTCATGACTGAGAATTTACGAAACTCGTATCATCGACTTACTACTGTAAATTAGCTATTCTTCCATTCAAAAAAGGTAAAGATGTTCATGTCGACTTCTAGCTCGGAATGGCAGCACTGACGAAAAATCGCCGCTAACCGCATCCGCGCAGCCTAAGATGCGGGCTCGCCCTCCGCAACCAGCTCGCCTCTTCTCGCCCTCTCTTTCTCTCTCCTCTCCTTTCTCCTTTTCCCCTCCCATCCATCAACCACACCGTCACGGTGTTTTATCTTCGATCTTGACCTTTTTCTTTTCTACCGAATCTATCTTTGTTTGTGTGAAACATCCTATTTGTGACTGGACTTTCCCTTTCACCAGAAAGGAGAACGAGAAAGAAGACGGCCGACGTCCGAAACTCAAGAGAAAAAAAAAAAAAAAAAAAAATTCTTCACGGCCGCCACTTCTGCCCACCGACAGAACAACACACGACCGCCAGTGCATTGCAGAGACTATCTGACTATCTCTGCTGCATTTCTGTTTCAATTGACCGGTGAAACAAGGACTTTTCCTCTAGTATAAATCTTCTTGGAAAAGCAAGCTCCCTCGGCAAGACAGACTTTTTGCGGTCTGCACCCACCCCCTGCACAAACACCACACACCCACACTTCGCGTTCAACGCAACTCTGGAGCATCAACGCTCATTTCCCACACACTCAGCCAAGTTGGCGGGACTTCACTTCATCCAGACTTCCTTCGTTCACCCTCTTCTGGGCCCAAAGTTCCGGGTCTTCTGCGGGGGCGACACTCGGCCTCCTTAACTAGCCTTCTCGCTATATATTCCGGATCGGTATCCCTTGACGCACTTGCACTGTCTTGCCAGACCCTCCCCTGGGGTCTGGCTAAAGTCTCAAGGGTCTAATACGCCGACAAGTGACTACCAAAATTTTGTCAAAATCGCCCATGTTCCAACTTGACTTTGGAATGCCTCGTACCACTCTGAATGGATTGATCTACTGCTGAATGAATTCGACAAACGAACTGCCTGGCTATCCCTGGGAGCTCGTACTCCGAAACTGTGTCATTCTGGTTTGAATCAATTGACGCGCTCAAGCTCGGCCATCAATACTTTGCCAATCCAAGCTGTCCAGCTCCTCAACAACAACGGCAACAAAAACAACAACAACAACCAAAAAAAAGAATCAAGCATTTTAAAATGGCAGGCATCCCGCCCCATGAGCAGCCCGTGGAGGCCTTGGATCCCCGTGCAACTCTGTTGCAGGCACACGAGCAAATGCGCTCCAGCGATCCCATCACGCGTGATTTCGAACAAGCAATTGTCGATGATGACCGAGACATTGATTCTTTTGCGAGACGCCTCTCAGTCGACCCGTCTCACCGTCATAACCGGAACCGCAACCAGCAAGACATGGCGCCTCGGTCCAGAGGCTCTTCTGTGTCCGATAGCTCCTCGTCCCCGCCAAACTCAGTCGACGCCTTTGCCGACCCGCGTCGCCGCGAGCGCGCCAACACAGTGGGAAGCCATACTGACCCGGATCTCGACACCATTCTGCAGCGCACTGTGTCCAATGGAACCCACCACTACCACCACCAGAGGCGCCCAACCTTTAGTAATGCCAGCATTGCTCGGCCCGAACAAGGAGATGCGTTGGTCGACACCGCTCAAAGCGAGGGCGGCCTTCACTCGTATCAAGAACCCGGCCGCATCCCCGTTATCGACTACGAGGAGCTCGAGGAATTTGTCGCGTTGAACAAGAAGGACAAGGACGCTGCCATTAGCCGGAAGCAGAGCATGAGCTCGCAAGCCCCCAATTCGCGAATCTTCAGCGATCTCCGGAGGAAGATGCAGAACCCAGCCATTATCGACCTTCCCGATATCGTCGTCGCCGATTCGAGCCCGGAGGACTCCTCGGATGGCAATCCGCAAAAACTCAAAAACGAGCTATCTGGGGAAACCGTCAACGAGAAGGAACCGCTGGAACGACTGCAGAATGCCAATTTGCCCACTCGGTTCAGCTTCTTCTCCTCCGAGTGCCAGAGCACTATCCATGCCGCGTATCTGGGAGACCTCGTGCTCCCTGGCGACTCCTTCCGTGATCTGTTTCAGCTTGGTCCCGAGGGCGGTGTCTGGTGGTTGGATGTTGTCAACCCTACCGAGGCCGAACTCGCTGCTTTGTCTCGTGCCTTTTCCATCCACCCTTTGACTGCCGAGGATATCATGACTCAGGAGGCTCGCGAAAAGGTCGAACTGTTCAAGCAGTACTATTTTGTCTGTTTCCGGACCTGCTATCATGTCGACAAGGATGACGAGCGTTTCCTGGATCCCGTCAACATCTACATGGTGGTGTACCGCGACGGTGTTTTGTCGTTTTCTTTCACGGAATCCAAGCATGCTGCCAACGTTCGCAAGCGCATTGGTAAGCTTCGTGACTATGTAGCCCTGAGCAGTGACTGGATCTGCTACGCTATGATGTGAGTGTGCCCTGTTTTCTTCTCCCATCTGACATTCCGTTTCCTGTACTGCAGACTGACAAGAACAGTGACGACATTGTTGATAGCTTTGGGCCTATCATGCGGGACGTGGAACTCGAATCTGAGGCGATCGAGGACCACGTCTTTGTGGCGCGCGCAGAGGACTTTTCAACTTTCTTGCCGCGGATCGGCGAGCTGCGCAAAAAGGTCATGACTCTGATGCGACTGCTCGGCGGCAAAGCCGATGTCATCAAAGGGTTCTCCAAGCGCTGCAACGAGCAGTACTCGGTCACTCCGCGAGGCGATATCGGTCTCTACCTGGGCGATATCCAGGACCACGTCGTCACCATGGTGTCCAACTTGTCCCACTTTGAGAAGATGCTCAGCCGGTCTCACGGCAACTATCTGGCCCAGCTGAACGTGAGCAACATCATTGTCGGCAACAGCGTCAACCGGACCCTGAGCAAGGTGACCCTGATTGGCAGTCTGCTGCTGCCTCTGAATCTGGTGTGTGGTCTCTGGGGCATGAACGTTCCAGTTCCAGGAGTGGGCAGCGACTCTTTGGCCTGGTTCTTTGGCATTGTTGGTTTCATCTTTTTCATGATCATCTCGACCACCATCCTTGCTCGTTACTACAGATTGTTTTAGATGTTGGTGTTTTCTTTTTGTGCACATGTTTTGGGGTGATGACTATTGATCATCTACATATTACACATATATACTATATATATACTTATACAAAATTGCGTTTATAAAAGCTGTTGCCGAACTGTTTCTGATATTATACATAAGACAAAAAGGTTTTTCTGTCATTGTCCATGAAAATTGCATGTAGACTAGGTACAAACGATAACAGTATGAATAAGATGCAAAGAGGCAGATAGATTCTCATCCACATCCGGTCTCGAAGTTTTCCACGATCAGATCCAAGCAAAACACGCCTTTGTTGAAGGGATGACAAAGTAGAAACATGAAAGAGAATATAAAGCATTATACTGGATGAGACAACATTCTCATCAGGTCTTTGTAGTATCATGGCTGGAAAGAAAACTGATAATGCTGCAGCTCCGTGTGGTAGTGAGTTATACATGACAACTTCTTGGCGACAGCCTCTTTATCTTGTTCGATTCCTTCTGGAAAGCTTTTTCTATGTCTGCATCTAAAGCTTTATTCTTAGTTTTTCTCCAATGTTTGACCTACAAGTGCTATAAGAAGCCCCACCGTTTGCTGCTGTCTATCTGAACTTGGCATTTCAAGCACCAAACTGCTACTGCATTTTGATCGACCCAACGCGATCCTGGCACGAACATGATGCCTCACGGACTGTTTACACCCATGTGCATTAGCAAACAAATAGACTGCTTGTTCCTCCCAGGCGAAGAACAAGCCAAAATCCAGAGATTGGCAACCACAAGACCGAAGAACCGAACATGCACCATCCCATTTCCGCGAAACCGTCGGTTCCTAGAATGCGATAACACGCTCAAGAAGCTAGATCGCGCTTTCCAGAGCGCAAATGCCGTAGATAGGAGAAAAATCGTCCTGCTACAGGGCATCACGGGTACGAGCAAGACTGAAACGGCGTTGGAATATGCCTGGAGCAGAGCTAAGGTTTATGATGTTGTGCTTTGGGTTTCGGCGCGGACTGAATATTCTATTCTGAGAGATCTCGGCCGTGCGGCCAGAGATGCTTTGGGACTGCCGGATGCGTGTTCAAAGTTTGATGAAAAGAATGCTGTTCTTGTCATGAAGTGGCTGGAAGTAACAGGTCAGTCCTTTCTTTCTTTTTCCCTATCTCTTGCTTCCCTATCCTTGCCAGCGTTAACATGGATACTGCAGCTTCAAAATGGCTACTAATCTACGACAACGTTGACCGGGACCTGATATTCAAAAAGTACATGCCCGAATTAGATAACGGCTCAGTAATGGTCATCACTACAAAGCGCGAACTTGCCAGCCACGCTGACATCCACATCGAGAAGGCCGGTCTCAATCCCACTCAAGGCGTACACCTTTTCAGCCACATTTATCAACGTCAGATAACAAGTGATCAAGACCAGCGACTTGTCAATAGGATATCGGAACTAATGCATGGGGCGCCGCAGTTCATCTGCCAGGCGGCTGCTCTAACAAGGGAAACGGAGGTAGGGTTTCAACAGTTCATAGACGATTACAGAATCTATCTTGGGATGCGCAGTAATGTGCGTGAGACTTATATGAATGTTCCGGTCCTGCATATGTCTTATCGGAATTGGAGTGAGGCTGCTGTCCAGTTATCCTTGTACCTAGGCTTTTATATGGCAGAATCGGTACCGCGAGAGCTCCTCGAAGAACTGTGGTCGAATGTAGGGTTGGGTCGTCGATATGCGTAAGAACCTTTCATCGTCAATACAACACAGAAAACTCCAGTACTAATAGGCTTGATTGCAGGCTGGATGACGCCCTTTATAGTCTGGAGAAGATGGAAATCCTCAAGGTCGACCCTGAACGAAACACCATTTTCTACCGCCGAGCCGTCCAGAAGCATTTTCGTTTGCTATCTCGAGCTTCGCCGAACTATCAGAACCGTTACGAACGTGTCGTCCGCTCGCTGTTGGTCAAGCTACAACTTCCTGATAAGGAGTTTGTACGAGACAGATATGTGCCGCAGGCGCTTGAGGTCTCATACTTTTACTACAATGCGTTGATTCATGACAAGGGATATAGAGTCAATCCATGTGCCGACCTTGTGACTCTGATTGCCTATACGCTACAGTATGTATACATCATTGGGCCCTGAACTTTCGCTCTCTGTTCACTGCATCGTTCAGAGACAATATCCTTTCTTTATCTCCCTCCAAGCTAACCATCCTTACAGACACCCCTTACCTCACAACATGAAAAGTCACCAGAGCCTCGAGGACGTCGGTTGTTGTGCGTATTATGCCACTCGCGACGATCATTCAGCGCCCGCGCGGGCCGTTATGGGCCTCCTGGAAGCCCAGGGAATCGAGAAATTGCGCATTGGCGAATCAGCAGATGCACTCATGTTCCTCAGAGATGCGAGGCAGCACTTGCGAGGCAGAGACCCAGTGACCCTCCAGTTCAAGATCATATGGCTCTGGCGTCTGGGTATCGCTTACGGCACGGGGCCCATACAGAACGGTTATAGAAGAGCTATGAGCCGGTTTCTTGCGGCAGAAGCGCTCTTTCATAGAAACAAATGGCGGTTCGGGCTTGCAGGCGTCTTTCACTGGATAGCGATCCAAACTAGCATGGGAAAACTCAATTA
Source organism: Talaromyces piceae (assembly GCA_001657655.1). Classification (NCBI taxonomy): domain Eukaryota; kingdom Fungi; phylum Ascomycota; class Eurotiomycetes; order Eurotiales; family Trichocomaceae; genus Talaromyces; species Talaromyces piceae. The sequence continues at coordinate 1,909,761 of JNNX01000005.1, read as the reverse complement.
CCGTTATACCAAATATGTCGACGCCGCAAGGCGGCTTGATCAGGCATGTGAAGGTATCACACTGGCAAACGAAAGAATCGAGCAGATACGATCACCGCTTCAGAAAGCGGCAAGAAGAGTCAAGCTTCTCGCTCATAACGCCGTGTAAGATTCATGTCCCTGTTTCACTTTAGTTTAGCATCCAACCTCCTGGAGAGGCTCCGAGTGACTGCTGACATATCGCAAGCCTACATCTTTCTTATGTATCTCTCAAGATTCGGTCCAACCGGCTTCAAGGGGCCAACCAGCACCTCAACTGGGCTTTTGAGTCGCTTACCCTTCTCAGTAACTGGAGTTACAGTCTTGAGCTGAAGTCACAGTATTACTACTGGGCTGGCCGCTTGAGATTGGCGGAAAACCGGATCCAGGAAAGCATGTAAGCATAATTACAAGCGCTCATCACCCTTTTTCCAGATTTTCACTTGGGTCTTATCACGTTGTACTAATATTCTACCTCAATCTTGGCATTACAGTGAGTACACGGGCAAGGCATACCATCTCGATAAGATCAAACGCGAGCCGAATGAGTCCGTTGCACGCAGTATGTACGCTTATGCCCGTGCATACAGAGCCGAGGGCCGAGATGAGGAGAAATGGACACACCTGGAAAGAAATGCGATACGCTCGGCGCGCGTCATTATAGAACGCCATACTGATGAGTCGGCTTGGAAAGTGTTCGATAACATGGTCAGTTTGGAGAAGCTCTGAATTATCGGTGCGTTCTTTCTTTGCATTTCATTTTCATCCTCTTTTTTCCCTTCTTCTTTCTTCTTATCCATAATCTCTCTACGACCGCTACGAGGTCCGGAGAACTATAACTATGTTCCAAGGCGATGCCGTGGCGTTATATTCCTTGGCTTTCTGCCAGATGTGTGTTAAACCGCGTGCACCTAGGTTCCCTCGGGACTTGCAACTAAGCAGCGCTGTTGGAGTTCCAACTTACTCAAAGAAGTGCTCAGGTGAGTAAGAGTGTAAGACTCTGTTCTTGTTGTAAGAGATACCACCGTGCATACTGCTTAAGATCAATATGCATATGGAAAATACCTTACTGGATCTCGGCCCAACTTATAATGTATAAGAATCTTCGGTTTTTTGAACTACCTTGAAGATTCCATGGCATAAGCTACACACACTCGTCTAAAAAAGCAAAACTTTCTTCTTTCTTCTCGAACTATGGAAATCTTTTTGATGTCACCGTCAGCCGTAAACAAATCGTGTTGGATGTAGGTTATACATATACAAGTCTAACCCAAATAGGCTTGGCTCAAGGTTGCGCAACTGTAAGCGCCGGAACTGGACATCTGAAGATGAGACAAACCAGCTCGCTCGACCACTTCCAGGCACACGATAAGTACTGGCCGTCAGTAGCGAGTCAAATGGATTACAGACTGCGCTTTTGATTCTACTATTTCCTGGCGAGTGTGTTTTGGGAATCGGTTCATTCGTTGTTCATTTTCTTTCCGCGCCGCAGGGATGCAGTTCCCCAAGCTCACGCCCCTACAATCCCGTTTCGCTGCCACTTTTGCTGCGACGGTCCTGCTACTCGTGCTGTATTATGCGGTCTTTATGAACTCCGGCAGTTTTGCCTATGCGCTTGAAACCCGCGAGATAGTTCCCCCTGTCGTCGATCATGAGTACCCGTTACTTATCGAAGGGAAGAAGCCCGAGATTGTTGGGCGAGATACCAGCGGGCTGCCACCGCTGGGGAACAACCAGTTCAAACCATCAAACATCTACATTGGCGAGACGCAGAATTATTGGTTACCCAAGGAAGTCGTGAACGGGCCCAAGGCTCCTTCGCCCAAGGGACTACCTGCCAATATCAGCGCGCCACTATCCTCCACCGCAAGCGCCGTAGTCCCCAACCACGAGCTAAGGAAGCGGGCAAACACTGTCTATATCACTTTGAACACGTGTCTTAAGCCCCAAGTCAACAGCACACATCATGGCTCGTCCAGTGCCAGCTTGCCTCCGTTGACCGTCTACATATCAACATCGGAGAAGAACCAGCGCCCGGGTCCTGGGAAGAACGCCGACCTACAGATGGAATATACAGCAGACCAGGGTTATATGGGAGTGAGCATAGAGGCTGATGGAGATGTTTTCATCGGTGTTGCGGCGTCAAACACCTCCGATTTCACTGGGTTTTACAACTATGAGCTGGGTACCTCGGTGGATGATTATTACCACGGGTATGAGGACCACACAAACCTGTACTTTGTCGACTCTGACATACATTCTGCGCTGCTGATAACCGACAACATGACTCAATCGGCTCCCGACTCTCAGAACTACCATGAATGGATGAACATTCAGCCACCGTTCACCATTTTTGCGAATAACGTTAATAACTCGGCCATCTTCGGGTTGGAGCGGTCATACTGCGCACTCAACCAGCTGTCCCAGATTCGAAAAGGGAACAATGCAATCAACACGTCAATGACCAGTCGAGGGCTCGGTAACAAGCCCAAAGAACAGTTCTATATCACATACCTGAACAGCAGCTCGACCTACTACGGTATCCTGGGTATGGAAGGGAACTCGACAGTGCCTGGTAATGGAGTCATTGGTGGTGGGGGGAAAGTGTGGAGGGCAATGAACTTTACCACCAAAGCCGGTAAGTTAGGATCCCAACTCTTGAGGCTTTGTCAATGCTGACTTTGATGTAGACGCCAACTGCGCCCTCCTGTACAACCTCGACTTTTGCTCGCAGGTCGCATACGCAGTCCCGTCGAATCCAAACGTCAGCTCCACTGCTCTCGCCCAGATCTACGACACCAACGCGCAAAAATACTACCAAAACTTCAAAAATTCCCTCTCGCTGATTCCTTGCAACACATCGTCGATATCCATGTACTCGCTCGCCGTCGGCTGTGCGGACTGCGAAGCCGCTTACAAACAATGGCTCTGCGCCGTCACCATACCGCGCTGCTACGACTACTCGAGCAACTACTCGTTCCTACAGCCCCGGAACACCGCACAGGAATTCCTCAACGGCACCAAACTGCCCGACACAGACCCCTTGATCCATTCGCCCGTCACCCGCGCATCACGGAACCCCCTCATTGACGAGCAGATCAAACCTGGCCCGTACAAGGAGATTCTCCCCTGCCATGACCTCTGCAACGACCTGGTGCGCACATGCCCTGCGGCACTGGGCTTCCAGTGTCCCACGGGGAAGTACTTGAATGAATCGTATGGATACCGGGCGTCGAACGGGGATATCACATGTAGCTACCTCGGTGCAGCGTATTATTTGAATCGAGGGCTTACAATGCGTGTGGATTTGTCATTGGCCATTTTTCTAGCGGGGTCTTGGGCTGTTTGGTTGGCGTTGGCATTGTTCTAGAAGAACCTGTTTCTGTTGCATGTTGCATTTATTAGCGTTTTCTTTTGTTTGTTGTGCTGTACTTACTCTGTTTCCAATGGTTTGGTTAACCAATATGTTGTATTTGTGCTCGATACCCTAATGACACTTACTGTGCTTCTCATTTCATAACTCAGTCATTCGCATTCGCTATTCTAGACCTAGATGGGTATCTTGTATCATAAATAAAAAAAGACAGAAAGAAAGGTAAAACAAGAATGAGGTTATCTATGCCTCCTCGGCGTCGGCGTCCACATATTCTTCAATCCAGACGAAGTAGACGACGTCAGATTGCCCCGTCGTGGCGTGTTCCCAACCTTTTGCAAGAGCTTCTGGGCTGCTGGCGTCAGATTCCCGCCACGCGGCGTTGTTCCATGCCGAACAAACATTGGACTACTGGGGAAACGAGGCGTTGTCGATGAGGGAGCAGGGCTGCCACCACCAGTATTGGCAATCTTCTCGGCCCGTTTCTTTTGAGCAACAGTGTCGACCATGCGATGGTGCAGCTCCTCGCGTTTGCGGTTTTGTTTGATATTAAATGGGTTCGGGGTCGAGTCGCCCGGCGTGGTTAGGCCTTGGCTTGCTAATTTGCGGAGTTGGTCGTACATGGCTGCTTCGCTTTCGTCGTCGTCGTCGTCATCGACAAAGGCGTAGCCATTCACCCGTGGAGTTTCGCCGCCTGTGTAGCCTGGCTCGGAATCGGTTGGCCGCACCCGGCCGGCGATTGCGTCCTTGATGGCCGACAGAGATGGTGATGGTGGGACTGCAGCGTTGTCTTGCTCGGATGCGCCAAAAGACGTGGGCAGACGGGTATTGCCGTGGACAACCTGTTTCGGTCCAGCTCGGGACGCTGCCTCTGCCTTTTGCGCACGCGTCTCGTACGCTTTGTCGTCGTCATTGTCGGGCGTGAACATGAGCGAATTGTGCACGGCCGACTTCCACGACTCTGGCGCCGCCGGCCGCGCATCCAGGTCTGTCGAAATCGCAACCAGCTCGTTCCCAGCAACGGAACGGCCACGGTCGGCAATCCGTTTGGCCTCTCGCTGCCGATGCGCAATCTGGCGCGCCGACGGGATCTTGTTTCCATTCCACATCCACGCATACTTTTCTCGGCGCTTGCTATTCTGCCGATCCAGTACTTTGTTGAACGACTCGTTATCCTCGCTCGTGTACTTTGCCTGAAACGCATTCAGACTCAGATTCGACACGTCTACACCACTCTTGTTCTCGGTATGATTCATCGTCGTCGTCGACGTCGTCGAGACCGGCGTATCAGAACCACCCAGGCCACCGATCCTCGACATGGGCGTGTCTCCTCCGTACATTGTCGTCGGCGTCTGGGCAGTGCCACCTGCGCCCATCGGGGTCCGATTCATATTCACCCCCCTCCTCCCTCTCTTCCTCCCGGGTGTCATGACCTCGGCAAGCCGCTGGCCGGCACGCGCAATCCATTCTTTATCCCTCGACTCCAAAGCATCCAGCACTTCCTGTCTCGTCTGCGTTTCCAGCAAACCGGGGAAATAGTCACGCGCAATGATGTGCGACAGAGCATCGGTGTAGGTGTCTTCGTCCAGAACGGTGGCTGGCCGTTTGATTCTTTTGATTGGAGGCGGTGGTGGCATTAACTGGCTGTCATTTTCGCTGCTGGTCGGTCGTTTGATCAGGGCTGATTGCGAGGATGTCGAGGACATGTCGATCTAAATGTTCTTCGGCCTTTGTCTTACATTGATGGAGAAAGACAGGAGGTAGTCAGCGGTGAACTCGAAATAAATATTGATGGTGAGGTCTGGCGACCGCCACGCCCGATATCAGGGCTACGCCCGCTAAGCCTTTTTTGGAAATATGTGACTTGGACAGTCACCTGATTCAGCCATGCATCAGCCCTGCAGCCCTGTACCACATGCTTAATCCAAGATCACTCAACTGCCACGCAGGTAGTAGCTACTAACAGTACGCGTCGTAACTACAAGTAGCCTTGTTTAGCAGGTCACTCGACAAGTAACACGTCCATTGTACAAAAAGGCAAATATATTGGCAGCCATCATCATCTGAACCCAATCCCATCCCATCCAGCCCAATCACTACAAGCACCAATCTCCATCCATGCAGCTATGCAATGCAAAAAGAAACAAAAGAACAAAACGCCAGAAAAGTGCGAGTCTATATATATATATGTATATTGGGAAAAAAAAAAGGAGCTTCAGATACACCAGGGAGTATGATTGCGATCCAGGGCTCCCAAGAACCCTCACTTTTGAATTTTCCAACCCAAAACGAGCGCGACGATTTAAAACGGCTGATGCGGACAGAAGAACAAGAATCAGGGATCATAAGGTCATATGCAATGAATGGATACAACAACATGCAGACGCGTCTCACCGCGGAGATGTTGCTGTCACCCCGGTAGGGAAGAGAGAGTAACCGGCTCGGCTCTTCCGTTTTTGGGCCAACGACATTGGCCGGGTTGTAGCAGGGGCGCCGTCTGCGCGTTGGTGGATTTTAGTATTCTTGTGGTGGTCGGCAGCAGAGGCCGACTTGGTTCGGTCGTGAAGGGGCGACACGGGCGAAACCAGGGGATACGGCATGTCTGCAATGACATCAATGCTGCCGTTGCCCCGCGCCGCTGCGACGTTGGCAAACAGGTTAATTTCCGGTGCCAGGCTCTTCACTTGACGATGATACGAAAACGGGGGCCGGGGAGCCTCGGCGAGTGGTGCAGACGTGCCGTTGTCGGACGATTCTATGCTCTCGCGAGTTGCGTTGCTATTTGCGCTCGGGACCAGATCGGGCACGCTAGTGGTCGAAGTCGACGAGCGGTGTTTTCGCACGATCGAGGCCGCGCGCGATAGCATCACACTCTCTTGGGAGTTGCACTTGCTGATGGGCGAATAGCTGCTGCGCGGAGACACGGGAGCATCGACCGAGTGCGATCGACCCGGAGGGTAGTAGTGAACCTGACCATCAGTGTCATCTTGGACAGCAAGGAACTCTTCATAGCCGGACTCGTCGCCAATATCGCTCGTCTGAAGCTTCAAGTACTCCTTATCGGGAACCTTGGCGGGAAAGAAACCGACGGGCGCTGCTCCCTCACTCAAAGGAGTGATGGCCTCGTGGGACCGCGTCAGTATTGACTGGGCCGAGCCCGGGTCCAGATCCGGCGTGTTGGGAATCGATGACACACTCAAGGAATTATTAACGACAGTCAGGCCTCTGTCAGTCCCGGGCGAAGCATCTGGGCCCGCCCAAGGTTGTGACAGGTCCAGGGACACCCGGTTCCAATCGAAATCACAGTTGGCTTCGGCGGCATGCTCGTAGATGAAGTCAATGTCCTCGTCCCACGATGTCGAGAATTCCTCGTAGCCTCCCTCCCGGTGGGCGGTCTGAGCATCGCTTGCCTGCGACACCGGCGAAGTGTGGGCGTCCGGTCGAAACTGTGGCAGAGTGGGCGACATCAGGTCTTCCGAGAAGGATAGCTGGGGATCTTGCACTACGACCACGGAGTCGCGATGGGCTAGGGCAGTTTTTGCAAGAGTCAGGGCAGCAGGCTGGGGATTGCTCTCGCCAGTTTTGGGGGATACTGCCTGTGGTGAGAGGGGCTCAACATGTGAATCATCCTCGGGTTCCGGATTCTCTTGAGGTTCTGGCTCTTGGTCAGCCTCCTCGGGGACATCCTCCAGGTCAGACAGGTAGCTATTGACGAGGGTGGCGGATTGGTGGACATCCTCATTGTTTGACAGAGTCGATGCTTGATAGCCCATGTCTTCTGGTCCGCTCATGCGGGGCAGTTCAACCTCCTCGGACCGGACATAGTGATAGTCGGGCATGGCCAATTGAGAGTTGAGGCCCAAATATTCGTCCATAGCCTGAGACGTCGGCTCGGGAATCTCAACGTAGGCCTGGCGCGAGGAACTTCGCGGAGGGGGCACCATCGCTGGGGCGGGCGGCAGCGGCTTGTTCAGTCGGGACACTGGTCGCGAAAAGTTCTCGACTCGTGCCGGCGACACAGGCGACGTGGGTGGGCTCATGGCCGACGGAGAAACGGCCTGGCTGCGTCCCCGATCCATCGCATCGTTGTGCAGGTTCTCGGCCGAAGTGTTTGTCGAGTGGAGGTCCTCGGCGTGAATGCCTCTCAGGCCCGGCTCCGGAGTCTGGGACGCTTGCATGGCGGAGAACTCGTCAACCAGCTCATAGTTATCGGCAGTATCAAGGGCATGATATTGACTGGAGCTGGTGTGGGTGACGTGTTGGAAGTTGTACGGCTCCGAAATGATGCGCTTCAGTTGTTCGTCTAGATGCAGAGTCAACACTATACTCAACGCAACTGATCGGGCACGGGGCACTTACGCGAATCCGTGCGCTTCATTCTCTGGGGGCGCTGAAAGATATGGCCCACTTCGAACTTGGACGATCCCCGGCCGCCGTCGTCTTCCTCGTCGACAGTCGAGGCGACGTTCAGTTTGCTCCCTTGGCGGCGGAGAATACGGCTTCCCCGAAGCAGCAATGACCGAGCGACACTGTCCGACTGCATGTGCTTTTCATCATGGGGCGGCGGTGCAGGAGCCTCTCCGGAGCTAGACGAAGCCGGCGACCTCGTGCTCGAGGTGGTGGTGTTGCTTCGCGTGCGCGAGCCAAAGACAGATAGCCGCTTGGGGCTGTTGAGGACATTGGCGCTCGACTTTGACCGGATATGGAACGAGTGCTCCGAGTAATCACTGGTGGATGAGGTCGGTGGCCGTTGGCGGAACTCAAGCTCATCTTGCCATGATGTGTGTTGTTGTTGTTCCTGCGCGACTGATCCAGCCTGGCCCGACATGGTTGCAGGCAGTAACAGGTGTTACGTCAAGATTGGCAACTGAGGAGGAGCCTGCTCCGGATTCACAGACGTCTGACCACAGTCGATTTGGGAAAAAAAAAAAAAAAAGAAAAAGAAAAAAAACTAAAGAACAGATTGCGTGGTTGAACTGGTAAGTATCAGAAGCGGTTTATTCCCATTGCCTGCTGTGTAGGCGGTTTATAATCCCAATTGTCCAATGGCTTGCCACGAGCTAACCAGTTAGTCGTGAACATAAGAGAGAGAGAGAGGGGATCAATATGTATAAGACGGTAGAGTCGAGAATTGAGAGCGATAAGAGTGGGTAAGCGAGTAGGTGAAGGGGAGAAAGAGAGGAGGGAGAAAGAGAGGGCGAGAGAGAGACAGAGAGAGAGGATACGAATAGTTAATAGTATTATGATGAGATGGCCGGACGATCGGGTTGGGTGGAGTAGAAAGGGCAGGCGCGTCCTTGTGGCAGCCACGGACGGAAGAGGCTATACCGACCCCACAGGCTACCAGGGGGCGGAGAACGGTCGTACCGTCAATACGTTCGACCAGGCTGCTATGTTTAGCAGTACGTACAATGTTTACGGTACTGTACAGGGTCCGCGGCAGTTAGTGTGCATCTGGTATGGCCTGTCCTGTGTGGTCTCGTTCGTGTTATGGCACCAAAGAGGGATCGATGCCCCAGATCGGTCGACAATAACTGCATCACATCAAGGGGCAAAACAAAGGGGCAGGCCTCGCCAACACGAGAGACTGGGGGGCATCAGACGCTGGAGGCATCCTTGTTAGGCTTCCTACTCCGGCGACTACTGCTACTAATGCTGTTCGTCTGTACGTATTATCACACTATGACTTGCCTGTTGGGCTCTATTGGAAATAATCCTCAGCACCCGGTAGCAATAAATAAAAAGTGGTGTTATTATTCTTGGACGGAGTAATCTGATCCTCTCACAGCACAATATTCGCGCTATCAGGCGGGCAGTCCAGGGTCTGGCCAATCCGCACGGGCAGGAATCATAACGGCTGGTCTTATTATCACTAGCAGGGCGCCGATTTCCATGGCTTGATCCTGTACTAATCAGGTTAATCCTCAGCCCAATATTTGCAAGTTTGTATTCTTCGGAACGGGAACGAGAAACAGGGCGAGACAGACGGACACGGGAAGAGAGAGAGAGAGAGAGAGAGAGAGAGAGAGAGAGAGAGAGAGAGAGAGAGAGAGAGAGAGAGAGAGAGAGAGAGAGAGAGAGAGAGAGAGAGAGAGAGAGAGAGAGAGAGAGAGAGAGAGAGAGAGAGAGAGAGAGAGAGAGAGAGAGAGAGAGAGAGAGAGAGAGAGAGAGAGAGAGAGAGAGAGAGAGAGAGAGAGAGAGAGAGAGAGAGAGAGAGAGAGAGAGAGAGAGAGAGAGAGAGAGAGAGAGAGAGAGAGAGAGAGAGAGAGAGAGAGAGAGAGAGAGAGAGAGAGAGAGAGAGAGAGAGAGAGAGAGAGAGAGAGAGAGAGAGAGAGGGAGGGAGGGAGGGAGAGAGCGAGAAAAGGACGATACTGGACCAAACAAGGGAAGCTATCTACTTCCGTCTCGGTCTAGATTAGCGGTCCACTGTAAAATTACCTCTTGCGACTAGTCAGGCTGAATGCACACGAAGGCGTAACAATCAATACCGAAGAAACGAAATCTTTATTTATCCGGGGTCTTTCCATTGTTTTCCTTTCTCCTATTCCTCGCCCTCCTCAGCCTAGGCCCTAGGCCTGTCCCGTCGGCCTGCGTACTGGTTGCTTGAAGCGGCAGCCATGTGCTGGGAGCCTGTGATTTCGCCCTAGCCAATGCATTAGTATGATTAATGTTTATTCGGTAGTTGACGGCTCCGTACATAATGCATAGTCATCACACAGGCCACTGGACTAGTTATTACACCCGTTACAACCAGAGACGTCACCCACGAAAGGGGAGGGGGGGTCATGGTTCTGCGGTCCAGCCATGCAGCTACCAGCCCTGATCTGGTTAGACTGTTTATCAAAACGGAGCGAGTAACCCCGATTCGGTCTAGAGTTGTTTTGTTTTTTATTTTTTTTTTTTTTTGTCCTTTTCTTCTTTTACCTTTTCTTTTTTATGACTGTCCAGGTCGCCGTCCATTGCGCGCCCTAAGCCCAATTGGTTCGGGGAAAAGCGATCGAAAGGGGCCTAGCGCCAGCATCCTGAACGTGGCTGCCAGCCTTTGCCAAGACTCGCTCGTGCTGATCCGGCACGTTGGGTCTGGCCCAACTAGGCAAGTGTCGAGCCAGTCCCACTGTCCAGAGTCACAACGACTCCAGCGACTTGAACGAACGAGGTCTCTCAACGCTGGAAACTAAAAAGTCTAACGCAAGAAGCTTTTTTGTTATTGGGATTTTCTAGTTTTTTGACAGACCAAAAAAAAACTCAATTCGGGATAAGACTTTACCAGTGCCATACGCGACTCAGTGTTTCTCCATACACCAACAACCTGTTGGTAGAGTTTCAGCCTAGAGAACCAGAAACAGAGTATGCCTCAGTCCATGTTTCGGGCGTCCCAAGGGTGAGGATAGCCTTAGAGGGCTCCATCGACCCATTGAATGACTTACTGAACCAAGGCTCCCCTCGGTCGTCCCACGCCGAACTGGTATGACACACAGGCACACCCGGTTGCGTGCCTTTTGCCGGCCCGTGGGGACTGCGATCGATTGCTGACACCACCAGCAATCAGCGACCGCAGCAGCAATGTTTTAAAAAAACAACAGCGATCCAAGCCCTAATCCGCACCGTGCGTTCCTGATCCCTGATCCAGGGGTGGAAAAACTAATAACGCAGACCTCCCGTTCATAACAGCGGGGGGGTATTTTCAAGGGGGCGTCTCGCAATAACAATGCAGGAACCGACGACTCCAGAGTAGTCAGTCCATCATAATAAGATGATAGTCTGGTAGAAAGCGGCACGGTGTTGAACCGTAAAAACGTGCAGGGGGCCCCCCTGGTAGCGCCGGTGGGGCTGGCAGGGGCATGGGGCCAACGTGGAAGCCGGAATCCTCGTGAAAGTTTGGCCTAGTTCAGGCACGCGCCAAAGCAGGCTGCACTATTCCGTAAGCAGATAAGCGCGACGGCTAAGCGAGTCGTTCAGCCGCGGCTCTCTGGTGCCTGTGATTTTGTCGGTGTTTTGATAACAGTGTTGGAGGTCTTGAGAACACCCGATCGTGGTGCGGTACGTTGGCCAGGTCTGTGGATGCTCTGTATAGATAGATAGGTGATGGAAAGGGGCACGGCATCACAACGAATCCTCCCGGAGCAGCACACGCACGCGTCCGAGCTTATGGATATCATCATCCGATATACCCAGTCGTCGGTGTCGATGCTGTGTTCAGGCCATTGTGTGGGCCGCCGCGTCCCACAGACCAACCATGGTTCGCCCGCGTCGTTTGGACGGCATATGTAAACACGTCCGCTACCTGGATAGTATACGGCAGAACGTCGTTCGGCCGCGTAATTTGGGGTAATGTACAGAGTATGGTTCGGTCCCATTACTCGGGAAAGAAGACACCAAGAGTCAGTTCCACGTCGGCAACGGCAGGATTGCTCTATAGCTCCAACGCCCTGTGATTCCGGCAGAGCGGGANAAAGGAAAAAAAAAAAAAAAAAAAAAGGGAAAAAAAAAAAAAGAATGAGTTTTTGGGGATTTCCATAGTAATAGCGCTCGAAAGACCAGACTATTTTCTCACTGGAGGAGCCCTAGGAGTCTGACCTGCAGCGCCGATAAATGAATATTGCATCTGAGCCGTGGACTATCTATCAATCAGCGCGTGGTGGTCGAGCAACTACCGAGAGATGGATCAGCGATGCATTGGGACAAGGCTGATCGTGTCATTCGGGTCCGCCTGCGCTGAACATTATACATCTAGCACCAGGCCAAGGCTGCGTCGTTATCGGTTACAGCCGTGGTCGAGTCGACCGGCTGCAATCGGAGTCGTCCGACAGTCAAACAGACATGTTCCTTTGCCGTCCATGTCTGTCAATGCTCGATTCGATATCGATCAATTGGCATGGGAATGGATAGGTAGTCGGATATCCGCTATCCCGTTTGGAAGCCCGAATTGTAGGCATCATTGATCACTAGCATCTCGTGTGCACCGGTGGAGCTTGAAGCCGAGCTGATCTCAGATCGGATCCATTATTGCGCGTTCCCATCGAATGTAAACAATATGATATATGCTACTACCAGCACTGACTGCCCACACACTTTGATCTCGTTTAATCTTCGGGAACAAAAGGTCAATCTCGGTTACGCATCGCACGCGACAGAGTGCGCTGTGTATCTATCAGACGAAAGAATCAGCCCCATGCATATACCCACGACGTCGTACCACCGTGTAATAGAAATGATAATGTATGTGCGCGGTAGCTTATCGTCGGCTCTCGTGGCACGGGACTCGACACGGAGGTCTCCGGTTGTACGTTTACTAGAACTATCAATAACCATCAATCACGAAGAATCCGGCAAGATCGNTTTTTTTTTTTTTTTTTTTTTTTTTTTTTTTTTCACTTTTTTCTTCTTGGCTTCATGTTAGCTTTGGATACCGGAAAGATTTGGCATTTGACACTTGACACAGCTGACAGCTGACGTTGATCCTGCCGATGGCCCTATGAGCCACCAACAGCCGGCCGCGCAGATGGTTTTGTTATAGGTATTATTTACCGAGTGTATTGGGGATCTTGTATTGAACGTAACGAACCGTAACAACCAATACGGAATGACACCCTGTCACTCCATCCTCGAGGAACAGTATGGTCGCTTTGCCACGTTTGCATCTGGTCCGGAGAACCTTCTCCGCGAACGCCAGGCTGTCCCAGTCGCTTGCAGTCTGTAAAAAGTCTATTAAATTAATTTAAATCAACGTGCAGAAAGCGTTTTCTGGGGAAACACACACCACTCCCATCACCACCACCCTGGGCGGAGAGACGCCTTGTTTCGGAGTAGTAACTAGTAACTAGTCAGTTACTCCCGTATGGAGTCGTGGTTCGTTCGTAGTATACGCGATTCTGTATGAGAGTTGTACGGGGACCTCCAGAGATTGTAATCATCGTCCAATCTTTGCCTTTTGATTAGCCGTCCCACCGAACCAGGAACAGCAGCCTACATAGGTTTTGACTAGTGGGATAGTTCCTGGGTGCAGGGCTCCCACTTCATCGTTCCCGGACTCTTCGAGAACGACTCGGTCCTGCAGCTCGCGACTTGTCCGGCACAAGACTGCGTAGGTGGCGGGCGCAAAACCCATTGTTCGACGCGAAAGAAGATCTGCTTCGACTAATCAGGTCGGTTCCAGTATCGCACGGCCGGGGCAGCAGTGTGGCTGTGAATGCTGTGTCCGTTCGTTGGCCGTCAACCGGTCAATTATTTGGCTTGCCAGCCCGCAGCGCCGTTTGGTCTCGTGACGTCCAATCAGATCAAGTCCACAGGGACTGTTTAATTTGTCGTTTGCAATAGATTATTTTCATTTTTATTGTGTGCATGTAGAATTTCAGGGCTCGCGGCGGTGTTCGTATACGGGTAAATTAGCTGCCCTGTCGGTGCGAGAACGACACCAACAATAGCCAAGCAACAGACATCTGCCGCAAGTGCTCAGAAGAGAGCAAAGTCCACACACGATCAACGACAGTTCGTTCTAGACTCTCGTGGAGAAAAACAAACCTGACATATGTGGATAAGATACTCTGGAAAATCGACCAGGACGGTTTCTTCTTTTTGGTGCGACGATTGCCACGAGTCATTCCGACTCGCCCAGCGAGCGCGTCCCGGTGATCTGCCATCGCCAGCACTCCTTTAGGCAGGACGAACAGACACCCCCTTTGCAGTCGACACGAGTTCCCTGAACACAAAGCCATAAACCCAAGCTCGTTTGTAACATTAACCGTGCCGATCACAACTACCCCGGTCAACATTGCCGAGTCGCCGCCGACCGATTCAGGCCAGACCCAGTCTTGATGAACGATCGCGCGGCTGAGCTCGAAAAATCGGACTCCCAATCCTTCTTCTTTGCTTTTTGCTTTTTTCTTTTCTGTATTTTGGGACTGTTGTCCTTATTCTGCCATGGATGCTTGCATGGTTGCGATCCTGTGACGCAGATTATGCACATTGAGTATGACAGTTGGACTGGACAATCAACAGACAGATACGGAGAGCCGGACACTGATGGCAAGCGAGACGGTGGATAAACCGCCCAAGTGGATCCTCTGGACAGCGCTGCCGGTGCAGTTTAGACAGATTTAGGCCCTCGAATAAATAAATCCCTAAGCCAATAGGAACGGAACAACAGGGGGAAAAGTCTGTCCGGAAGGTGCCACAGCTAACAAGCAATAAGCATGAAATAATTGACTAATTGAAACGTTAAATGTCGCATCTAACACCAGGTTCTGTGGTTGGATGTACAGCAATATCAATGCTAAAGAAACGGAGGTATAGCACAGAGTCGGAGCAATATCGATTCCCTGACAATTGGATACATTCGAGCAATCAGTCTGGATCGCTCAATTGATACCTATAGACTAGTACCTTTGAGACCTGCCAGGTTGATCGTCGGGTCAATGGATAGACACAATTGACACGGCTAACAAAGTACATGTTCTTTCCGGTCCCAAAGCAAAAGCAAGAGCAAATAGCTGAAGGTCTAGTAGCGAGTCAGCCAAGCTATCACCAGTTGCAATCTTGTCATGAGAACCCTGAGCATTATAAACGTACCCGAATCTTCTTGCTGCCACGCCAAAGACGGCTCTCAGTGCGCCGTCAACGAAGAACCACGATAATTGTAACAGTTCCAAAAAAAAAAAAAATAAATAAATAAAAAAAATAAAAAAAAAGAGAAAAAAAAATTCTATGGGAATATCAGCTTTCCATCAATCTATACGGCTTGTTATTCTTGTGTCAATTTCTTGGCCTCGCAGATTTCCTTGGGAATGAGGTCACCGTAGACCGATATACTTCTAAATAACGGATTTATGTCTCTTTCTAGGTTCGCCGCATATTTGAAGTGTGGGTAAACTGGTGCCAATTACATACTATCTGTATGTCATGTCGTAGTTTATGAGATAGATGATTATATATATGTCTAGCTCTCATCTTGTTCTGGTGATATATATGTGTCCAAATCGTTGTTTTCGTTCAGCTCCCTACCATATATCTCAAGCACATATTAGTTCAAAATTCTGTCTCGACCCATATTTCCACCGTCGAGGTATCCTGAGCCATAATGAATGAAAACATCGCGGTAGGGTTATGGTGTTCACCAAGTATACACAGATTTAACCAACGCTGATTGGCTACCCGCGGTCCCACCTTCCCGGAGCTTGACGCCAACTATGTCGAGCGCTCAGCAGCCCATGAACATACAATCACCAGCAAAACAAGAACCTCTCTCGACTGCCAGTATGGACAATCTGCAGGCCACTCTGCAGGATGCTTTTGAGGGGCAAATCGTTAGACCGTCCCCAGTGTCTGTCTCGTCTTAGGATACCTCTTGCTAACTCCGACAGGATTTCGACGGCCAGCGCCTCGCTGAGCTCCTCTCGACCGTGCTTCTAGTTATATCTGGTGTACGTCTTTACCCAAACCACCAACCGGAGACGTTAGACTAAGTCAAACATCTTCCTGTCCAGGCTGTCGCATTCGTTGTTGGATTCATACAAAAAGACATCTACCTCACGCTGTGGATCGGTCTCATCGGCACAGCCCTCACAGCCCTCGTCGTGATTCCGCCCTGGCCGTTTTATAATAAGAACCCGCAGCCCTGGCTCAACTCGGCATCGGGGACGGCGCGGAATGTGCCTGGGATTGTTGTTGATGGGGTAAAGGTGGGGTGATGGTCTGTGTAATGCAATGGCTGGAACCGAGACCGTGAAAAGGCAAACGAATGGCAAAACTGCAACGGATCCGATCGAGTGCGAAGATACGCCGATAGTGGGAATTGTCTTCAAATGACATCTATGTCCTCGAAATTACAGAGTTTTTTCTCAGTAGATAGACCGAGCCAGTAGCCAGCGGTCCTCCCAACGATTCAATGATTGTTGCCGTCTTTCTGTTACTACTCTTGTATATTTCCACTGTAGGTTGTTCAAAGGAATAAGTACCATTTACGCCAATCAGATGATACCCCTTAGGACAGCCCAACGTTTTGTACTCTGCTGAAATCCACCAAGCGGTGGTATCGATGACTGCAAGGACCTGTCCGTCAAGTCTTTTTTTTTTTTTTTCATGTTCATTTTCGAGCTCAACTTTTCAGCAAATCGTTATCATTCATTACCTACGTCCGTCAAGAAATACAGACGTCTAGAACACAGACCCACGGCATCTAATCATAGCGGTATCTCAAAATAGCAGCTACCCTCGGGCCTATCGTCCGTACTTTTGGAACTCCCAGTCTCTGTTGTCTAGCGGGCAGACTTGTCGGGTCTTGAGCCATCGTGAGATGCAGTGGAAGTGGAATGCATGCTGTGAAAGCGCCGAAATTAGAATAAAGTGATTAAAAAACTCAAGTATTGAAACACAAGTTTTCAGGTCAAGACTCACGTTACAGATGCCCCATGCCACAGTACACTCCTCCGTAGTCGACGAGCCTTGGTTGGCCTGGCACTCGATACCTGGAACCATGTTAGCAATTATCTTGCTGCGGTAATCTTTTTCTCCAACTCACATAGATCCATAATGTGATTCCGGCAAATAGCACAGTTGTCGACGACAATATCCCACGCCCATAGTGCAACAGCATTCCACTAACAAGCAACAGACAAACACGTCAGATAGTCCAGCGTCAAACAAACGTTGGATGACTTACCTTTTTGACTTCAAACCGCTTCTTTCCTTCCGAGGCCGCCTCGCCAGCTCCCGACTTGGAGGTCTTGGCTACCTGGTCCTTCGCGGAACTGGCGTCTTGCATCTCTACATCAGCCATGGTGAGCGGCAGCCGACCTTTATCAAAAGCAAAGAAAAAGTGAATGAACTAAGTTGAGCGTAGATCGTTGTGCGGCGGCGTCGCTGTTAGGTATCGAGGTCGAGGTCGACGTTGAAGCCGATAGCGGGCAGTTCAATGGACGATATGCTGGCGCGGCAAGGACCTTGGGGCTCTCAACAAACGAAAATGACCCTTGATAGCATAGACTGTTTCTGCCTGATTATAGGAGCCTTGAAACCGTATAACAAAGGCTCAAAGAACAAGGGCGCCAGGTCACTAGGAGCTGTGGACAACAACGGAAAAGCAGTCGCTCTTGCGGAGAGACGGACAAAGTGAGTGGCAAACACCCCCACTTTGGCTGGCAACGTCCACTTCAGCCTCGCACCTCTCCTCCTCTTCTCCAATCACCACAACAACACATCAACCACCTTTCGCTCGCCTCTCCCCCGTCCTCCACCCGATTTTCATTCCACATCCTCTGTCAAAATGAGGACATGAGCTTTCGTCGAATGCGCACCTATTTGATTTATTTCTCGTTTTCTTTAGTACGCGTTTCCTGCGACGTTTCGATCCCCAACTAGATCGTCACCGCCGTTGCCTCGGTTTTACAAGTCGAGTCTCTACCTACTCATCGGACTGACTTGACGTCGACCGCTGGGCGGTTTCGTTGCCTATTTTTCGCTTATACGATATCGCATATTTGTGCTCTTTTGTCTCCGTTGCCAAATTATAGCTTGCTATCTATTTCCGTCTTTTCCTTTTCATCTCTCCAACCGGCTGCCTATTTTTTAAGCCACCCGTCGCCATCATGTCGACCCAACAACCACCTACACCGAAACCGTCGCGCAATCACAAGCCAGCACTGAAGAAAAACAGCAACACTCCTTCCGCCGAGCGGAGGGCAGCATTGCTGACCACCCCCCCATCCTCGCCGCCCGTGTGCTCGAGCCCTGCTGTAGCCTTTACCGATGGGGCTGTTGTCAACGGCACCGGGTATGGCAACGGCTCTTCCGCTTCTGCCCGGAAAAAGCGTGGCACGCGATCGAACAAAAAGAATAAAGAAAACACTCGACCTAACAATGTTGCACACAACTCGGGCTCCCAACACCGACATACCTCGTCTCAACCAAGCATCGCTTCGCCGCCGTCGCTCAAAGATAGCCCACATTATGCCGGCCCGACCTTCCATGCATCGCCTGCACCGTCTGCGCTACCAATGCCCTCCTTTTTCTCCAAGTCCGTTCCTGATTCCGGTCTCTCGACCGCGCTAGAACCCGACAGCGAAGCAGATGCCGCGGCCGAGACCGAAACTGAGCCTGAACCTGATATGACGCCTTCCAAGCCCAAGGCCGTAGCTGCTCGTGCGAAGCATGAGCCGTCCCCACTGGACTTTCTTTTCAAGGCGGCAATCGATGCGAGAACCAGAGCCCAGCAGAGTCCTGAATTGACCCAAAGGAGGACCCCAAATACAGACTCCAAGGCTTACCAAAAACCACAAAATTCTGCAAATGGCATCTTCCCCTTTGAACTCGATGAGCCCGAACGAAACCTGATGCCGATTGGCCCATCCTTTGCTACACCGTACAAAGACAGAATGAATGCCCTTCGCCCCAGTGGCGGTCACACTCAGTCTACCGGCGATATCAATGATGACCAGCGGCGAGTGAAGACCGAAGAGCTCAAGAACTTGTTGCTGAACCCTAAACCACAGCGTCCTGCCACTGCGTCGCCCCAGCCAAGAGAACCACACCCGGTTACTGTCAACGGCCCCAATATCAATCACGGTTCGCCTTTCCAGACCTCTTCGGGGCCGCCAACGCCGTTATCTGCCCACACCCAGCGCGATGTGCAATATCAACAACCAGGAAAGCTCAACTTTCATGCTGTATATGCCAACGGCTCCACCGCTGTCCCATCCGCATTGCGCCAGGAATTCTCACCTACCGCGAGACCAGATCATGCAACTCGACTGCCACATGGCCGCCCCCTTCAGCCACCCTACCAAGGCTATCAGCCGACCCCGCAGAGATACAATTCCTCAACCTCGCAGGGTGTGAGCCTCCATTACCCCCGGGCCCAACAGGGCGGGATAGATACGAAGAAGATGGAAGATGATTTGAAACGCGTCCTTAAACTCGATCTATCGGGCAACATTCAGCCAAAGGGGGTGCCCAGTTTTCTAGCTTGATTTCAATCTGATGCTCTCATGATAGCGCCTTGATCTATCTACCCCATTTCTCTTTCTTTTCCTTTTCCTGCTCTCTCTCTTACTCTCCCTCTCTCCCTCTCTTTCTCTAGAGTGATTCTAATTCAATTGCACCGAGCCATGGCTCACTTGGTCTGAATGCTCGAAGCCAGGGCTTGCGCATCATCCAGCATGATCCTTTCTTGTTCCCCGATACGTGGCGTTTCTTCGACTAATTTATTCATCTTTGCTGTCTAACTATCTTCTGTTTGCGCACGCTGTCTTGGCACCACCATTTTCTGTTTTGTATGCTTTTGAGATGGGGTTCAATAGTTTGCGAGATGCTTTTTGTTTGTCGGGAAAGTTGGGGTGTCCCCAATAGATATCAGGGATTGCTAGCGTCGCTCTCTTTCTCTTTTTTCCATTTCGGGTCATCTTGCATTCAGCATGGAGTTCAGATTCGGTTGCATTCTGCGGGAAGGGGTGGTGAGACATGATGAATGCTGTGACGAAATATTCGACGTTGTTCTAGATCCTTATGTTGGTCTAGTCGCATTTCAACATCATTTTTCTGGCGGAACTTCCCTCAGTTCTACGACGGCGTCGCACTTGCAACTCAGGTTCTGATATTTAATTGATTGCCATTTGATTGCCAATTCTCTTTTTCTTCTTTCCTTTTTTCTTTTCTTTCCCTCCCCTCTTTTTTACTTTTTTTCCTGTCTTTATCAAGACCACACGTTCCCTTATGTCATTTATAGTTCCAACTACATGCATTCGTTTCGTGCAATTCTCACGAGCCTTCAGCTACCGTAGATAGAGTAGACTGGTATCTAATCGCCTACTGGTATAGTTGTGTACTCCATGCACACACAGAAGCAACAAAAGGGTATTTCAGGACTTGGCAATCATCTAGTCGCTCATTGTCCAGCCAAGAATCGAGAGAGAAGAGAGCGGGCATATCGATTCCGGAGGTAAGCTAACTAGCACGGATGGCTATCGGCCGGTATGCAGCTCGTCGTCATCGCAGCTCGTTGTCCCTTGTCTGTGGCCAGTTCACCCGCACAGATAATCAAACAAAAGCCAAAGTACACATTGATTACAATGCATAGTTGGATAAGAGTGTAACCATCCAAGTCAACCGCCTCATCAATACAATGTCGAATTATAACACAACGTTGGAGGAGGGCAACCTTACATAAGCGTGGAATGGCCTGGCCGGCTGCCCTGGTTGGCTCCTTCCCCGTGGCGTCGTGGGCCAATCAAACGGGCAGGCGCCCCCTATGCGCGGCTCCACACCCTCATTTCCCAAGCAGGAGTCAAGGCTCAACATGACCGACTCTTTACCACCGCCATCTGCGACGCTGTACACCTTTCAGTATCCTGTCGTTCTCTTACCCCTCTCGCTCCGTCTCTCTGTGCTGCCAACCTTTCTTGCGGCCGTGTTTTCGCGCGGTGTGTTTGTGTGTTTGTGTACTGGCTTGTCCGTGCTGCTCCCACGCGGCTTTCTGGGCTCCTTGTCGGTTGTTCCGTCCTCCTAATCGATTCGCGGCCAGCTTGCCCATTGCAATCACTCTTCATACGACCGTTGCTTGTTTTCTTGTATTATTGCCGGACTAATATCGTTCTTTCACTCTGCGTATATATTCTGAGCTACAATCCGTGGCGTGTCTACGAACTCGGCCTGTCCAGTTGGTCGACTTGCTTCAGGCGTCCTGAGGGAATAAGAGAAAGACCGTGCCAGTCCTGACGACGGTCCATCTCCTATAACATTCACTGCTAAGGGCTGACTGTGCCTGTCCACCGACTGGCCTTCTCGGGAAACGCCCAATGATTCTTTTCCTCGTGGATTAAAATCACAATCTTTTTTGTTTGTTTCAATTTTTTCCTCCCTGGTCTACGCACTGGCCGCTATGTCTCAACAGACGGTTTCTGGGTCGTAAGTGCTTCTCGGTCGTATAGCAAACCTGCCTTTC
Source organism: Talaromyces piceae (assembly GCA_001657655.1). Lineage (NCBI taxonomy): Eukaryota > Fungi > Ascomycota > Eurotiomycetes > Eurotiales > Trichocomaceae > Talaromyces > Talaromyces piceae. The sequence continues at coordinate 1,888,438 of JNNX01000005.1, read as the reverse complement.
GTTTCGCTAATATCATGCTTGATATGCAGAATTGGCTCGGCATGGCGTTCGTTCTGGCATACCATGACCTCCAATGACCGTCATGCCTCTCATGACTCTCCGTATCGAACCGGACGCCATGTTCCTCTAAACTCCAGCCGCCACGACACGCTTACCTCGGTGACTACCGCGGCCGAGTCCCGTCCGGATCTCTCGTCGCCCTTTGAAGATGACGACACGTCCAAGATGTCGATGGGATCCAATGGATGGTCGGGATCTCCTCGGGGAGTCGGGTCGCCAAACCGCCCGTACTCGCCCGGTATCAGATCGCTGACCTCGCAGCGGAGAACGTCCAACGATCGAGGTGGTGATGGACCCGGTGTTGGTGAAATTCAGATGCAAAGTTTCCATGATGGCGCTCCGCCCCCTCCCCCAGTTGCTCACTCATGGCGGAAAATTGATCGCTGGGCGGAGAAGAACTATGAAGAACTGTTCGATCAGCTTTGTGAAGGCTGCACACAAAATGATGTCAATGAGCTGGAACATGACCTGGATTGTAGTTTACCCCTCGAAGTGCGCGAATCCCTGCAGGTGCATGACGGGCAAGAGCGAGGCGGTCTGCCTACTGGTATAATTTTCGGATGCATGCTTCTCGATTGTGAAGAGATTGTCCACGAATGGAGGAATTGGCGGACCGTCTCCGAGGAGTTCTTCCAGAACTCATCCATCCCAGCGCCGCAGCCTCCCTCGAAGGCCTTCGGCGGCTCCTCCTCCGCCGGACCTGCTCATCAAGCCTCCAATGCTTCGTGGCGGCAGGAACTGCTGGATCGTCAGGATTCCCAACCCCCCGGTGCCATACAAAAGGCATATGCCCACCCCGGCTGGATACCTCTTGCCCGTGACTGGGGTGGGAACTGCATTGCCGTTGATCTTGCGCCTGGCCCGGCTGGCAAATGGGGTCAGGTTATCATTTTCGGACGCGACTATGACTGCAAATATGTAGTGGCTCGATCATGGGCTGCCTTTCTGGCCTCTGTTGCTGACGATTTTTCGAACCCCAATGTTTCGGTGGAAGAGGAGAGTGGGGAACTGAAACTGAAACTGTTCAAGAAGCAAAACGTGGAACCCCCGTACTTGGAGATTCTGCGGTGGAGGGTCGACCAAAGGTTTGGTCGACGGCCGCCACGACGAAAGCCTGCCAATGGCCTCGGCCTCAATACCAACGTTGACAAGTCTCGAGGTTCTCCTTATGGCAGTCCAGGTCCGAGCGAGGATCGCGGACGATCTCCTCATCGCTTCAATAACCGGGGACCAACGCAAAGCCCCAAGACACAGTTCGGTGTCTCGAGCCCGTTGGCGCGTGTGACGGAGGAGGTTTCTAGCCCTGTTACTTCCACCGACAAGACTCCGGAGCCGAAAGCAAAGGATCCAGTGAAGGAGTCGTCGCCTGGTGAAGATCTCATGGAGATGGCCACGCCGGTCATACCGAACAACGCCCCGGACGGTGCTACGAAAGACTCGGTCAAGGCTCCCGAGAAGGACGCTCCGCAAGAGGTGCCACTGTCGGAAAAGACGGGACACTCTGATTCTGCTGATGCCGTGGTGCTTGAGACCGAGAATCTTGACGAGATGAAGACGGTAGCAATCTAGACATGACGATGTACACGAGATGACCTGTTGAGCCATTGCTTCTTTTGATTGTCGGCCTGTCTGTTTGTCGCTCTCGCAGTGCCAAGATTATACTCTCACCATCTTCCACACACATACACACACACACACACGATCTGTTGACTCTGCTGTGTAGAGTTAGTTACCTTTTTCCCCTCTCAAGCTGCGCCTCGCATTGCCATGACCATTAGAACTGGTTATTTGACCTGGTCTTGTCTTTTTTCCAGACCGTTTTCTTCTCCGTCTTAGTTTCGTTATGTGCCTATTTCGTCTACTTTTCTCTACCTATTTTTCTTCTTCTTCTGCTTGTATTACATTTGTTCTTTTTCTTTTCTTTTTCTTTTATCCATCTTTTTCTTCTCTTTCTTGTTTCGGTCAAAGCGATCGTGGGTTGTAATTGTACGATTGTGCAGAGTCGCACTGCATTGATTATCTTGCCTGGCGTGCCAGCAGAGCTGATTACTGATTTCATTTGGTGGTAGATAAGTCTACACGCGAGCCACCCATGACCATAAATTTGTATTGTTAAGCATTCTCCAGCGCAATAAACTGGATCGTTGATAGGTACCTATTGGTATACTGTCCATCGGCCGTGATATGCCTGTAGCTGAAAAGGACTGTCCAGGATTGGATTGTTCTTTTAGACGAAGCGGTAGAGGTGAAGCGCAAGCTTATACCTGCGACAGCCTTACCTCGTCGACGTGTGCTTCGTAGTCATCCTTTTAGGAAGCAATGATCGTGAAAATGTCAGTCGTCTCGAGACGCCCATTCAGTCCCAGTCATCGTCGTCGTCATCATCATCATCGTTGTTATTCCGTCGCCTAGCAGTGCCATCGCGGATCCCTCGTCCTCCCGCCTGCTTCTTCCTCCTCCTCTCGTCCTCCTCACTGTCACTATCCTCGCCATCTAAGTCTGCCGCATCCGCTGCATCGGCCAGTTTCGCTCGCACAAACACCTTGCTCATAAGGAACCGGCTCTCCAACTCCTTTGTACTGAAGTTATCCACCCCATTGCGTCCCTTGCGCAGAGTCGCCAAACCTTCGAACCCAATGACCCGGTCTTTGCCGACCCCATCGAGGAAACAGATCACACAGGGCAGCACGCGCACACCCAGTTTCTCCACCAGAAACGGACACTCACGCACATCCGCTCGCGCAAACCGAACCTCGTAATGCCGCGCCGCGAGCGTCTCTAAATGCTGGTCCATAATCGCGCAGCGCGCAAAGTCTGGGTGAAAGAAATGAACTATGCATCGCTCGTTGTTCGTTGTTAGGTCTAGGACGGCTTTGTCGCTGGAGAGCGTTGGGTAGATGGCCGAAGAAGAGGTTGTGGTTGTGGATGTGGTGGTTGCCGCGTTGCGGGCACGCGCTTCTTTGGCAGAGGCCAGTTCGTTGTGGAGTTGCTCCAGTCGATGTGCGCGATAGGCTGTATCGTCTTCATTTTCTAGGGCGTCGAAGAGGGCGTCTTCATCCAAGTCGTCGGCACTTTCGGCCTTGGAGTGGGAGAGCACAGCGGCTACTTTGGCGTCGAGCGGGGCTGCCATTGGAGGTTGGTCTGGCCTCTGCTTCAGTCGAGTACAGAAGAGGTTGGCCGATGCCGACTCGGGAACTCTTAGGCTGGAGGGTTGGTCAACTGGCCCGCAGAGAATTTGTTGTCATTAGGTAGGTTAGGTCGAAGGGTTGCAGTTGAGCAAGCTTGGTGTTGACCCGTTGATCTTGTGCCGCACGGGGAAAACCAAGAGGTACTACGTACTGATTTCAAGTAGTGGCCGATCGGAGGGGGTTAGAGATAGTCCTGTTTACTGTGTACATATAAGGCATCGACTTCCTCCTGGTCAATTCTCACAGCCACGCTCTCCGGCCATATAAAGAAAAAAGGACCCAACCAACACCAACAATGATAACCAGGGCCGCGCAAGTTTCAGACAACAAAAAAAAAAACCTGTTGTTCAACCGAGCCTACCGTACGTACGGCGTACGTATCCGTAATATTACAGCCCCCCAGCGGCTGTGATGATTGGCCAGCAGATCACAAAAACGGCTAATTCGGTCGCAGACAGTTTCACAGCCGCAATGACAATAATTCCCTACTGATTCTCTCTCTCCTTCTCCTGCGTCTGCTTCTCTCCGTCTTGTTCTTTCGCAAACAGTCTCTGCGAGCTCGTGGGCTTACTTTCTCTTTTCCTCTCCCCTTGTCATTGACATTGGCTCTTTGTGACTCTTCTATTTTCATTCAACTGTCCATTCGATCAGTCCTGGCCGTCGCCCTGAGCGATTCTTCTTTGCCGATCCCGCCTGGCGACGATTAAGTTCGATCTGATCACTCTCGCAACAGCGCTCAGAGCGAACATTCATCATGGCTGACGACAAAAAAACCGACGAGAAGGTGGACCAGTCCTCCAGATTCGAGCCCGTTCACACCCAACCGGCGCGGTCCACCTCGTTGGGGTCGTCGTCGCTGTCCAACAATGCCGCGCTGCCCGTGCTGGCCTACTGCGGATCCTCGATTATGATGACGGTGATGAATAAATACGTCTTGTCCGGACTAGACTTCAACCTGAACTTTTTCCTGCTTTTGGTTCAGGTATGTGCCTTAAACTACGCTTGAGAAAGATCCGCGCGATGCTGATTGTAGTTCTGCAGTCGGTGGTTTGCATCGTTGCTATTCAGACTTGTAAGACGGCTGGTGTCATTACGTTTCGTGATTTCAGCTCCGATGAGGCGAAGAAATGTTAGTACTCCTAAATCCGCTTGAACGGTGGTTTCGTGCTTGCTAACGGCTTGGTAGGGTTCCCCATCACTCTTCTCCTGATCGGCATGATCTTCACGGGTTCAAAAGCGCTTCAGTTCCTGTCGATTCCCGTATACACAATTTTCAAGAACTTGACCATCATTCTGATCGCTTACGGAGAGGTTCTTTGGTTTGGTGGCTCGGTGACCGGTCTCACTCTGTTCTCCTTTGGGCTTATGGTGTTCAGCTCCATCATTGCCGCTTGGGCCGACATCCAGCATGCGCTGCAAAACAGCGCAGACGCCGGCTCCCAGGTGTCGACTTTGAACGCTGGGTACATCTGGATGCTGGTCAACTGTCTCTGCACGGCCTTCTACGTTCTGGGCATGCGCAAGCGAATCAAGTTGACAAACTTTAAAGACTTTGACAGTAAGCTTTGAAACATGTTTGTCGTGTGAATTTTATGCTAACCCGTATCCCCTCCGGCCAGCCATGTTCTATAACAATCTCTTGTCTATTCCAGTGCTCATTGTCGCCACCCTGGTTCTTGAAGACTGGTCGTCGGCGAACCTTACACGCAACTTCCCTGTGGACAGCAGGTCAAACATCATGATGGCCATGATCCTCTCCGGTCTCTCGTCGGTATTCATCTCCTATACATCGGCATGGTGTGTGCGCGTCACCTCTTCGACAACGTACTCGATGGTTGGCGCGCTTAACAAGCTTCCCATCGCTCTTTCCGGGCTCATTTTCTTCGATGCTCCGGTCACTGTTGGAAGCGTCTCGGCCATTGCCATTGGCTTCGTCAGCGGGATCGTCTATACGATCGCCAAGTTCAAGCAAAACTCCAAGCCCAAGACGGGCATCTTACCTACCACGAACACCCCCGTTAGTGCCAGTAGCCAGAGTATGCGTGATTCGCTAAGATCATAAACCAGCCGGTTTCTCTCTACCATTCATCAAGGGGGGAGAATGGTAGCCCTAACTTGACGTTTCCTTCATCGGTGCTATGCGAGAAAGAAGGAGAAGAGACAGAAGAAATAGCATTCTCGGCGTCAGTCCAACTCTTACAACTTATGTCATCTATCATGTCAGCGACACGTATTGGACGTCCTTTTTTTGGGTCTCAACGAAGTAGTGTTTATATTTCGTTCCTTGAGTATATTATTTTTTTCACTAATTACAATTCATGTTTTCTTTCTATCTCCCTTTGGCTGTTTGTTTTTCTGGTTTTTTGAGGGCATCTTTGTTGAGTTTTGGGTTGGTAGACGGTTTTGTTAGTTGCTTGTATATATATATTCTCTATATATTGATTTATATTAATGGTATGGTTTGTCTGGAGTATAGATTGGGTTCATTAGAATATTGGAATCGTTTTTACCATAGACGGTGCAGATGATCATGGACATGCAATAATGTGGCAGATCAGATTTTGGTATATAAAGTCTTGGCGCCGGAACTTCCATCTCGCTCTTCAGGTCAATTGAATATCCGTCATTGTCAGCAACTACACTGAACTTTACTCCGAGACTGAAAACAATAAGAGGAGAGAAAGGAGGAGGCAAGAACGGATGGCGAAGTCTAAGAATAAGAAACAATCCACCAAACATGGAACCCAACAGGCCGCTCTAAAATCAAGAAAGAGAAAAATGCAGCATTTCGAGCGTGTATCGACATCATCAGCGCCAACCGCAAACCCCAACAAAAAGACAAAACTCAATAACAAGACCAATCCTTCTACCGCTAGCACCAGTAGTAACAATGCGAATAGCAAGAAACAAAGTCATAAACAGGATCTCCATCAACGACCAACCATTCCATACCGTCGCACGGATCGGATACTGTTGATTGGCGAGGGTATTCTCCCCTCCTTCGTCTCCTTACTATATATATTTAATGAAACATATAACTAATGAGACAAAACAGGAGACTTTTCCTTTGCGCGCTCGTTGGTCGAGCATCGTCGCTGCAGAAAAGTGTTTGCCTCGTGCTATGATTCTAGGGATGCTCTGGTGGAGAAATACGCTGGACGGCATGTTGAAGAGAATATGGAGGCCTTTCTGCGAGCGGGCATGTCTACAGACGCAACAGATGCAGCAGATGACACTTCAAACCAGAACAGAAAAGTGCTCTTCTCAGTTGATGCCCGAAAACTCGGCTCACCGGCTGGAGGGGGTAAGCAGGTTCGTCGAGGTATCAAACGGGGTCCGTCTCTTCTCTTCCTCTCTCTCTCTGTCTCTCGCCCCCTTTTTTTCAGACAGTGTGAAAACAAAAGTTCTGAGATAATCACAGACAACCAGACGGGCGGCCCTTGGGACATTATATCCTTTAATTTCCCGCACATCGGCGGAAAATCGACGGACGTGAATCGCCAAGTTCGCGCAAATCAGGAGCTGCTGGTTGCCTTTTTCAAGGCTTGTGTGCCGCTTCTGTCGAGGTCTGTACCAAATGAGAATGATGGCGACGATGACGGGGAGAGGAAGTTTGGTGATTTAGATGGTGATTCGAGCCGATACCACACTGACAGCGAAGACGAAGACGAGAATGGAGAAGAGGAAGAACAAGAGCAGATCAGAACAGTCCCCCGACGATCTGGTCAAATTGTAGTCACTCTTTTCGAAGGCGAGCCCTACACTCTCTGGAACATCAAAGATCTTGCGCGGCACGCCGGGTTATCTGTTGTCACTAGTTTTCGATTCCCCTGGAGATCGTACCCTGGCTACTCGCATGCCCGAACGCTGGGCGTCGTCGAGAGTCGTAGTGGAAAGGTCGGCACCGGCTGGAAAGGGGAAGATCGGGATGCGCGTACTTTTGTGTTTGAGGTCAAGCAGGCGGACGATCAGCGTCGATCGATTACAAACAAGGCGGAGAGTAGTAGTGACGAAGATGATTGAATGGTAATGTATATATCGTTATATGTATATACTGTACAATAACAACTGCTAAGGAATTGCTGAGTGCTGGAAAAACACCGCTCAGAAAAAGGGGACGAATAGAACAGCTACATGATGTATACCTTCTTCATATCCCTCTCGTCAAAAACGTCGCCTGTTGTTGGGTCCTTGACCATGCCATCTGCCACAAAACCGACCTTTCGACTCATTTCCAGCAGCCGTTCTCGGCCGTACATTCGCCCGTTGGGCAGGATCACCGGGTCGTTATCGACAGCGCTCTTAGTATGATGCGCATATGGGACATGACGGGCCAGCTCGTTCAGCTCAATTGAGCAGATCGGACACACCGAGCTTGTCGTGGACAGCGGATTTGACGTTGTTGAAGCATAGGCTGAATGACACGACGGCGTTTTCAGCGCGGATAACCCGGCTGAAAGGGCAATATGCAGAAGGGGCCGCGAGGGCAGAGAGAGAAGCTCGTGGTGTGTGCGCATGAAAAGGTCGGATAGGAAATTCCAGCGGTCATGCGAATACATTGACTGAGCCCATGTTAGCGTATCAACCAGATAGAGGAGGGAAGCATACTTTATAAGGCTCTGCTTGGGTGTCTCTGGAAAACGCTAGCAAGCCTGCAGCTCGGTGTATCTCGGTTGATTGGTGCTCAATATGCGATGATAGATATTTCTTGGCATGCTGCATGGCCTCGACCAATTTCTCAGGCTGCCCGGTCCGGACCAACTCGATATATTGCTGAAGGCGCAGCTCAAACTCCAGAGTGTACTTTGGAAGTTAGCAGAAGCCACAGAGAAGACAGAAAGACATGGACATACTTGGCTCTTCTTCAACGCCACCTTGTTCTCCCCGCACCACTGCAACGCTTCTTTCGCCTCGCCCCTTCGCAAACTCTCTGCGATCCGCTGACATTGCACAAAGGTGTCAATATCAACCAACTCCTCAATCCCCTTCTCTCGTGCTAACTGCTTTGCACTATCCAAATATCCCGACCTCAGCATATGATCAATCAGCAACCTGTCGAGTCGCGTCCTCGACCACTCATCATATTTGACATCGGAAAGGCTCTGAATCCGATATAAATCCTGCATATGCTGGATCCGTCGCTTCGACTGCATCTGAATCCCCTTTTCTTCTTCGTGCAAAGTCTCCATCTTCCGTTTCAGCCCTTGCATGCGGGCAATCATGGCATCCAGCGAGGCGAGCGTCTGCTCCGGCGTCTGCGTGCCGCCCAACGATCCATTGGCGGCCTCTTTCAGGGTTGGAATGATATAATCGCGCTCTCGCTCGAGGATCCGCTGCACCGATTTGAAGTTTCGGCGTGCTAACTCGTGGGGAAGACGGAGAAGGGGTTGGTCCTGTTCTCCAGTTAACGTCTTTACTCGTTTTCGTCGGGATGAGGGGAAGGGCGCACCAAGAGTAGATGGCTCTCGGCATCTAGTTTGGTCGACGAGAGGTCGGCAGCCATTTTTGTTTACTGCTCCGATTTCTGGAAGAATAAGGGGGTGTCCAGAGGTTCGTAGCTGAGACAGCAAATGACGAGATGACTTTCTTGGGCGTTCGATGCGGAGAAGCCCCCGCACACCAGCGAGCGACACACGGCCGGAGACGGCTGCCGGAGCACTGAGCACATGACCGGAACACGGGATTGTTCACGTACGAGGCTACAAGCAGACCTTCAGATACACACGCAGCTACGTTGTTAACAATTATCCTTCAGCAGCTTTGAAACTGAATAACGCATCATAATAACTAGAGAAAAGCGGACCAACAATCCTTAACTCCAACCAAAGATATATATGATACAAAGAAAAGAAAAACACCAAGCCAGTTTCCGAAATCCAAGATGAAGAATTTTTTGCTTCTGTCCTTCAACATCAGCATCGCTGATGTTTTATGTTTTCGTTTCTTTGTAATAAGCAACCTAGTCGCTGTCGTCGTCATCATCTTTCTCTTGCTTGGACTTTCGTCGCTCCTTCTTTTCCTTCTTCTTGCGCTTTCGCTCGGCGCGCTCTTCGGCCGTCTCGCCTTCGTGTCGCTTACGTTTCTTTTCCTCTTTGGACTCTTCGGCCTCTGCCTTGGCTGGCGGAGAATCGGGAGTAGCAGCTGCCTCTTCCTTCGGGGCAGCGGCTGGCTGAGGAGCAGCGTTCTCGTCGGCTGGTGCGTTGTAGTCCTTGTATTCGTTCTGCCACTTGGCCGGCGTTGCTTCGTTGGTACGACCGTATTTCTGCCACGTATTAGAGGCTATTCAAACATCGAATGAATCAAAGAGAAACTCACATCCAGTTTTCCATCAGACTTGAGCTTCTTCTTCTCCAAAGCGACCGGTCCCAGCCCCCATCGGCGCGGGTAGAGGTCCCGCTCCATAATGCATCGCTTGACCTTAGCAACCACGCCGTGGTCGCAGGTGGAGAGCTCGACAGTCGACATCTGGGCAATACCAAGAGCGATTGCCTCACCCTTTGTGGTCATAAGCACAACTTCTTCATTCACCTCGATTCCAGCCTCTGTAAGTTGTTAGTAGAAGACGAGGAGATGATTCTGGGGGTGGAATGAGGATGTGTTGATAACGCACCAAATCGCAAAAGACCCGGAATCATCAACTTGGCACCGTAGCACACAGCGTTGACGGCACTGTCCTTGACAACAATGCGCTTATAGGTGGTGAGCAGACTCTCCAGAGGACGAATGACCTTTCTCAGGTACGACTCATCGCGCTGGTTATCCATCAACCATTGCGCATCGAGGACATCATGCAAGGTGACCAGTCCATCCTGCTCACTCATAGCACCACTGCGAACACGGCGAAGCTCCTGCATGTGCGCACCAACACCCAGCAGCAGACCAAGATGGACACACAGAGTCCGAATATAGGTTCCGGCCTCGCAGCTTACCCAAAAGACACCGAGATGCCTGTCATTGTCGAATTCGTATAGCTTGCTTTCGTGGATGGTTCTGATACGCAGCTGACGCTTCACGGCGGAGATCAAGGGCGGGCGTTGGAACAGAGCACCAGTCAAGGTCTCCAACGCACGGGCAAACTGAGCCTCGCCACCAGGAATCCGATCATGGAGACGAATCACGCACACGTACTCTTTTCCAGCACCCTGTTGGGACTTGACAAGGCGAGTGGCGCGATCGATACAGACAATCAGGCATCCAGTGACTTTGGGATCGAGAGTCCCACTGTGACCAGTCTTTTCCACTCTGCAAACGCACGTTAGAAGAGAGACAGACAATTTCATGATGGAAAGAAGAAATGGCCGCTTACCGAAGGATTCGCTTCATCCACGCGACGACTTCATGACTGGACGGGTTTGAAGGCTTATCGAGATTGATCACTCCAGAGCTGATGTAAGACTTCAAATCTCGCTTCAACGGGGTGCAACCAGCGGGGATAGGCGTGAAATGACCGGTCCTGACCAGCACTACAGCACAATTAGCATATCCAGACTGCTTGCGAAGAACCTTCCGCGGTACGCAAAGGCAAAATAAAAAATCACTCACGCTTGTCGTAGTTCTTCAACAACAAGGGCCATTCCGACGTTGGAATGGAAGGCGTAACAGCCTCAGGCTTGATGCTGAAATCAGCAGTCTCTTTTGTGGCCATTTTGGAGAGATTTTGACACGACTGCTGGAGGGAATGGTGTGCGCAGCCAACAGAGAAGGATGTTCGTCCTCCTTCGACGGGGAAAGGAAAAAAAAAAAGTGCGGCCCGAGCTTTTCCCGCCACAACGGGCTTAGCGTGACTTTTTTTCCCAAGCTAGCCATTGAATTCGAGCACCGTTCAGACTGGACTCGTTATTGGTCTAAAAATATAAAAGAAATCTGTTTATAGAAGTGTATAATTTTCTATGATTGTATAGTACACTACTATTCCAACAATTTAGGGAAATTCCGCAGTGAAAATGCTCAGCCGCCACCCAGTCTTCGGCCGGCGCCTCGGGTACTCCAAGAGCTGAAGTACGACGAGCTCGTACCAGAGCTTTGTCCAGCTGGTCCTGCTTGTGCTGGCCGGTAGGCAGCACCGTACCCTCGAGAACTACTACGATCATCTCCAAAAAGTTTGTGTACAAAGGACGGCGTGGTGATATAGTTCCGACCACCACCAAAGGTAGGCCAAATGCGTGTAAGAAAGTCGTATAGATGGGATGCAACGATGCCGGTAGCCATCAGCATCGCAGCACTTGGCCCCGATGTCACAAAATTCAAGCCGAGAAGACACAGTGGATACCATTCGGCTCTGATCTGAACAACGTAAAAGGTCACACGTTGCCCTCGACTCTCTTGTGCCCAGGTGTGAATGAAGGCCATGATTAAAGCTTTATCAGATCCTGAAGTCAGTACGAAGACAATGGCATTACAGCAGCTGTTGTGGATATAGCGCACCACCGGTGAATATATAACCTCCAACGACATAGTATGCTAGGAGCTTGAAAGCTGTCAGTGCGAGTGTACTTTAAAGCGTACGGAATAATAGCACAATTAAATTTCAAGGAGATAGTTTGCAAGTGATGTAGGGCACCATTAACCACCACACGCAGATAGAAGCCACGTATGGTTATCTCAATTGGCAATCCCACCATTCCCATACCGCATACAGGCCTGATTGACATATTCTTGGCGCTGCACGAGATACAGGGGTAATCTTCCTCCAAACCAGGAACCGCTTCAGCTAGAAAAGGCTGGGCGGGCAGATATGGGAGGTGTGGCACTGAAACAGAAACAAGGGTGCGTAGTCGTAAAAATGATTTATTGGATTGGCAAATAGGAATTGACGTATTGGTATGATAAATAGCCAAAAAGCTGGGACTTACCATGATCACAGCGCCTACAAAGACCACGTAAGTTAAGAAGTCACCGCTCTGCGCAAACCGCGGCGAAGTCGTTTCTAGTCTACTCGCATGTGTGTACACTGCGAATAGGGTCAGCGGCTTGGAAGCCAAGGCGCAGTATGAGGGAGAAACATACTGAGATATAGGTCGATCAAACAACCTAGCTGTGGTTGCGTAAGAAGGAACGGTGTCACCAGTCTCCAAACCTCTGGAAAGACCTTGAAGATCTGGCTTGGCATAAACACGATTCTGTAGCCGCTCAAGAAACCCCCGTAGACCGAAACAGACACTATAGCGGTCAGTGCTGTCAGCGTCCTACATGGAAGAAATGCGTTGTTAGAGCTGTGTCATGTGCTGGGAGACGAAACAACCCAGTACCTGGCCACTGGTGGAGCTGCCCAGAAGACATCCATGGTGTCGCGAAGTGTGATGTTGAGTAGGCAATCGGCATCAAATTGCTCTCAACAAAGCATCTCGCAAAGACCGAGGTGGTGATGGACAAGAGAAGAAGAGCAGAGAACCGCGCGAGGCTGGAAGATTTTTGAATACGTGGAAGCCGCTAGCTGTGTCTGGACCCACAATACATTCGGAGCCAGTTTGGCCGAATCCCGGTATCAATACCGTGCCTCCTGGATATATTGTATGTAGGATTTTACTAGTAGCTCTATATCTCTATATAGTTGCTAAATAGTTATCTTCTATTTATTATTCCCTACTATGATAGTACCGCGATCAAGTCCATGCCGTTCCTCTAACTGCCAAACCACCTAGTGGCCCTTCGATCCACACTTCCCAGCTACCACTATCTCCTCTCTTCTTCGCGCAGATGCGCATTTCTTGGTCAACGTACAGAGGAGCTAGATTTCTGTAGTCGAACCTGCGAATAGAGTGACCTGTCTTTGCCAGATGCTGTGACAGAACGCTGAGTATGAGAGTCAAGGACAATGGCCCATGGACGAGCAGGTCGTTGTGACCCTCGGTCTTCTTCGTGTAGGTCTGGTCAAGATGAATCAAGTGCGCATTAAAGGTGAGCGCGGAAAACCGGAACAGCAAAGCCTTGTCGGGCGTTAACGTGTGACTGATTTCGGGATCCGCGGGAGCTTCATGCCATGAGAGAAGAATATGTTAGCTGGGCTTCTTTCTCGCAGGATGGTAGTAAGCGTACATTTTACAATCCTGGTTTCTTTCTCCGTCGATGCTCGCACCGCCTGAGCATCCTGGTCGCGCAGAAAGACCAAATCTCGGTTCTCGACGAGAACATCAGGGCTCTCTGCCACCCTGCGCCGGAGCTGGTCCTCGTCCTCATCTTCTGCCACCGTAGAGAAGCGACGTTCAATCGTGACAAAGATCTTCTCATCGCCATCTCTCCCTTTGATTTTCATATCGCTTATATTCTCCACGCAGACAGCCCGTTGACCATCAAGTTTCAGCGCACCGGAACGAGGAAACACTACATTCCCACCAGCCCACAGCCGGCGGTGAAACGGCTCGCCGGGGGTATGCAAGATGTCTGTACCATCGCGCAAGAGTTCCGATAGCGTGACCTGCGGGGGAAAGTAGACCAAATGATGGCCCGGCGGTAACTGGCGTTGCTCCTTGACTGATGGCAATCGCCTGGGATCGCCATTCGTATTGGAGGCTCTACCCGCTTCATGAGGGAGATTCTCAAGCAGCGAAAGCTGCAAAAGATGTGAGGCTTGTGGCGTGAGGTAATCGTACGCTAGAGGTAAACGGCGAGATGTGAGCTCCTTCTTGAGCGATTGCTCAGCCAGAGACGATATTGGCCGCCTCAGGCGAGACAGCGCAGCCGTCCTGAGAAGCGAACCATGTTGAAAGAGCATGGCAAGCTCGCAACCCCCGGCCTGCAAGCAAGTGATCGCATCGGGAGAAGGGGGAGGGGGAGACGTCGGATCGTCAAAACAGCTCCCGTGACGGGGGCGGCGTCGTTGTCGTTGTCTATACTAATACGGGACTAGCGCTGTCTTACGAGAAGAGGACGAAGTCGCAGTCGCTGCAGAGTCAGCATGTAGTACTCATTTTATCCTAATCTATTCGTTCGGTCAGGCAGGGACGTCTTACAGGCAGAAACTTATTCAGCTTTTGCGGAAACCGAGTTTAGAACACACCGTCTTATCAACACGCGATTCGCGCCCTGTGACAGCACTGGGCGATAGTCCAAACCGATGGCTGCGGAAGACTTGCGGCGGGGGACTGGTTGTTCCCCACACGCCATAAAAAGGAAGACTTGTATTGTCTGACTGATACTCACGATGAGGAATCTGCTGTGAAAACTTACGTAAAAGAGCTGGAGAAAAGGACGCGGCTTTCTGTTACAGACTTTATATTTCTACCTGGGACGTGGACTCGAGTTGATCTGTTTTTCCTGGGTAACATTGCTTGAAGACATTGTGATCGAAAATGGCAGAAAATCCTCGAGTTACGTTCCTGGGCCCATTGGCTTCGTTCTCACATCAGGTACGCAGATACTGGAGTATACCAGTGCTATTGATGAGACTGGTGTCATATTGCGTCAGAAAAACCAACGTGCTGACACAAAAAGTAGGCTGCTTTGAATAGCTTCGAGGGCTCCGCCAATCTCTTTCCCTCAGTATCTTTCGCCGAAGCCTTCTCCGCCATTCAAAATGACCAAGCCGATTACGCCGTGATCCCCTTCGAGAATTCGACCAATGGCTCAGTCGTTCAAACACTAGACCTTCTCGCAGATCGCCAAGGACTATACAAGGACATCACGGTCTGTGGAGAGTACTTTCTTACTGTACACCACTGCCTGATCGGCGGAAAACCGATGCCAACGAAGGAAAGTGAGGAAGAGTACTACAAGTCCATCACTAAGCTGTACACACACCCGCAAGCCTGGGGTCAATGCGAGACGTTCCTCAGCAAACACTTCCGTGGCGTCGAAAGACAGGACGTCTCGTCAACATCCAAAGCGGCTGAGATAGTTTCGAGGGATCCCTCCGGCCAGTCCGCGGCCATTGCAAGCAGACTCGCTGCCGAGTTCAACAAAGCCTATGTATTGCATGAAAACATCGAAGACAGCGCAGATAACACCACCCGCTTCCTCATCCTGCGGAACAAACAATCTGCGCATACCGTATACTCTTCACTTGAAACAGCAGCAGCAGAACCCACGGCCGCCTCCAGAACCCGTAAAACCCTGATATCGTTCATGATCGAGCACTCTTCCCCAGGAGCATTGGCAGACGCGTTATCAGTCTTCAAGACTCACGGTCTCAATCTGACGAGTATCAATTCTCGACCGAGTATGCTGCGGCCGTGGCAGTATATTTTCTTTATTGAATGTGAGCATGTGCCGAATAGTTCGATTCAGGATACGCTAGAGGAATTGAAAGCGATATGCAAGTCATACAGAGACTTGGGGACGTGGGCTGATGGTCTGCCTTCTCCTGGCTCCGCCTAGTGCGAACTTGTCGGACCAGAGATTCGGTGGATCTGTTTCCGAGTAACTTTGAAGTCTTGAGGATATAGGTAAGTTGGGTAATTATAAAAACGCGATAGTGCAATCACTTCAAAAAATGAAAGCAGCAAACAAGTTCTGTAATATTGATTGACTCTGTTGGCTTTTGACATCTATCTATCCTATTCTTTGTGAAGCTTTCCCGACCTGAAAGTTGTAGTCCTACATCAACGCCATCTTCCATCTCAGGATATCTTCATCTCGTTTTCAAAGTCTCGCATTCAAACTAGTGCATGATCTAAGATAGATATGCCATTGTGAAGCATTGTCCTATGTGGAGTCTGGATGGGTCTGGAATCTGTCAGCTTGAGTCCGCGTGAAGGTCAATTACCAAGATGGGGACCCTTGGACAGACCTCGGACTAACTTGGTGGAGCTCAGAGTTGTATGGCTGCAAATTTCAGCTGAATCAGCCATGAAGCTCTGCTTGGCAACGGCTTGGCTCTTTGCACGGCAAGCCGTCAGAGAATCCACTGGGGAATCATCTGGGCGCCCATCCTCGCTCCCTGCGAGGCTGCAAAACCGTCAATCTGGTAGGATGTTAGCCAACTGTCGACAGAAAGCGCAAACAGATGTAAGCTTACCATCGTAAAACTCGTCTTCGTCATCGTAATCGGCAAGCTGTTCAAAGTTGACCTTGTAGCGCAGGATGGCCCCGATGCCACCAAACCCCTTGACAAACTGGTTACCCTCGCTCGAGCGGTCAGAGACGAACTCGAGAGTGGCACCAAAGTCCTTGTACTTCTCGGCGAGCCATTCCAAGAACGAGCCTTGGTCGACGATTTCCATTTCCTGACTGGTCTCCTTGTCCATGAAGAGTTCGCGATTGGACTCTTGAGCTTTGGTGGTATGGAGGACGACCTCTTCACCGGCGGACGACTTGAGCACCCAGCGGGTGACGTCGAGGTTTTCGTAGACGATCAGCGTCTCGGCAGCACCCAGTTCGAGCGCCTTGAGGGTGTCATCGATACCATAGCAAACCTTGCCACTGTCCTGGCTGATCTCCTCAAAGTACTTTCCGATCAATTTCTTCTCTTGGATGAATTTGACATTGCCCAAAGTTTCGGCGGCGAGCTCAATCGCCTGGTTGAAGCCGTTTTCGCCACCATACGACACGTCGACAACTTTGATAACCTTGGACTGCAGCCGCTGGTCGAACAGATCGGACTGGTTGAGATCGTTCTTGAAGTCGGCCGAACCAGCAAGGACGAGACCGGCCACGTTCACTTTGTCGTTGGTGATGAAGTTTTGTACCGCCACCTCGGCGACTTTGCGGACATAGTTGTGGCGCTTTTCGTCACGAAGACGAGAGAAACGAAGGGCGGACTGACCACCACGACCGTGCTTCTTGGGCAGATCGACGCTGAACTTTTGAATGACATCTCGGGTGTTACCACTCAGTGTTCCGAAAAGAGCGCCGTTTCCGTCCATCACAATGAACCCGAACCGCTGATCGGACTCGAGCAGTTCACTCAATGCCTCGGTGTGGAATTTGTTGTCACAGAGGTACAGAGACGTGTTGATGGGCTTGAACGGCTCAAAGTCAATGTTAATCTTTCGCTCCTTGCCTTCTGAGGTGATGATTTCACCACAGTAGATAACCAGCCCATTCGGAGGCACTTTGGTGTACAATTTGAGTCGTTGCTGGGTCGAGGTAATAGCCGACAAAACCGACAGACGGTTGACCCGAGACTTGATGTTGGAAGCGGTGCCCTAGACAGACCAGTAAGATTTTCATCTTCAACGAGAATTGCTGGCCGCGAGTTTGGCACTTACGAACTCTTCAGCCAACATTTTTGCGGCCCGCGAAACCTGGTCCTTAGGGGCTAGAAACGCCTGGTTAGGGTGGATGACAGCACGATCTTTCAGCCGCAAGGCGCTACTTACGAATAATGAGGGATATCATAGATGTTCCATTGCCCCGGGCCTGTTCAAGGCGCTTGATGAGTTTCTTGACCTTCCATATCTCGATATTCTTCTCGGCTTCGTTCGCCTGCGGTTGTGCGCTCATGCTGGGCGACGACAACTGTCGAGTGTGCGACCGACGGGGGAGAGAGGTCTGCGTGGGAAGCAAAGAAAAAAAAAAAGCCGGTTTATCGACCGTCTGAGACGCACTCCTCTTTCCAATAGGTTTNAAAAAAAAAAAAAAAAAAAAAAAAAAGGGGGGGGGGGGGGGGGGAAGGAGAGGTGTTGCGGGAGTTGCAAAAAAAGAGTTGGAGCGGTTGATGACGCTCCAGCCAAATTGTGCCTTTCCCTTTCACTTTTTGGCGGGGTGCGATTTTTCTCAGGTACGATGTGGGGGGACCGACCCTTTTGCTGTTTCGCTGTCCAAGGCAGCCAGCGCACTAACATTTCTCCGCCGATTACTGCGCTACTTTGTTGCTTCGTTAATGATTTGATGACACCCGTTATCATTGTAAGTAATTTGTTTTTCATGAATGATACATCCATGGGTGCTGGACCGAAGAAGAGACGCAAGACTGGTCTATAAGCATAGACAGTGCGATTCACACTACACTGGCCACTAAACGGGAGTATTTGGTGGCCTGTTTGCTAACTGGGTTATGCACATCATTATCCTGTCCAGTTTATGGTGACGATCTTTCCTACTAGCTGACTAGCTAGCATGGTGATAAGCATGTTTAGTCAAGCCATACACTTTGTTAGTTGAACGAAAGTAGTGCTGCATCGTGGGCTTTGTAGCCGATTCCTGGCATGTTTCGATTGTACATATCAGCAATGTTTTGAGATCCAACCCAAACTAGTCTCTGATAGTAGTATTGAGGGAAAAAGAAAAATGATAATAATGAAAAGGAGATAAATAAAAAAAAAAAAAAAAGGAAATTAAGAGAGATAGAAAGAAAGAATAGGCATGTAAACAAATTCGAACATAAACCCAAAGAGGAGGGAGAGTCAGCTGACTGCCCCAGGCTAAGACGTGCACGTTACATACAAGAGGGGCAAACCAGATAACAGATAACAGAACCGGCTTTTGTTGACTGGAGGAACATGATGGAACTTAAATAGCAGTCTCGCAGCTTCGTCTCTCACCGACTGCTGCTTGAGCACCTCGGTACCTCTCTCGACCGCTTCGACAGCCTCCATGTCCAGCGAAAACACCCATGGCCCGTCCGGTGACGAGCAGCAGTACGGCCGTTCATGGAGCCAAGGATCAATCAGCTCCAACCTAGCTTCATGGCTCGCCGGACGAGCTTCCCCTTCGACCTCGGGGTTCCACCGCGATAGTACCGCGTCCGACCGTGGGTTTCTCGGCGATATTGACGACGATGAAGACTATGGCCTGCGCAGGTGAGTGCCGACGCAATGCTATCCCGGTGGGATCAATGTCTCAAGCCGGCTCTAGGACGCCATCGGTTACCATGCGTTTGCGACAGGCTGGGGGAGTAAACAGTATAGACAACTTTGCTCGGTCATGGCAGCGAGCAGCTGGTTACCTGGATTTTGTCCCGCGGCGATCATCCTTCAGTGTTGACAGCGAGGGAGACGAAGGAGACTGGGACGACGGCCACCCAGCCTCGTATCCGAAAGCAACGCAGCCACTCCTGCCCGGCCGCTTCGACCGGTCAAGAGCTTCCTCGGACGCTATCGACAATGTGTTTGGACGCGATCCGCGTAGCCATGAGGGAGCAGGGTCGCCCCGGCGAGACCCAGCGTCTGCCCTGCTGAGCGCGTACGACACCTCGTCTTTCAATAATAGAAGCCTGGGAACGTCCTACGGTACGATCTCCTCCCGAGTGAGCGATCTTACACGGCAACGAACCCTTGAACTCCACCATAACTATGGGGCCATCGGTGCAGAGCCAGAACAACCGGGAACAGAGCCGTTACTTGTGAGGCAAGTAGAGCATGACGATGGCACCAAAGAGAATATTGTCGTAGGACAAAGTACCGTCTACCAGACCATTTTCAATTCCGTCAATGTCTTGATTGGAGTCGGCTTACTGAGTCTGCCCCTCGGCATCAAATATGCCGGATGGTTAGTAGGACTCTCTTTCTTGTCCTTCTCAGCGGGGGCTACAGCCTACACAGCCAGGATTCTGGCCAAGTGCTTAGATATCGACCATAGCATAGTCACGTACGGAGACCTGGCCTATGTGAGCTTTGGGCACCAGGCTCGTTTGGTCACCAGCCTGTTGTTTTGCTTGGAGCTGTTGGGAGCCTGTGTGGCTCTCGTGGTTTTGTTCGGCGATAGTCTTGACGTCCTCCTACCCGGATTTGGGCTTCTCCAGTGGAAGATGATCTGCGGCATCATCCTGATACCGCTAAGTTTCGTCCCTCTTCGTTTCTTAAGCGTCACGAGCATCCTCGGCATTCTTTCATGCACAGCCAGTGAGTTCTTGTTACCTTTGACATCACAAGGAGGGTGATACCAACTGAAATAGTCGTGGGCATCGTTTTCATCGACGGTTTGGTCAAACCTGATACTCCCGGGTCTCTTATCCAGCCCGCAAAGACGTCGCTATTCCCCGAGAATTGGGCTACGCTGCCCCTCAGTTTTGGCCTCCTGATGTGTGAGTCTGGGAGATGTCTTTTCAGTCCCCTTGTTTGCTAATATAGTCTAGCTCCTTGGGGTGGACATGGTGTCTTTCCAAACATCTACCGCGACATGAGGCATCCGCGCAAGTACGGGCAGAGCCTGTGGGTGACTTACATTTTCACAGTATGTGACAGCACTTCATCATTGAGGAACCTTTCTAAGCACAGCATAGTTTTCACTCGACTTTTTTATGGCTGTTATCGGTTGGTTGATGTTTGGCGACGATGTCTCCGAGGAAATCACCGCAAACGTTCTTCGTACGACCAGCTACCCTCGCGCTTTGTCCATCTGCATTGTCATTTTCATTGCTATTATCCCAATCACAAAGGTGCCGCTGAAGTATGTACTGACACTATCAAATTTTAAAGAATCAGTGCTAACAAATCGACAGTGCCCGGCCCCTCATTGCCACAGTCGAGGTTCTATGCGGCCTCTCCCCCGCGAGCCAACGCCAGGGCCATCCAGTCCCCAAATCAACCGTAATCGGCAGGGCCATCATACGCGTTGCCGTCATTGTCTTGATCGTCTTTATTGCCATAGTATTTCCATCTTTTGACCGCATCATGGCCCTCATGGGCTCGTGCCTGTGCTTCACCATTTGCATTATCCTGCCGATTGCGTTCTACCTGAAGATCTTTGGTAAAGAGGTTTCAGTTCGCGAGAGGATCGTTGATTGGTTGCTTTTGGCCTTGTCAACGGCTATGGCGCTTGTCGGGACCGTGTGGGCGTTTTTACCCAAGGAGAGCCTTTAGCATATATACAAACTCTGAGGATTCTGATAGATGATATATATACGAGACTTGCTGTGATTTTTTGCTGTTCTCTGAAGCCAGACTTCACGGGTCGAGTGTAATCGTGAAATTGTTCCGTTTCTTCCCCGGGTTCAGCTGCTCCTTTCGGAACGTCCGTGCCGCACACAAACTAGAGTGATATTCCCAAAGTTGATAGATCAGCTTGTTCGTGACTTTTTCCTGTCGACGCTTATACCCTAGACAAGTCATGATATCTATGAGCCTCTCTGAATTAAAGTAACGTGAGTTCAGAACACACGCAGCGGGTAGCACCAAAAACAAATACGGCGCGAACCCCGCCGCCACAGCAGAGGGACAAGACAGAGCAGACGTAAGAAACAAACAACACCGTTTCAGCATCTCCCCCCTGCCACCCGCGGTAGGCACGAAGTTCAATACCAGCGACAAGCTGATAGCATGGAACCGGTCCTCCTCAGCAACAGGCAACGGCCGTTCCATGAAATCCTGCTGCAGAATTCCGGCTTCTTGCGAGTTGAGATCAATGCGTGTGACATCGATGCACGGGTGTTTGGAGCACGCATTCTGGGTGCTCAGCGCACCGACTTCGAGAAGTCTCAGCTTCTCATTCGTCTCCTGTGAAGGCTGGCCGCCGAGTTCGTTCAAGAGTGGTCGAATCCACTCGAGAAAAACGACGCTGGAGTCACCACCGCGCTCGAGTGACTGGCCCGTCTTGCTTGCTAATTGGTAGCTCTCAAGTCCTCCATTGGCTGCAATTTGGGTGTCGATAACCTTTACCAAAGCAAAGTCTTGTGCGGCTACAGCCTTTTCGCGCGCTTTGAGTAGTTGGTGGTGAGATCGAATGATGTTTCGTGTTGCTTTGGCAGAGAGTGATGCAGCCTTTTTCTTGGTTTGGTAGGAAATTACTGTAGGACGGGTGTGCGAGAGGAGCGCTGGCCGCTTGGTACGGCGCTTTTTGACGGTCATCTTGATGGATTATACATTGTGATCACGTCTCTCCCTTTTTCTGTTCCTTTTCTCTCTGGTCTCGATGACCAGCTGGGACTAAGAATATCCTGAGGATCAATACATCGGAATAATGATATTGCCCATGGTCTGTCAAAAATAGACTAGCGCGTATTCCATCCCCACCCGCGCCGCGCCCATTGGCTGATCCGCAGCACACCACCACCGCACCCGCACAAATCTTCCTCGCTTAGAAAATACCGGGCTGGATCTTGACTTTCGAGATTCGACAAGCATAACACGACCACACGCCAAAAGAAACAACCATGGCCGGTGAAAAGAAAGGTAATGACACCGAATTCTGTCTACAAGTCTTTTCTCTGTTTGCAGGTGCTTTTTGTGTGATAGCGACGAAGGGGGGAAACAAATTGTCTGGAGCGATTCGATGTGAACGAACAATGATGAGGGTTACGTCTCAGTCGAAATACTGTCTGGAGAACAAAGTACGAAGAAGGAGGAGAAATCGCCGCATCTGAATTCGCCTGGACAATTTTTTCTCGCGCCTTTGTTTTTATTCATCTTTTTTCCAGCCCTAGAGAGGTTTTGGTGTCAAACATCAAGCTAACAGTGTCTTGCAGCTACTAAGCCCAGCAACAAGGCTGGCGCCGCCGCCAAAGCCGTGGTCAAGGGAGTTGGTGTATGATATATATCTTGCCCTAGTTGATTTGTTTGCAAATACTGAGCGATTGGAACAGTCCACCAAGGCCCGAAAGATCCGCACTTCGACCACATTTCACCTCCCCAAGACTCTCCAGCTGTCGCGGTCTCCCAAGTACCCGCGCAAGTCGATCCCTCATGAGCCTCGCCTCGACCACCACAAGGTCATCATCCACCCGCTCAACACGGAGAGCGCCATGAAGAAGATCGAAGAGAACAACACCCTTGTCTTCATCGTCGACGTCAAGGCCAACAAGCGCCAGATCAAGGCTGCGCTGAAGAAGCTGTACGACGTTGACACTGTCAAGGTCAACACTCTCATCAGGTATTCTTCACCTCCCATTTTGTGACTTGTCACAGTCACTTTGATATTTCAAGCTGCTAATTGTCATAGACCCGACGGCTCGAAGAAAGCCTTTGCCCGATTGACCCCTGATGTGGACGCGCTGGATATTGCTGCCACCAAGCTCGCGATTGTCTAAGGAAAAATGTTGTCTTTTGGTTGCATGGTTAATTAGGTGGTTCGAGTTTACAAAAAACAATTTCAATGATTGGCTCTTTTAGCCGGTTCCAATGAGCTTCCATATTGATAGATGTCGCTCAATGATGATGATTTAGTAAACTTGCTGCTCAAAACAACAAAGTAGAGATAAAAGTTTCGAGAAATAGTAAGACAGATGCGTAGTATTGATGATAGTTATATAGTACATGGAACATCATTCATTTCCCCCTTCAACTTCCACATGCTAATCAGTTCCGCAAAGTCTCGAGGTGCTTGAGAATCGAAAAGTTGGCGTCCATCCATCGATCCACGCAGTTTTGCGAGCATGCTTCCTCCTTGGAGCTGAGTTGGGATGTCGAGATGCTGCCGGTGATGCATTTTTTGAAGCAGATTTCCGAGAGATGATGGACGGCTGAAATGATTGGTCTTGTTAGTGTTTTGTTCGTCTTGAACATGAAAAGAGGCAAGAACGTGACTTGAGAGAAAGGTAGTGAGCGTACTTTGTTGAATGTTCGATTTCTGAGTCTCATTTTGCAAGAACTGGTTCAGGTCCTTCTGGTCCGCGGCCGAGAGCTTGTCGAGGTTGACTGGTAGTTGACTGTCCATATTGATTGTTATGGTCCTCAATTATTTCAAGAAACTGATATTCCGGTGTTGTTGCAACGAGAACAGGCGTGCAATGGGTTGATAGTCTCGGCCAGTTCAGATCAAACTCGGCATTTCTTTCAAAGGCGGAGCAAACCGGCAGTACTTTTTTGTCCTGTGGCGGGCGGAGGCAGCGAGCGATCAGCAACAACTCACATATCTATTATAGACCTTGCTCCTCAAACGCACACTTTTACGAAAGAAACAGAAGGAGAAGCAGGGATCCCAAAATGCCTCCTCTACGAACGACTCGAAACAAGAAACCGCCGCCAGCCGGCTTCGACGATATCGAAGACACCCTTCTCGAATTCAGCAACAAAATGAAAGACGCCGAAAACGCGTCCCACGAGGGCAAAAAGAGACATGAAGTGCACTGGCCGATTTTTCAAATCAGTCATCAACGTAATTCCCCTTTCTACCATTCTCTCCAAAAGGTCTATATGACCAAGGACGGTTTCTGACTGAGTGGATTTTCGGAAATAGGCTCGAGGTATATCTACGACTTATATTACGAGAAAGAAGCTATATCAAAACAGCTTTACGACTGGCTGCTGAAAAACAAATACGCGGATGCGAATTTGATTGCAAAGTGGAAGAAACAGGGTTATGAAAAGGTACATATGCCCTCTTCGTCTCCTTTTCTTTTTCGCCTTTCTTTTACCAGAGGCTAATCAAGGGCTCTCTAGCTATGCTGCCTACGCTGCATCCAAACAAGAGAAACCAATTTCAACTCGACATGTATCTGCCGAGTGCCCAAGGCCCAGCTCAATGAGGAGCAGGCTATTCAGTGTGTGAACTGTGGATGCAGAGGATGTTCGAGTAGTGACTAGACTAGACCAAACCTGACCGAGTGTCTCGATGTCTACTGCATGAATGAGGCGAGCGAGGGTGGGATTCTTGCTTATTGGGCGTTCTCCTTTTTCCATTTCTGTTGAATTGTTCTGTTTCGGTTCTGCTTCATATGATCGAGTTCGCATCATGTCCATCTAATGATACCCTTTATACAATCTACAAAACTACGAACAACTTTTTGTTCAATCTGCAACAGGTTGAATTCAACGATAATCAGTAACAAAATGCACAGAACTAAACAATCGTCAAGTATCGCGCCGGTCCATGTACAGTAAGTAGTTCATCAAGTCGTGGCATTCCCAATGGTTGTCCCAGTCATTAGTTTCCCAAAAGTAATGCTCCAACTCCCAGCACACCAAGCTGAATGCCAAAACAAATAACAAAAAGCAACAGAAAGGTACTATCAACAACAGAAAAGGGAAATAATAATCAACACGAAAAGTTTTTACTCCTGGAAACCAATCTCGCAGTGCGCACAAAAAGAGGAGAAAAAAAACGATGTAAACTGAAGAATTGAACCTCCCCAAAGATCATTCCAAAATCATAATCATTCATCGAGCTTTTTTGGCCGAAGCAAGAGTGATAGTCCACCGTTTAGAAGTATGATGTGTGGTTCCGATGGTTGAAAGACGGTCTAAGACCAGGATCTTTGCTATCTCCGCCAATTTTCTTGAACCCCTGAAGGAGATCGACTTCACCAACATCGTCACAACTACTTTCGAAAAGGTTGAAGGAGAAAAAGTCATCGTTTGATGCATCAGATAGACGGGCAGATGGAGGCATTTTGGAGGGCGAGTCTTGAAAGCTCAAGCCCTTGGCGTTTCCATCCAGTGCACGAGCAAGTCGTTTGTTTGCGCTGGCAGATGTAATTTCGGCCAGCGGGGATCCCACATAATGATTGACATCTTCCAAGCTCGACTTCAGAAGACGCTTCTCTGGAGATTTGAAAGTCGGGGTCGAGGTTATATCGGCTGTGCCGTCAGCAAAGATGTCGAATTGAACTTGCATGTTATGACTAGGCGTCGCCGTGTCATCGTGGATTGTAAAATTCGGGCTCAACGGGAAATCAACATCACTCAGATCCAGGCGTTTGATTGGCGAGTTCACCATCTGCTGGATTTTGCGACGGTGATTTCGCAGGTTCGTGTTGGGTGACAGAGACGGAGGGGGCTTCAATGGTTTCTTGAACTTGATCGCCGGGGTCAGCGGCGGAGGCAAAAGACTGACATAATCGCCACGAAGCGGCGAAGACCCAGCGACCGAACCTGCGTCTTTCTTGAAGATCTTGGTGTTGATTGGGCTAATGTCGTGAGAAGAGCTGCGAATGCGAGCAATCTCTTCTTCCGCGCGGCCGCGCTTGATACGTGGCGGTTCAATGTCCAGATCGGACGTCAAGATATGGCCAGCTTTGTTGGATCTCAGGGCTGATGATTCAATCGACGAGTAATAGCCACTGTCATTCACAGTCGCAGCGGTGGAATTTCGCTTGCGCGAGCGGGGAACGGCGGCATTATTCAAGGTAGAATGGGAAGGGGTTGGCGGCGTTCCTTGTCGCAGGAATCGGGATGGAGCGACAGGAGGGGATGAGTGAATGACCTCTGGCGGAGACGACCGAGGTGCATTCGAATGAGACGCGACAGCACGCGGGTCCTCGTCGTTAACATCGTCCTGCAGGGCAGGGTCCGAGGCTGGGATCGTTGCGTCCGACGACAGATCCTCGGCTTTGGAAACCTCCGGTACATGAACAGACGAAGAGGGGTTGGGAGGGACTCTCCAGGTCGTCGTCCCGTGTGCGGGACCATACGCTGGTGGTGCATCCTTATTGAGCAGCGGTGGTAGCGGAATACTAGACAAGGTTGCCCGGCGAAAAGGCCGCTCTTTCAAGAACTGGCCTTCCATGCCCTCCTCGATGACCCAGTAACTTCCCTTACCGGGATCGTCCTTGGGGCGCTCCTTCTTGGTAAAGGCTTTATTGAGACTGAGATTATGGCGGATACTGTTCTGCCATCCAGAATCACCGGAGCGATAAAACGAAAACGTGTCTGATATCCACTTATATATCTGAGACAAGGTCAATTTGCGGCCGGGGGCACGCAAGATGGCCATGCCAATCAAGGTAGCGTAGCTGCACGGAGGCTTCGTTCCGTCATCTTCGATTGGAGGCATGTCTTCGGGTTCAGGCAGCGTGTAGGCAGTAGGTTCTTCGCGTTTCTGTTTCTTGGACGAGCGATCTTTGCCCGCCATGGTCTCCATGAACGGCCGCTTGAGCGGCTTGACCTGGCACGTCGGGTCCGGGAAATCGGCGAATCCATCGTTGTTCATGGTATTGAAACGCGGCTGAAAGGTCGATGGAGTGCTTGGGAAAGTGCTGAAAGCCTGTGACGGCAGCGAAGGGTTTCTCCGGTGCGCGCTTCCATACGTCGGCCTCTTGGTAGGGGAGTCCGTTGCAAACATAGGAGGAGGAGGTGCGTTGAGCGACACCGCACTTAGTCTCGGTTGCCCTGCGCCTGAGGATCTGGGCCGCTGGATTCCTTTGGTAGGTGATGCTCCATGGGCAACTCCTGATGATGGGTTCAGAATACAGTCTCTGTCGGCAGCGACAGCGCTGTGCAGGTTGTTCGGAAGCGGGTCTAATGGGATGGGCGATGGCTGGAGCGAGACAGGTCGCTTCGGCTTGTTCTCATGACCAGAGGGTGGATGAGTACCCGAAACTGGCTGAGGGCGTGTCGTCGAAGCCATCTCGAGGACAGCTCGACGGCGCAGAATGAATCAAATTGGCCGGCCTGAAAGGAAAATTCGAATCCAATGATTTTCGTGAAGAGCGGTCAGGGTTTGTTCGCCAACGGAGCCGGCATTAAACGAGTTCAGCGCCGAGTCCGAGACGTATGAATGGATTGTCCTCTTTCTTTCTTCTCTTCTATCTTTGTTCGTGCGCTGCTTCGTTCTTTCTTGCAGATCGGGAGGACGGCTAGATTTGGGCGAGTGTTGTTGACAACAGAGAAGGATGAGGCGACTGATTGACGAGTAGAGATGAGAAATGGGGTTTCTTTCCGAGGGGCGAGGAAGGAGGCGGCGAGGCCCAACGCAGCAGATCCAACGAAGCTAGGCAGATATGGGGGNGGGGGGGGGGGGGGGGGGACCACTACAGCACCCAAGGCAGACGGCCGAAGACAGGTCGCGTAGAGTCCCGCATTTAGGCAGGTTCCAGGCCTTGGCTGAGTATGGGAGGGATGATCGGGGCGAAAGGGTATGCAAGCCTAGAGGACGAAGCACCGGCTAATCAGAGTAGCTTGCTGAACTGGCTTGTGCACACTAGACACAGACACATGCAGGACCAAAGCAGAATGCCAATCAAATGATCGAGCAGCGTGACACGATAGAAAAAGAGAAAACGCGTTAAAAAAAAATTCCAGGTTTGGAGCAAGGCGGGTAACGAAGAGAGAGAAGGGAGGATGAAGACGCGTCTTTGTTGTTGAGCGTGTCGTGTCGGGCGGCGCGCGTCGTCGGCGATGCGCTGGCAGCACTAGGCGATATCGGGACTAGTGCTCATGCCGGTCCAGCCAGCCATCACGGGATCTGCAGGCCAAGTGAAACTCTGCTGCAAGGCTGTTATCCTGTTATGCCTACTATTGTATCCCTGTGATTATCTCTCGAACTATCTGGGACGTCCCCTTGTGCCGTACTTCATACTTTGTAACCCTCTACGTTGAATGGCTGATCCGCAGACAAGCCTCGCAAGGCCCACGACCCAGTAAGAGACGTCATCAGATTCCGCACGCTCCGCTTCTTGTCAGGAGCCCCTGCCCCTCTGGAATCTCGGGTCCTGAAGGGTAATCTTGCAAGTATGAACCGTGATCCGCTTTGTAAGGTGTCTGGGTCTGTTGCATCCCATTAATTCGGACACCTTAGGGCTGGAGAATTTTGTATATCGTGCCTATTAATTCTCACTGGTTGATGTTATCAGGTAACTATGGCCTCCGATAGCGATCGTAGCACGTATCTTAGGTTATCGATCTTATCTTATCCCACCTACCCCAGCTTACGATAGTCATAAGGCCACACAACGACTGGATTTTGACGCCCAAACACCTCACAGTGTCCTTTGACACAGCGTATATGCAATCATTTACTTACATGCACTGGTAGCTAATGATAATTGGGGAAAAAAAAATGATCTCCAAGACTGTGCACCAATCCACACAGATACAACAGTGTATATACAGCATCATCATCATCAAAGAAAAAGAAACTTAAACCAGAGGAAAAAAAAAAAAAAAGAAAAAGAGAAAAATAACGCCAAGTCTCGCTAACACAGAGATACGACAGCATGCAATTCTATCGATGCTTTTTCTGGCAAGAAAATATCAACGTCGCGACTTGCCCAAGCTCGTTGAAACAAATCAGAACGTCACAGGTATATGTGCAAAATATATGCAGAATATGTGGAGTGCTGTACTAAGGTATCAACTCCCTAGGCATTTTTTTGGTCGAAACATCAAGACCGGCATGATTAAGAAGCCTACGTCAGCATCTCCTAATCCAAGAAAGTGAAAAGGCTAGTATGAAGAATGTTGATGGCACGATCCGCATCGCGTTCCTCGATAACACATGAGATGTTGATTTCGCTCGCGCCTGTAATGGTCAGTGCTCGACGTCACCGAGTAGAATAACCATAGAAAAGCACTCACCTTGGGAGATCATCTCGATGTTGACATTGTTCTCCCCTAGCGTAGAGAACATGCGCCCGGCAACGCCGATCATATTCTTCATCTGTTTGCCCACCAAGCTCAGGATCGCCATTTCGGGAATAATGTCGACCGTGCCATATTTCCGGAGATCCTCGATGGCACCACGCAAATCCTCGTCGATGATCTGATATTCATCCTGTCCGACCCCGTTCAGAAGCGGCATTTCCGAATGCAGCGCCATGGAGACGTGCACCTCGCTGGTCGAGATCAGATCGATCGACAGCCGCCATCGGTCCAGCACGGAAAAGATGCCGGCAAAGAAACCGTGTGAAAGAGAGCGTTTGTTCGAGTGCACGTTGATCACTAGAATCTTGTGCTTGATAGTGACAGCAGTGGGCCGCTTGGGGCCTTGGAGTTGCCCTGACACGGTGCTGGAGCTTCTCGTGCGAATCAGCTTCGTCGGTGGGGCACCACTAATGTTTTCGAGGTCACTGAGGGAATCGGGGAAGATGACGGTACCCTTCCCTTTCGGGTTCATCACGTTCTTGATCCGGATCGGGATTCTCGCACGAATTACTTGCTCCATAGTGAACGGGTGAATGACTTCAGACCCATAAAAGGTCAATTCAGCCGCTTCAGCGGGTGTGATAGCCGGTAACAGACGCGCGGTAGGGACTTTTCGCGGGTCGGCCGTGAAGATGCCGTCGACTTCCTTCCATACCTGTAATTCCTTGGCCTTGACCCCTACCGCAACGAGAGCGGCGCAGAGATCGGTGTACCCCCGGCCAACTTTGTCGAGCAGTCCACCGGGCACAGGCCCAAAGTATCCGGTGATGATGGGCACTTTGGGCGCGCATGCCTCGACCTTGGATCCTAGGGCCGTCGCGAGGTTGTTGTAGAATTCCTGATCCAATCCATTTCCACCAACAGGGAAATCAACAATCTCCGAGAGATCGACGTATTCCGACTCGACACCACGATCCTCTAAGAGGGTGGCCAGATAGTGACAGCTGAGTTTCTCTCCGGCACTGATCACTTTGTCGACGCATCGAGCGCTCGTCTCGCCCAGGGTGTTGGCGGCTTCAAGGATCTTCAGGACATAGGCGCACTCGCTGTTGATCTTCTCGATCAACCGCGTCTTCAGCTCGGACGACCTGATTTGCTGTTGGGCGACTTCAACATGTTCTTGGCGCACCGCTTCCACCAAAATGTCAAACGACCGCGATCGAGGGCTCTCGGCATCCCGTGCTGCACGTAATAATCTATTTCCGGAAGGATCAGGAACCCCATCTGATGGTTTCAAACACCAAACCTTTTTTTTTCTTTTTTTTGACTGTTTGGCGGCTCGAAGCTCAAAAAGTCTGCTCACCTGTTTGTGGTCCCCTCTGCCTTTGTCGAACTACTTCGAGCTGAGCAGACAACAGCGATTCTCTGCTCGGCGCAGCTAGGCCTGGTGGCGGCAATTTTGGTCAGCAAGCTGTTCTTCTTCGATCCTTGACAGGGTAGTTGCGCAATGCTGTGAGACAAAGGAACAGGAACGGATCTGTGCAACAAGAGAAGGAGAAAAAAAAAAAAAAAAAAAAAAAAAAAAAAAGAAAGAGAACACCATCCATACAAGACAATCTGGTCGACGATGTTGGTCGCAAACTTGCCCACGCTGGTCCCGCCAAATTTCTGCACGACCCATGCAGGATCGGGCGAAATGTCGCCATTGAGGGACGGCGGGGTCGCGCCTGCGGCGGCCATCGTTGAGGAGTACCAGGAAACGAGAGGCTCTGTTGGGCGTGCTTTCACTGCAGGGCAGATATGACGGTTGACACGGACAGGAAAGATGTAAAAGGAAGTATTTGACGGATTGATTAGAGAAATTAAAGCTAGAGAAACTGTAGCAAGACTTTGGTTGTTCTGAGAGCTTTTTTTTCTGAAATATCCTTTCTGTTCTGGTTGAGTCATCGGCGGAGGGTGGGCCGGCCTCGGCCTAGTTGGGAGCACTTTCCTGCTGCGAAAACGGCCCTCACGCTTCCGGCCGGAAATACAGCTGTCACGGACTGAAAATTACACCCCAATGGCATATGCCCGCTCGTACAGCCGGCCGTGTTCGCGCTAGTCACAGTTTATTACTAGCGAGGTACGTGTGTGGCGGTTTGGCAAATCGCATGCAGTGGGCGTCATTAAACTTTTCTCTTTTCTTCTTAACTCAACTCGACTCTGAACAATCTTATTGAATAATAAACACCTCCCCGTAGTCAACCAGTAACTAGGTGGCTACTAAGTCCCAAGGTGCCAGCATCGGTTGACCCGACTGAGTCAGGACTGACTCATATCGCCAGCAGTAGTCATACCGAGCTGGCCCAGGGCTCCTTCCGCCTACACGCATGGGAAGCGGGAACAGCCATCTCCAGCCAGGAGTGCTACTTGACTAGATAGTCGAACCCTCGAAATACGCTGCACCCCAGTCATGAAGGGAAACGTACTGCATGATATCGGCCGTTGGCCAGCTGACGGATTTCTAATTCCAAAATACATCACATGCTTGTAGACGATGTGTTAAATTCCCATGTAGTAACTATATGGACTGTGTTATTGTATTGGGGTCCTCTCGGGATACCAAAACCCAGAGCTGTGATTGGCCGGGATGCTAGTATTCCCAGACTTTCCCGCTGTGCGCCCCACTCCAAAAGTGCATGCATGTCTGATTGGCCAGTCGTACTTGCCTCGGGCGACTTGATTGTGTATTGTCAGGCTTCAGCCATCATCGGCAACACCACTGCAACTTTCCACTAGATTTTCTAGCTACATGGCCTCGGTCTGTCGATGGCGGACGACGAAGAAGATCACGTTCTGGAATGCCCGTTTTGCGACTTTAGTGATGCTGACCCGACTTTCCTAACTCAGCACGTCGGCTTATGCCACCCTGAAGACCAGCCCGATGAACTCCCAACAACGCGTGGGGAGGTTATAACCACCAAAGTACGACGGGACACCGATGCTCTTAGCGCGCATGAATACGTGCCATGTCCACATGGCTGTGGCGAAACTGTTGCGAAGGCTGAAGTGCAAGTCCACCTTGACCTGCATCTAGCAGAGTCCCTGGCCCTTAATGACGCTGGATCCTATGATACATGCAGGCCCCACCAGTACACGGATGGACATCGCAATAATGGAGATCGTGGATATGATGATGATCCATCAAATACTCCATCTTCTAAAGGCATACAAGGCAGACAATCTGGAGCCCTTCCTTCGAAGGGCCTGCAAGTGATGCAATTTGTGCGCAAGAGGAAGCATTCCAAATCAACAGATACAACCGAATCACAAACAAAACGTCTTGGGGTACTTGTCTCCAGCAGACTTAGTCATGCACTTGCTAACAAACTAACTGGATAAATAGCGCTCGGAACTGGGCCCCTACGCCCATGAGAAGCAGATGCCTTCGTGGCTGTTGAAGCTACTTGAAGGCGGAGCAAAAGCCAGCCATTCCAACCAGATTGGCGCAGACGGTACTCTTACGAGGCATACCACCGCTGAAAATGAGTCTCTACACATTATTCCTGTCCTCATGAAACTCTGCCGGCACGATAAGGATGTTGAACGAGCCTTCTTCTGCAGTTCACATGTTCGTCATGTCTTCAAAATGCGCAGGGAGGGTGGCTTCTGCGGTTACAGAAATATACAAATGCTCATATCACACATCAAAGATGCCCAGCGGCCAGGTCATGATCGATTTGCTGGAAGTGGTCTTCCTTCGATTCTAGAGCTTCAGGATATGATTGAGCATGCGTGGAACATGGGATATAATAGTTCGGGGAGAATCGAGACGGGCGGAATCAAAGGCACGAGAAAGTATATCGGAACACCCGAGGTGGGTTGCCAATGAAACAACAGTTATCAGTACAGTTTATCCCTTCGCTAACGCTTTCACAGGCCCAGGCGCTCTTTCTCAGCTTGGGGATCAAATGCGACACAGGAGCCTTTAGCGCTCGAGAGGGCTTCCGTGCCCACGATCTCTTGCTACAAGATGTGGCAGGCTATTTCCGGTCCGGAAGCTCTCCCGACAACCAGGAAAAGATTCTTCAGACCGACCTCGCGCCCATCTACTTCCAACACCGAGGACATTCCATGACCATCATTGGATTCGAAATCAACAAAAAGGGTAGCGCCAATCTTTTGGTCTTTGATCCAATGTTCAAAACTTCCCCTGCGATACGACGGCTGGCTCATAGCTACACAACTCCTTCTGATCCTGGCCGCTTACTGGGAGCTCATCGACGGGGCACTTCGTACCTACAGAAATACAAAGATTTCGAGGTCTTGAAGCTGTACTGAGTCCAGCAGAAGTCCCAATCATACAACAGTGCATTTCTGTATTTCGACTGAACTTACTTATTGCAGTATATACTTACCAATTATCATGATACTCACATATATAGAGAAAATCATATCTTCATTATCATATTGCTGCTGTCTTGTAACAACAATGGATGTTTGTACCGATAACAGATAGGAACACTATCGCCAGCCGCCATTGGCTCTGGCAAATCCTAGTCCCCACCATGATTGTAGTCTCCGCGGGGACCAGAATGCGACAACTTTTTTTTTTTTTTGTTTTGTAATTTGATGGCATCGCCAAGTTATCACAAAGATTATTTGTGGTAACGAAACACAATCCATTTTCTATTCAATGATATAACCACAGCACACCATAATAGCCCCCGTATACACTCTCGAGAATTCTACAACCCCTCCACCGAATCCTCCCTTCCGGGAAAGGAATAATATCAAGCGAACACCTCAAAGGGACCCCCCAACGATGCGGACCTCTCCAAACATCATCATCACCGGCACACCCGGCGTCGGCAAAACAGTGCACAGCGAGCAAGTCGCCGAAGAAACCGGATTAAGGTATTTTTCAATCAACAAGATCGCCAAAGAGCGCGACTGCTATGATGGTTATGACGACGAGCGGCAGAGTTGGATCATCGACGAGGATAAAGTAAGACCTTTTACATGACATGCACCTTTACCTCTGTTTGTTTATATCTCGCTTCTAAATAGGTATACTAAACTCACTGGCTTGAAGCTGTTAGATGCTATTGAAAATGATGTACTAGAAGGCGGATGTATTATCGACTGGCATGCGTGTGACCTTTTCCCAAAATCGTGGATTGACTTAGTGGTGGTTCTACGGTGTCCCTCTACGTCTGTGTTCTACGATCGGTTATCGTCGAGGTATGTTTGGGTCTCCCATGCCGTGATTTTCGAACTAGTATGCGTTGTTCTGTATGGAAACAAAGCCTGATCATCAACGCTGTTGACAGAGGATACCCCGAACAAAAACTCGAAGAAAACCTGGACGCAGAGATCTTCGGTCTCCTCCTCGAAGAAGCCAAAGAAGCCTACGACGAAGAGATCGTCATTGAGTTGACGAGCGAGAACAGCGACGAAATAGACAGCAATTGCGCTAGAATTGCGGCCTGGGTTGAGTCTTGGAAGAAGAATAATGCTGAATCTGCGGCCTCATAGGGCTTGCGCTTTACAAAGTAATTTGTTTTGTTGGCGCTGGAATATGACTTGCTAAGTCTAGGCTCTTCTTGTTGCTTTCTCATGCCTTGGTTTCAGCCAGCCACTTCTTCAACTTCTCCAGTGCCTTGTAGCGATGGGAGATTTTGTTCTGATGTTCCAAGCACGGGTCAGCGCCAGCTTGTGAGATGACAGTTGAGTAAGGAAGGGTCTGACTGGGATGGCGTACCTTTTCCGCTTTGTCCATCTCGGCGTATGTCTGGCCCTCGTATTCAAAAATGGGATCCCAGCCTAGACAATTGCTGTCAGATGGATTACAATGTGAAAGCAATTAGAATGTCTACGCACCGAACTTTGTTGGGCCACGCGCAGCCACGATTCTGCCCTAAGCGAGGAGAAAAGTTAGCAATTATTGGTGTTCTTATGGTTTATGTATATAGAAACTTACCAAGGTCCTCCCTTGGAACAGGATAGGCTGTTCCCCAGGTCCATGCGAAAATGCAAAGGTACAAACGGCTTCGGCAGACCGGTCTTCGTAAGGATCAAGCAATCTGTTTAATCCGTCCAGGCCAATGGCTTGTAGGAACCATTTTCTTTTGCATGTCCTCTTAGCTATGGATCATCAAAGTGANGGGGGGGGGGGGGGGGGGGGTTGTCACGTACATATAAGGTCCAGGCAGCCCCTTCAATGCGTGAAACTCCAACGCCGTGTCTTCTGTCAACACTGGACCGCCAACCTAGACATCTGTCAGCGTTATCATGTCCATATATAGAGACGTATAAATTTAAGAAAAAAAAGAAAAAAAAGAAAAAAGAAATTCTAAACTCACCGCATCAGCTGCACGACGACATTTCTCGATAGCAATCTCCTCAGAAGTCCCCTGGATCTCAGGTACATCGACAGCTTTGCTTTGGACTGTAACAGTATCGCCCAGGATTGCTTGAACCTCGAGCAATTTGTTTTGGTTTCCGGTGATGAAATTTATACTCTGCATAGTTTTTCTTGGGTTGCGGGGTTGTGACGGTGCTTTGTATGTTTCTTCTCACCCTTCTTGCTCTCCTTCTCGGTTAGAGGCTAAACGGTTGTAAATTTTTGACTTTTTTATATTCAAGAGCAATAAGATCAAGCAAGGGAACGTAATGTTGTATGTCCAAGGGTTCAATGAGTTAGTTTTCAACGAACCAATGTCTTTAGTCATTGATTGATAGTAGGACTCGGCAAAACGAAGGCTTGGCATGGACCCAGCCAGTCTTCGTAATTGGCCAGGGCATTTAGACTGCACTGCATCTACAAGCCTTGGGTACATATATGTATAGTTCGATAACAAACCCCATTTCACGGCCAACGGCCAAACTCTAGCTAATATAATCTACATCAATCAAATAGAATCCGAAGTGCTAAGTCACGTATATTATGACCTTGTTGCGGCACAAAGTAGAGGGAAAGAACAGCAGGAGTTTAAATTCAAACTGCTATCTTTCAAAAGAAAAAAGAAAACAAACACACACGCGCACATAATTTCACTCACATACAAATCAAATTCGTATTGATGTAGGGACGTGGAATCATAAAAGTCTTTGTCATCGGGTGACATTCGCACCATTTGTGTAAAGTTATAGCTCATGTCAATCACTCGGCATCGGTGACACCGTTCTCGGACATTTCGAATTTCTCCTGTTGCGCCATTGCCTGCGCAGAGACGATTTCGGCGAGGCGTTTCAGCCGTGGCGTTTGAAGCCCTGGTTTTCAGGATTAGTGTGGCGGAAAAAAAAAAATACGATCGAGGATGGTAAGACGTACAAGAAGGAGTGTAGGTCTCCAAAGCGGTGATGATACGCGGCTCTGCAATCTCGTATGGCCCGCTGTCTTCCATGTCCACAGCAGTGAGAAGAAGAACATCGCTCTTCTCGGTCACTCGAGACGCAACAGCCTTCATGATTTCACCATTGATGGGCTGCTCGTAGTCTGCCACCAGGTATTGATTCAAGAGCTTTTGAATCTGGTTGGGAGAGAGCCTACAGAACGTCAGCAAGCAGTTTTTTCTCAATGAGCCCACTGCCAAACTTACATCCAGCAAATATCTTGGATGATTTCAATATCGTTCAAGGTTGCCTTCTTGAGCTGAAGAAGCTTTGTAGCTTGCTATTGAGGGATTAGCAACAAATCCCAAATAAAGAGAAAGAGGGACAAACCATAAGATGCTCAAGTTGCAAGGTCCCCTCGGGCATGTCGTGACTCTTGCACCATTCTTCGATCCGGGTGATGTTATAGTTGATCTGAAGTCCACGTTTCCAAGAGAGGAAGTTCCTCCGCATCAGCAGGTCATTGAACGCAGTGACGCCAACCAGACGCAACAGTTCCGTAATGGTCTGATTGATAATCGAGTCTTCAAGATAGTATGCCTTCATTGCCTTGAAGACGTTGTTGAGCAGACTTAGGAGGTTATCCATGCTGTATGCCGGCGTGTTGTTCGACGGCAAAAGTTTTCCTAGGAAACGGTTCGTCTCGCTCGTGACGAAACCAGGAAGGGACTGAGATTCGATAATAGCTGGTACAATCATCTTGTAAAGCTTCTTCTTCAGCACCTTCATCCAGGTGTGGTAGATGTTGAACTCGAGACTCTCGAGATCGTGCTTGACAATCTCCAACAGGCGATCATACTCGTAGTTGTCGGTCTTCTGAGCTTCGTACCAATCCTCAGCCAAGAAGACAAACGAGAGCATTTCGTGGACGTTGGAAAGCCAGAAAGCACCAGGGTTAATGGCTTCATCCCCATCATGCTGCATAACCTCCTGCTGAATAGATTGCATGACATTTGCCAGGAAACGTTCGGATTCCTTGACAAATCCATTGTTCCACATCTCCGATGTGACGAGGTTGATGAGATACGAAGGGAACAATACCTCCTTCTCGGTTGGCGGGGGATTGGCCCCAGGTAGCGGTATCTTCAGGTTGCGGATGAGACCCACGGTCACTTCTTCGTTCAACTCGTCTTCTTCAGATAGCAAGTTTTCGAGTTCTGTCTCAATCGTGTCGGCACTGGGAGAATACTCTGACGCTAGTTGTCGAAGATTGGTATTGGTAACAGCCATAGACACTGGTCGCGGGTTGTAAGCGCCGCTGAAACGGTCTGTATCAATCCTCTCAGCCCCAGCGCTCCGCCGCTTAGGCTTGGTCTTCTTGGAGGATACCAAGTTGATCAGGCCATTGACTGGAGCCGGCACAGCGGTTCCATTTTGCAGGTCTCCGTTAACACCATTCACAGGACCTGATCGTCTTGCGATTTCAAGCTGCTCCTGGAGCTCTGTGAGCTGATGGCGTAGTGATGACCTTTCACTTTCGCCCGTCGAGTTGATCTCCTTCAGTCTAGACAGCTCCAGATCGGCAGTGCGGACAGACTCGCGTGCTATCCGCTCTTCTTCCTGAAGCTTTTTGATGGTGGCTAGAGATTCGTTGTGAGCCTGCTGAAGTTTGGCCATCTCTTCTTCCATGGCAGCGAGGCGTGCGGCCGTGATACCGGCTTGGTTGGCTTCGGCCTGGAGTTCCTTTGAGCGAGCTTCCAAAGCATTGTGGCGACTGCGCCATGACTTCAGTTGACTCTCGTAGTTCTCGAGCTGGCCAAGGAGAGACTTGTTCTCCCTCTTCAGGGTACCCAAGTTTTGGGTGAGTTCGACCACCTTGTTTTCGAGCTTGTATGAGATCTGCTTCAAATCGCGAGCTTCCTCACGCAGTTTCTTGTATTCTCGTCTGGCCTTCTTGCCTCTCCATAAGTTCTGCACAATGACTACCTTCCGGCGGTATTGACGCCAGCTACGCAGTTGTCGCCAAGAGCGGAATGCACGCTGGATTGTCTTTGCAGCGTCGCCCATGATGGTGTCCATGATGTTCCGCCGGCGAAGGAAGCCCTTGGCAACAGACTCGAAAAGAACGATGTTGTTGCGAATCGCGATGTACTCCTTGCGCTGCTTCTGGCCTCTCCAGACTCTCTGAATGGTCGTCGCGGCTTTGATCTGTCGCATGTCTTCCGCCACCTGTCTGGCCAAGAAGCCACGGATTAAAGCCTGCGTTGTCAAGATTGCCTCGCGAGCTTCGAGGTAGCGGCGTCGATAGTATTTGCATTTCAAGTTCTTCTGGATCATGATGGCACATTCATTCAGTCTTGAGGTTCGCAAGTTCTCGAGGAAAGCAAGCATGCCAGCACGGAAAAAGATCTTTGTCAGACCCAGCTGGTATTTGTCCTGCTTCTGATGGCTAACATCACCAAGCGCCTTGCGCAAAATGGCATGGCACATTGTTTTGATGTCCGACGTCCACTGAGAAGAGTGACAGAGCATGTAGTAGCGAAGGGCAAACTCTTCATAGGTCCATCTGGTAGGATAACCAGCTGTACTGATCCTGACCGTTTCGAGCACACCGCAAGCCCGGAGTTGACTGAGGACCATGGGGCCTTCAAATTTCCACGCTTCCTTGGCTTCGTTGGGCTTGATGCAACGGATATAATGCACGTCTGTTGAGTTGATGGTGTTCATCAGTTCAATGAGCGACGACTTGAAAATTCCTCCTAGCGTTGGCTTTCGATTGACCGCCACGCCAATTCGCCGGCCCGGAGCCGTTACAGGTTTCGACGACGTGGCCGCCGAGTCTTTCTCCCGAACCGCAGAAGCAGCGTCCAAAACTTCCTTGACGAAATTGTTGGACGAGTTTTTGAGGATTTCCATGTGCTCATCGGGCACGGTGTCTCGATTCTTTTCAATAAATCCTTCGGATTCGTATGTCACATCCACGGCATAATGGCAAACGGTGAAGGCAGACTTGCCGAACCGAGGCTTCTTGTAGAACTTTTGCTTATCTGCGGCGAAGTTGTGGTGCAGCTTGGTAACAAACTGTTCATCAGAACCCATGGGCAGGCGAGACTCCTCATCAAGCAGAGACAAGACACCAAGTTTGCCTTCAATTAGGTCAATACATGGCTGGTTGTCAGAGAAATCGATAAATGTCCAATCAATCTCTTCACGCACGTATTCTTCTTGTTCCAACTTGAAGACGTGCTGGTTGAATTCCTGCTGCAACTTCTCGTTGGCGTAGTTGATACAAAATTGTTCAAAGGAGTTCTTGGCGAAATGTTCGAAACCGTAGATATCCAAAACGCCGATGAAGGACTTCACTTGGCTCATCACTTCGTCGGTGGCGAGAGCACGGTTGATCTTGTCGACAAGCCAATCGAACAAACTCGAGTAGATGAATTTGGCAACCGAGTCTCGGACAACGATGGCCTGTTGTTGAGTCAAATTCGACGTGATTTTCTCTCCTCGAGTGATAAGCTGTTTCTTGACGATCCACTTGGCAAACTCGTTAGCATCAATGCCCAGCATCTCGCAAGCTCTCACAAGGGACGCCTCAGTGGGCGAGAGTGACGAATCAGTACGCGTGGCCGTTATCTTAACATTTCCCAAGTGAAGCAGAGCAGCCAGAACCTGGAAGATGGCCGATTGGGTGTCGTCCGGAACTCCAATGGTCGACAAAGATGTGCGAGTAGCATCGAACTCGGCCTTGTCGTCTACACCATCAATCGTGGGCGTTGCTCCTTGGTTCAAGTATTCAAAGTCTTCGACTGGCAAAAGTCCCAGTCCTTCACGTTCGGCATCTGTAGCTCCGGCAATAAGCTGGTAGAAAATGTGATAATTCCGCTCCTTGAGCGGCTGGAAGACCAGCCTCGATCGCTCCAAGAGGTATGTTCTGATCTTTGCTCCAATGATGTTGGTCTTCGAATCAAACATGATCTCAATATACTTTCCGAACCGGGAGGAATTGTCATTTCGCGTAGTTTTCGCGTTTCCAAAAGCTTCCATGACCGGATTCGTCGCCAGGATTTGCTCCTCAGTCTTGCTAATGGTTTCCGACCTGCCAGTCGTAAAGCGGCCCGGCTGATCGGAGAAGTCTCGCGTAGCAAAGTACCGCATAATGTACTTTGCACTGACAGTCTTCCCGGCTCCCGATTCACCGGAGACGACGATTGTTTGGTTTTTGTTGTCTCGCAACATGTCTCTGTCGTCCGACTTTGTTAATGGAATGATCACACACGTGGGGGATTGGACCAGTCTGCTTACGCAAAGGCCTCCTCGGCAATGGCGAAAAGATGCGGTGCTTGCGACGCACGCTGCTTTCCGGCATAGACCTGCACCATCTGTGGGACATAGAGCGAGTCGACACGAGCGAATGGATTGGTTGCGATAAGGACGATACCGCTGTATGTGTAAATCTCCTTTTGCGAATACCTCAACTTGATCGCTTGCAAGACTAGTAAAAGAAAAAGTTCAGTGACCGCGAGACGCAGCAAGACCGAGATGGTGGGTTGGCCTACCAGCAGGCTCATTCAAGTGTGACAAATTCGTAAGATCCTCGCTTGCCTCTAGCATCGCCGGGTTCATCAAGGGTGGTAACGATGGGTTGTTTGGCACTTGCAGCTCCGCGAGGGTGGTTTCGGTAATTTTTTCCTGCAAGATACATCGATCAGTTTACTTGTTCAAGACACAGATGCGATACTGTAGATATCTCCATCTTACCTCTCCATTTTCCAGCACGAAGACGAGCGTCACCTTATCTCCATCAACACTCTTCTCCTTGACCTCCGAAGCCACCCAGCCCTCAGTCGGATCTGGCTGCCACGCAGCAGTGCCGACATCGTAACTGTGGGCCATGTTTCTGCTGGACGAGTAGTCCTGACGCAGTCAGGAAGAACACGATAGATGCGAAGGAAGGAGGCGACAAGAAAAGGAAAGAAAGGAGAAGAAAAGAGAAAAGAAAAGGACGAAAACAAAAGTATCACCGGCCTTCTTCTGCAGTTTGAGCCGGCGGCATCAAGCAGCGACCGCAAAGAAGTCGAGAAGTGGCGGAAAAGTGTGGCCAGAGAGTTAACAATGACAGCTAAGATATAAGATACAGAAAGCGCAGAAAAGTCCGCTCGCCCTTGGACAGCGACATGCAGGGATACTGTTAAGAACAAGAAGAGGCCGGAGTTCTCGAAATGTCGGCCTTCGAGGTTCAAGCTGGCCACTAGCGAGCCGCAACCCCTGAGGCAGCTCAAACGCGGCCGGGGTGGCCAAAGCCCGTTTCGGGCTCCCTGACTTAGTCTAACCAGTCTAGCCACCGCTACTTGGAAACATGACAACTATGTGAACTTGGTCCTGTTATTACGCCGAAAAACAACAAAACCCCCTCCCTGCCACCGAATTATGCCTGTTCTCTTGACAACATGTCTTACAGATTGCAGGATGAAGCATCTAACTACTGTGCCATTACGTATTGCAGATGCAAGCCAGTCTGCAAGGAGTGGTGCGTCTGGTGCCTCGGTAGAGACGGTCTCTTGTCCTCTGCTGTTATTTGTTGACTTCATTTCACCTTATAAACTAGCGACACAATGAGATATATCAGTGACGGTAAAAGTAGGAACTGAAATACTGAAGGTGTCCACTCTAATTCACCAAGTTCCGAACCACCTCGACTAGTGCTGATGACAACATGAGAAAAGGGAAGAAGAGTAAAGGAGTAGGGAGAAAGACCCAGACATTTCTCATCGGGACAACAAACGGCTCGTCGATGAAGACTGTTCTGGTGCTATCTAATGGGGACGGTGTCGAAATCAAGTTGAACACCAATTAATCGTATTATGCTTTGGGCGTAGACAAAACGCAAAGAAAAGAAAAGAAACAAGGATAAGAAGATACTGGAGTCGGAAAAAGAACTGAACTAGACGCAAGCATGAAAAAAGCCCGATGCCTGAAAAACTGCTCTGTGGCCATAGGTTTTAGTGTTATCAAAAGCAATCTCGAACTCAGCTTGTCTTGCATTCAGCGGCCTCCTTCTTCGGCTTCGAGGTACCGTCCTATCAAAGATTAGCATCCTCCGCACAGAGTTGAAAGTGGAATTAGCTCGACATACATCGTCTTCATCAGATTCCTCGTCGTCATCAGCTGATCTCCTATCATCATCGTCGTCGTCATCATCTTCGTCATCGTCGTCGTCTTCTTCGCCATCAAAGTCGCCCTCTTCGAGATCCTCTCCAAGTTCTTCAAATTGGAGGGCTTCCCCGGTGAACCAGTCAATAGCACGAGGAATCAATTTTTCCTTGATATCCTCGCCAAGCTGATAGTCCAATTCAAGCCGCTCCTCGATATCGCTGGCGACTGTATCATCATCGTCCGACGGGGGCTTGGGCGGAGAGAAGAAGTTGAAAAAGGATTCAGTAGGCACGGTCACTTTGACGACGCGAGTTTGCTTGGTGCCTGGATTCGAAAGTGGTTAGTCATACTGTGCACAGGTGTTTAGTGGTCGAGTTAACGGAAGACTTACTCCTGTTGCGTTGCTTCTTACTCTCAACGCGAACTGTAAGATCCTTGTCGGCCTTCCAGTCAATCTTGTCGCCTTCGGCGTGGTCGTAAATAAAGTCACCACCGTAACCACTTTCCTCCTGGTAGAAATACGTCTTGGTAATAGTTTTGTTTGTGAAGAACTCGTTTTCGGAAAACTCAAAAATCAGGCGGAAACCGGGACGGTCGAGATACTCCATGCGGATATCGGTCAAGTGCTTAAGGGCGGCCTCATCCCGTTCTGTGATCATCTCGGACAACGAAATCTGGTTCTTCATGGCAGATAGCCAGAATTCGGGCACACCGACCATCTTTGTCTCCTCGGTGCTCTCCTCAGCCTCTGGTTTGTTCTCGTTCTCTTCCTCCTTCTCCTCTTCGCTCTTTCCGGCCTCGATCTCGGCCTCGGTGGGCTCCGTGGCTCCATTGACGATGGTTGAACGTCGTTCATATAGAGGTGTGAATTTTTGAAAGTATTTCTTCTCCAACTGTAAAACTTCCTCCTGGAACTCGGCTTCGAGCTTCGCATGCTCCTTCTGGATGCCCTTGAGCCCGGCAACACGACGGCGGACAGGGAGAGGCAGCGATTCAATGTAGCCCGACGAACGGCCGATAAGAGAGCCGAGTCTGCCCTGAATCATGGAAATAAGGGCTGGGTTCTTCGCGAACAGGCTGGCAGCAGCAGCGGCCTCGGCATTTTCTGTGACGATGGGTTAGAATATGATCCAACACGGCGTATACTTTGTTCTGGGGGTTGAGACAAAGGATCCTCTTACCTTCGGTAATGCTGGAGACACCCGGTTGTTGGGCGTGAGAAGAGATCGGGGCATTCGTAGCGGGGGTGTTCTGAGGGGTCCTGTTCCAAAGACGTTCCTGTCAGCTTCTGCGGTCTTTCCATCCCTGCGAGGGTTTTTTGAGGGGGGTAAACTCGAATCAACGAGTGAGGGGCAAGGGCGATGCAATGTTACGTACGGAGCGACCGGGAAATCGGCCTTCCTGTTCCTGATAGGTTCCGACATGATAGGCAATGTGAGGAATGAGATAAATCGATGACTCGTCGGAGTGAAAGGGGAGCGAGAGTCGAGTCAACGGGAGAAGAAAGTTTCATGCAAAGAGTTTTGGAGGTCGCCAGCACTGACTTGGTGGGAACCTTAGCGCCGTTTTGGCCACCGGCTTGGCATTACCGATGACTGTTGAGAAGCTGCCTCACCCAACAACTGCCCGCGCGGGCTCCGCCTGGTGCTTTTCTAGATTTTTCTAATGGTTTTTAATATTATCTGTGTATTTTCTTTCATTCTCTTCTTCCTGTCTTCTGTTCGCTGATCCGGTATCGTTTTTGTTCGTACCAGCGGGGTTCAATAACAATTTGCTCAGTTGGTAACTATATATAGTAATGCTGTTTTGGGTCGGCCTGGCTGCCTTGCGAAATTTCAAATTTTCAAAATTACCTACTGCGTACAGATAGCAGCTATCAGTTACGCCTCCGCTCTTCGGGCTCTTTGTTCGAATAGCTCTTCTTCTGTCGGTTTTTCATATCCCTCAGGCTTAAGTGTATCATATCGCCTACAAAATTTAGTCCAGTTGCTCTCTAGAAATCTCACTGGCCAGCTGGACTGCACTCATGTCGCTTCGTTCCGTTGGCATTGGAATGTGACAGCGGTAATATTGCGGTAACTTCGTATTTGGTCAAAACGAACAAAAACACACGAAATTGTT
This sequence comes from Talaromyces piceae, assembly GCA_001657655.1. Classification (NCBI taxonomy): domain Eukaryota; kingdom Fungi; phylum Ascomycota; class Eurotiomycetes; order Eurotiales; family Trichocomaceae; genus Talaromyces; species Talaromyces piceae. Next base: position 1,843,545 of record JNNX01000005.1, on the reverse strand, counting down.
TCCGTGCCGAAAATGAACCTGTTGTTTCTTGATAGATAGTTGGAATTGTTGACATCAGCAGTACAAAGTATCACTGTGGCAGCGAAAATACCTTCGCTCTAGACAGTACAACCTCAGTTATACAAAAGCTGACTTGGTGACGGCGAGTATAGATTACGCCTTAATACCGTTTCCGATAAGAGCGATGGGAACCGGTTATCGCCTCTTGCCTGCGACGTTATGGATTTCTTCTCCACCAGCATCATTCTCTCCGATCCTTTGGAGCTGCCGGACACCTTCTCTCCACCACTATGTCTGGTACCCTATGCTTAGGTCTATTCGCGCATGCCTGATTTTGTGACTGCCCTCAGGTACCCGCTTGCGACTCATCCATCTCCGCGCGTCCAGGCAGCATAGCGCAAAGACAGCGCCACGCCATGGCCGGTCATGAGCAACAAGCTGGCGCCGTCTGGATACCTCCAGGCGGTGGTCGGAGAGGCTCCATGAGAAGCAGGTTAGCTCGTCAGATTCTCAACCGTCGATGTTTTTAGGGTTTACTGACCGGCATCGCAGTATGAGTATCGCTTCAGAGGTGGAAATGGCACATGATGAGGTATGCGAGATACCGGACAACGTTTTCAGGAAATCCAGAGTCTAATTTCGGTGGTAGGTATTCTCTGGACCCATGTCCGAGAGCATTCCCTCTAGCACCGTATCTTTCGCACACCGTCGATCTCAGAATGACTCAACCGTCTCTTTTACCTACTTTGAAGACGACGATTTGGAATGGGAACGCGAAGAAGTTGTGGAACAGGAAAGTGTGCTTGGGGAGGGCGATATAGAAGATGAAGCGGAGGAAACATTGTCCCTCCCTGTGCGATCTAGAAGCCGATCATATTCACATATTTCAGCTGAGGATCCTCTTCTTTCTGGTTACGGATCGTCTCATTCGCTGGCCGACTGGAAGAAAACTGGCAGCCGTGTTAGCCAGAAGATCTATATCGTGACGGAGGACTTGACCGCTGTGATTACAGGATTCCGCACCAGTCCCGGCGGGTTCGCTATGTATCTGGTTTTATGCGTACTGACTCTGGGACTGGCATATCTTGTTTTGCGTTGGCTTCCCAAATGGCGCATACGATTGATAGGGACCCAAACACCGCTTGCTGAATGTCATTGGGTTGCAATCGAAGTTGGTCCTCCTCATTATCTTGACCGCTCTCATAATGACAATGCTAATGCTACCTCTAGGACCAATACGGACAGTTCCTAATCCATCAAACTTACAAGGGAAGCTACGGGCATCCTCTATCAACGGTGTTTGGCATTGCGCCGCTTGATACACTTAATGGTGAAAATGATGAGGACAGTGACCCCAACCTGAAAAGCTTAAAGTATATAGACTATCGATACTTAAGATATGTTTACCATCCCCTGAAGGATAAATTTGAGCCCGTCCATGGCTGGAAGGACCCGAGCTGGACAAGTGCGAAACTTATGCGTCTGGGACTGGATGCAGATGAAAGAGACAGAAGGGAACAAGTCTTTGGCCAAAATCTCATCGATGTGGAGCAGAAAAGTCTGGGCCAACTTCTCGTTGATGAGGTTCGTATTCTTCACGATTTGAAAACAACAAGCCCATTAATCAAGCACTTATAGGTCCTGCATCCTTTCTACATGTTCCAGGTTGCAAGTTTGATCTTATGGTCTTTGGACGACTACTACTACTACGCTGCATGTATTCTTTTCATATCTATCTTCAGTATCACTGCTACAATCATAGAAACAAGATCAGTGAGTAACCTAGTCAGCCGTATCTCTCACGAACTTACGCAATATTGACCGTCTGCAGACAATATCGCGCTTGAAAGAAGTGTCTCACTTTGAATGCAATGTCAGAGTTCTCCGCAATGGATTCTGTAAGGACTAGCTTCGTGAAATGTGGTGTATTGCTAATGAATTCTCACAGGGCGAAGCGTTTCCTCTACAAATCTGGTTCCGGGTGATGTTTTCGAGCTCTCTGACCCGTCGCTGACCCAAGTACCTTGTGATTGCTTGTTATTATCGGGCGATTGTATAATAAATGAGAGCATGTTAACGGGTTCGTACATACAGTTGCTGTCGGTATAAAAACATTGGACTGATCGAGGACTCTAGGTGAATCTGTTCCTGTTTCCAAATTGCCTCTTGCGGATGATGTTCTCGATAGCCTTGATCTGAAAGCCCCTTCCATTCATCCACTTGTGGCCAAACACTTTCTTTTTTATGGTACAAAGGTGATCCGAGCAAGGAAGCCGCGCGATGCGGATGGTGAAGCTGTTGCTCTTGGTATTGCTCTCCGCACAGGTTTTTCAACAACGAAAGGCTCCTTGGTTCGCTCGATGCTTTTCCCCAAACCTTCCGGCTTCAAGTTCTATAGAGATTCATTCCGCTACATCTCTGTGATGGGGGTGATAGCGCTATTTGGATTTACAGCGTCCTTTGTGAATTTCATTAGGCTCGGGGTAAGTCAAACGCTGTACAACTCACAACATATGGTAAACTCACCTGTTTTGTCCGATACTAGCTATCTTGGCGTACTGTCATAGTGAGGGCACTCGATCTCATCACTATTGTTGTGCCACCGGCATTGCCCGCAACTTTAACCATCGGGACCAACTTTGCGCTGTCCCGACTCAAAAAGCAGCAAATATACTGCATCAGCCCGCAAAGGTACGCTCTCACGACTGCTGTAAAGATCGTTCAAAAACTAACAGAATTAGGGTCAATGTTGGAGGCAAATTGGATGTTGTGTGTTTTGATAAAACTGGAACGTTAACCGAGGACGGGCTCGATGTTCTTGGGACTCAAACGGTAGACGTCAATGGAAAGTAAGTGTTTGTGTTTTACCTGCCTATCTGGGACGGTCTGTTAGGTTGGCTAACCGTGACTTAGATTCGGTGACATGTTCTCCAGCCCAGCAGACGTTGCCTCAAATGCCAATGCACGACGCAACACCTCGATAAATCGTGACAAATGTAGACAGGTCATTTACACTATGGCAACATGCCATTCTCTTCGGGTTGTTGATGGCGAGCTACTGGGCGATCCACTTGACATCAAAATGTTTGAGTTTACCGGTTGGACGTTTGAAGAGGGGGGTAACCCACAGAACGATCATCAACAAAATATGAAAGGGGATACTATCATACCTTCAGTAGCAAAACCGCCTACTATCGGTCATGGGTTTGAAAATGAGCAGGTGAGTTCTGACTACGCAAGCTTATAGTTTACATTCCTAAACTTCTCTTTTCCTGAAGGGGGCCCGTCTGGAGTTGGGCATTTTGCGATCTTTCGAGTTCGTTTCCGAACTTCGTCGCACAAGTGTCATTGTCCGACAATTTGGCGATAATGGGGCCAGTGTCTATGTCAAAGGTGCTCCTGAATGCATGAGGGATATTTGCCATGCCACCAGTTGTGAGTATTCCTAGTGGCCTAGTAGATGACCTTGTATGCTGATATTCCGATTTAGTGCCTGAGGACTACGACGAACTGCTGAATTACTACACCCATAGGGGATATCGAGTCATTGCCTGTGCCACAAGATACGAAAACAAGCTCAGCTGGATGAAGATCCAGAAGATGTCAAGAGAACAGGCGGAGTCCAACCTTACCTTCCTCGGCTTCATTATATTTGAGAACAAACTAAAAGATACTACAGCGCCAGTCATACACGAGCTGAGAAGAGCTGGAATTCGTAATGTCATGTGTACAGGTGACAACATCCTCACAGCGATAAGCGTTGCTCGTGACTGTGGTCTTGTAGATCAAGACTCTCCGTGCTTTGTTCCTCGCTTTGTCGATAGTAAGCTTGCAACCAATCATGCTAAAGGAATGCTCTGACCTTTGTTTTCCCCCAGGTAATCATCATTTTGATGCAAATGCTTCGCTTGTTTGGGAAAATGTAGACAATCCAGCCGTACAGCTCGATGAAGTCTCATTGAAGGTGAATATATTACCGCCGGCAGATATCATCAATTGTTACTAACAGAGGTTAGCCGAAACTCGAATCTGTCGAGAACGATGTTTCTGTCCCTTTTGACAACTTCAACATGCGCACATATTCTTTGGCAGTTAGTGGAGATGTCTTCCGGTGGCTCATCAATTACGGCAACGAACAAGTGCTCAACAAGGTAAGGGAATAGCTCACAAGGCCAGCAGATCAGTTTTAACGGCGTACAGGTTCTTATCAAAGGTCAAGTCTTTGCCCGAATGTCTCCGGATGAGAAACATGAGCTGGTCGAAAAGCTTCAATCATTGGACTACTGCTGCGGATTCTGTGGTGATGGAGCCAACGATTGTGGCGCTCTCAAAGCTGCAGATGTTGGAATATCCTTGTCAGATGCAGAAGCATCAGTTGCTGCTCCATTCACAAGCCGGGTCTTTGATATATCGTGTGTGCCGAAGCTGATCAAGTGCGTTTCTCGAGCCCATTTGAAGATGTCTACTAACTTTCAACAGAGAGGGTCGGGCTGCACTTGTAACGAGCTTTTGCTGCTTCAAATATATGAGTCTGTACTCTACTATACAGTTCACTAGCGTGAGCTTCTTATACACATCGGCCTCAAATTTAGGGGATTTCCAGGTTAGACTCGGCCCCGAGACATAAACGGATGAGTTTGGACTGACGTTTACCCTAGTACCTCTATATTGATCTGGCGGTGATCTTGCCGATTGCTGTTTTCAGTAAGTTTGCTGCTGTGTCCACTTCCCATCCCAGCTAACAGCTTCTCTCAGTGGGCTGGAATGGGCCTTTTCCAATCTTGACACATAAACGACCAACCGCAGATCTTGTGTCGCGAAAAGTTCTTGTTCCTTTGATTGGACAAATGATTGTAGCTGCCTTGACCCAGCTCATAGTGTTTGAAACTGTCCAGACAAGACCCTGGTAAGATTTAGCCAAGGGATGAGTGGCTAATCAAAGCTAATTTTGTGACAGGTTCAAACCTCCAAGAGTCAACCTGGATGATACCAATATCGAAAATTCGGAGAACACTTCGCTGTTCCTCATATCTTGTTATCAGTACATACTGACCAGCGTGGTTTTGAGCGTTGGTCCACCATTTCGACAATCTATTTTCAAAAATGGTTCGTACTTGATCCTGATTTTGCACAGAGTGTATGTGCATGCTAACTGATATCTAGTTCCTTTTCTCGTTACAATTGGTATCGACCTAGCTCTCTCTATGCTCATGATGACAGGCTCATCAAGGGCGTTCACGCGCATTATGCAATTGACGGAAATGTCCAATCAATACAAGGTTTTTCTTGTGTTGTTGGCCCTGTGCAGTCTGGGCATCTCCTGGGTAGGCGAAAAGCGACTTTTCCCTTACCTAGCTCGCGCCTTGGGGCGTGGGTATTCTCGACTGCGGCCAACTCGCCAGAAGAAGAGACGCCAGTATAAAGTCATCCAGGACGAAATGAGGATGTGATACATGTTGTTGTTCATCGAGAAAGGCGTATATGACTGAACCGCACATACTTCTGGTGGGATTACTCCACTATACATATCTAGACCATTATACATATCTAGACAAGTATCCGCATTAGAGCAATGATTCTATACTCGGATTCCGAGTGTCAAAGAAACCTCGTGTTGAGCAATTCTAGATACATGTTATAGATTTGAGGTTGCGCAATGATAATACTGGGACCACGAAACACCGCCGACTCATACTTCCGTGTTTCTCCCTAGGATGCGGTCTGATGAAATCCAAGTGCGCTGTTTCTCATAAGCTGATTAAAGGGATCCGCTTCGATCATCACACTTTGATTGCAATTTGAACCGTCGTCAGGCCCTCCAGATTGGTGTTGTACAATTGTAAAAACTCTCAGAAAAGTTCAATGGTCCCAGGGGTGTTTCAAGCCGATGAGCGCGGGACCATCTTTCTTCGCTCGGTACATCAACTATAAAGGGAAAAGAGAAAAGCAAATTAGCTCCAACGTTTCCCAACGATCCGGTGAAAGCCTTACAAAGAACCACATGCTGGCACCTAGTGCAGTCGCAGCAAATCGGTAGAACGGCCGAGCCGGATGGACGTGAATTGGATGTTTGCCAGACATGACTTGTACAGGTTAGAACCTCCCAAAGGAGATAGCGTAGAGATGTGGATTGCATCAATGCAGCGGAAGGCTCACCTGCGGTCCAGATATGTCTGTCGAAGCGAAGTATCGTCGCTCTAGCTGTTCGTTCTTGTGAAGCCGAATGATGCGGATGGGAAAGACGTTACCGTCGGCAGCCAGGTCACATGATATCTCCGGCGGGAGCGCAAGTCCGGCTCCGGGAAAGGCGCGAGGCGATCGACGCCTCAATGCGTTGATCTTCAGTACGGATTCTTATCGAGTCGCTTTCGTGAACCAGAACAATAGTTTGAAACAATCAATACCCAAGTTCAACCTTGGGTGCCCTGTTACGTCGCGTCAGATGCGCCACACAGGGCTCACGATTGCAGCCTTGCAATCTTGCTAACGACAATAACATCGATAACCCAGAGTCGCGCATTGGTTGTAGAACCAAATTCCCCGTCGATGAGAGAAGACAGACGATCGCTTGCAACTCCGCTCAGGCATGTCGCATGGCGCTTAGATTGCGCCTGTTGCTTCACCACATACGACATCCATAATTCGTGCGTACGACAATACCTGACCTCTTCATCACCCTGATATTCAACGATCGAGAGACTCGGCGTCTCGAGTTGGATACTACAAAGATGGCAGCCTCGGTGATGTCTCCTTCGTCAAGGCAGCCTCTTGAACGATACGACAACGGCTGGCCACGCTTCCGTGGTTGCTCCAGTATTCGCGAGTTTGAATTCCTTGGAAAACTGGGAGAGGGCACTTTTGGGTGTGTGGTTCCTCCGTTCTACTTGCCCGTCGGATTCTAGTTGGCTGACAATGGTCTCTCTACTCTTTACCAGTGAGGTATACAAAGCGCGATGCAAAAGAGAAGGAAAGCTATTTGCTTTGAAAAAGATTCTCATGCACAATGAAAAGGATGGAGTAAGTTATAATGATATTTGTGAGAGAACTCTCAAAGGTGTCGTACGTGTGTTGAGACGTCTTTATCTTAGTTTCCTATCACCGCGTTGCGAGAAATCAAATTGCTCAAGATGCTGTCGCATCAGAACATCTTGCGGTTACAAGAAATGGCAGTGGAGAAGAGCAAAGGTGCAGTTTGCGTAACGCATCCCAACTTAATCGCGTACTGATTTGGAGGGATAGGCGAGGGACGAAAGAAACCGAGCATGTACATGGTGACACCGTACATGGAACATGACCTTTCAGGATTACTTGAGAACCCAGACGTCACCCTAACTGAGCCGCAAATAAAGTGTTACATGCTACAGTTGCTGGAAGGCGTCCGTTACTTACACGAGGTACTTTGTCTCCGTCTGCTACAAACATCTCAGTTGCTGACTTGATTTCTCCCCAGAGCGGTGTTCTCCATCGAGATATGAAAGGTTGGTCCGGGCTATGCTAGATATCTTCAAGACGAGGACTCTAATAGGTGATAAACGAAAAGCCGCGAACCTTCTTATCAGCAACAAAGGAATTCTTCAAATAGCAGATTTCGGTCTCGCCCGTCCATATGACGAGCCGCCTCCGCAACCTGGAAAAGGTGCAGGTGAAGCAAAACGAGATTATACCCCGTTGGTAGTTACGAGGTGGTACCGGCCACCTGAGCTGCTTCTACAGCTGCGGCGATACACAACGGCTATTGATATGTGGGGAGTAGGGTGAGTCTTTCATTTTGGCACAAGAAAGGTTATCGAACAAAAGAAAAGCTAACCTTGTGGAAGTTGTGTATTCGGTGAAATGTTCAAAGGAAAACCCATTCTTGCCGGTACTAGCGACCTCAACCAAGCACATCTTATTTTTACCCTTGTTGGTTCGCCAACCGAGGAAAATATGCCGGGCTGGAGTTCGCTACCTGGTTGCGAAGGCGTTAAAGATTTTGCGTATAAACCTGGAAATTTATCATCAGTTTTCAAGGAGTAAGCCGACAATCATGTTGCACTATCTTGCATTCTGACATATCCCAATTGCGACTGACCCGGGAATTTTGCGTTCTAGGCAAGGTCCTCTGGCCATATCTCTTCTCAGCGAGCTTCTAAGACTCGATTGGCGAAAGCGAATAACCGCTGTTGATGCTCTTAAGCATCCTTACTTCAGCAGTCCACCATATCCAGTCCAACCTGGGGAGCTCCCTCACTATGCGGATTCACACGAATTTGACCGTCGAAATCGGCCAAAACCTCCTGTCCAAGCAGGAAGAGGAGCACATAGCTCTGGTGCTCGTCCTGGGACAGACCAAGGAAGCCGTGGTCCCGGTATGCCGCGGGGAGGCTTTGCCTCTAGAAACAACGCCAGCGGCTTCCGTCACAATGTTGATGTATGTGATCCTCTGAAACATGGCTAGGATTAACTCGCTTCAATGATGTCGGTTGGCTAACTCCTTGGAAAAGGACACATTACCCCCCAAACCTCCTCACACATCACAACAACCATGGCCACCGAACCGTCGTAACGACAATCGCGGCGACCGCTGGAGAGATGGACACCATCCTTCTTGGTCTGGACACAACCGTGGTGGTGGTGGCGGCGGCGACGGCAAAGGCGACAAATATTTTCCAAGACACGATGTCAATCGACGACGCAGTCGCAGCCCGGTGAACAGGGATAGAGGGCGTGAGGACTCAAATTATAATCTATATCGTAGATGATGCGCGCTTTTCTGGATACTACGGTTTGTGTATCGTTTCCCCCAGCGCATACTTGGGTTGTTAGATTTGTTTTCAAGGTAAAAACCTCGCCGCATGGTTTGGGTGCCTTTCATCATTACACATGTATAAGTAGCTTAGATATGTCTGTTAATCTACAAATTCGAAATCGATAACTTCTCGTCGACTAAGACCGTTTCAAATGATTTGTGTTTTGGAAGAGATCAAGAAATAATGTTTGATAGACTTTGTAAATATTTAAAACTAAGGTGCGCTAGTTCCGTTGAAGGATATGATGAAATAATCACAGATGAAAGTATCGCTCTATTTACTTTTTGATGCCGTTGAATGGCAACTCCAACCCCCGGTGTTTTTTCTTTTCCGATTCCCTTTTAACGCCGGTTCACATTAACACATGAGATAGCTGATATTGTTTTTTTTTTTTCTTTATTTTTCTTGTCTATGGTCCGCAGACTTCTTTTGTTACGCTAGATGAATTAGTATAAGATGCGGGTCATGATTCGAGCTGCGCAGAAGAGAGGTTAGTGAACGTGTAGACAACGACTTGGAAATATTCTCTGGACGCACAGGACAAGCTTTCTAGTCTCTCATAGAGGTCTTTGATTGTAGTAGTGTTCACATCGCTAATGTCAGCCATCAGATAGGCAACCTGCCGATACATGTTAGCGCATGAAAACATAGACATGTCACCGGGCAGTACTTACATCATCTCTGCTATCGGTCATTTGCTTGTCGACGTTGTGGTCGCCAAGGATCTCGTTCACTGGTAACGTTAGTATGGACTGATCAAAAGACGGAGCAAATATGGTATAAGTTTACCTTTTCGAAGGACACCAGGGATGTTCTGGTGGATGTAGATAACCTGTAAAGTTGGTTAGTATCCAGAGTGACAAAACAAAGGACTTCATCAGGACATACTCTAGCATGATTTGGCTGATCCATAGTCAATGAACGCAGCGCAACCTCGGGCAGATTCACAGCTCCTACAGTGGTGCCCTCGTTGACATATTTCACCAATGCCTGGCTGACTTCAATCCCAATAGCGCTCTGGGCTTCCTCGGTGCTGCCACCAATATGGGGAGTCAAGATGATATTCTTCAGGCTACGGAGATCTGTCGCCCAAGAGTTGAGGTCGTTGTTGAAATAATCACCGTTGCCGGTCGGCTCATTGGGGTACACATCCAGAGCTGCGCCGGCAATCTTTCCGGAGCGCATTGCCTGCACCAGCGCTGGAATATCGACAACGCTTCCACGGCTGGCGTTGATTAGGTAGCTCCCGGTCTTCATAAGCTCGAATTGTTTCGGGCCGATCATGTTGACGGTCTCGGGCAGCTCGGGGACATGGCAGGTCACAAAGTCGGCTTCACTCAGAAGCTCTTCAAGTGTGGCAACTTGTCGACTTGTGCCCATAGCCATCAGGTTCACGACATCGTAGTATATGACGTTCATACCCATTGCTTCAGCCAGCACTGACAGTTGCGATCCAATATGGCCGTATCCGATAATTCCTACACTGCGAATGAGCATCTCTACCCCGCTGTATTGCTACTGTTTGATTCGACATACCGAGAGTCTTCCCACGAACTTCCCAGCACCTGTTGCTCACTTTGTTCCAAATACCATTATGCATCTCATTGGAGCGGTCACCCAGCTGTCGAGCCAGAGCGACAACCTCGGCAATGATCAGTTCCGCCACACTGCGCGAGTTGCTAAACGGAGAATTGAACACCGCAATTCCGTGATCGGCGGCGTACTTCAGGTCGACCTGGTTGGTTCCAATGCAGAAGCACCCGATGACGATCAGGTTACGCGCTTCTTTCAGGACTCGAGCTGTGAGCTTGGTCTTGGACCGAATGCCAATGACATGCACATCCCTGAAGACAAAGAGGTTAGTTACTGTATCAGATTGATGTATTGGGGCGACTAGAGTATCCACCTGATCTTCTCAATGAGCTCATCCTCTGGCAGAGAAGTCTTAAGGAATTCCACTTGATATCCTTGTTCCGCAAGAATGTCTCGGCCGGTCTGGTTGACGTTCTCCAAGAGCAGGATCTTCACATCCTCCGTAGCAAAGGGCTTAAGATGCTTCGCCGCTGCCTGTGCCGCAGCAGCACGAGAAACCGACACGCCCAAGCTGGACGAGGGGGAATGCATAACAGCTGAGGGGGACGTCGACAGACCGAGACTTCGGGAGACTTGGTGGGCCAGCGCATCCGCGGGCTGTCTGACGATGTCTTTGGCAGACGTCGCCATTGTTGCAGCAAGACAAGAAGGATTGGTGTTTCTCTTCTTTTGTAGTAAGTGCAATTGATATTCTGAGCGCAAATAAACGAAAAGCAACGAAGAGGAACGGAGGGAAAACAGAACAAGGACTACAAAAAAACGCAATGAGTCACTCCAGCAGTCTTAACTAATCGGGCTTTCTTCAACCACACCGAGAGGCAAACCTCCCCACTCTGCTCCGTTTTCGGGCTCCGTGTTCGCGCTCTCGAGGAACTCAAAATAACCGCTCAGCCTACAATTACACAAATACCAGGAGTTGGTTTGTTGCCTGCGCATGTTGTTTCCTTGTTTTTTATTTTTATTTTTTTTTATTTTATTTATTTTCCTTTCTCTGTAATAAAGCTTGCAGGAATCTGCTGCAATCCTGGTCTTTTTAAAAAACAAGCAGGTCCGTAGCTGCCTACTACAGTGATAAGGCTGTTCTGTTGGCGGGGTATATTGAAACCATTGATACCAAGACTCTACTAGTTTATATAGAACATAGGCTTGGATAGAAAGCTTCGGCGTAAAGAAAAGAACGTGCTTACACGTCGTCCCTTAGTACGGTCCGTTACTGTATCTCGTCTTTTGAGTCGTCAGGTGAAACCCTCAGACCTTGAGGTCCTTGACTTTTTCCGTCACCTCAGACGCTTTAGAGGCAGCTCCCTTGCCCTTCTTCGCCGAAGTGGTGTCCTTGGGCAGTTCCTTCGTATACTCAATGAACTCAGGCGCTCCTGGAATATACTTGCGCAAAACCTCAGGCACAACTAGACCCTGCAGGTCATTGTTAGTTAGGTGGCCCGAACTGGTGCGCCATCAAGAGGAGCGAACTTACGGTTTCGGTCTGGTAGTTCTCTAGGATACAGCAAAGAGCTCGCTCTGTTGCACATAGGGTGGCATTCAAAGCATGAACATAGGTCTTCTTAGAATCAGCCTTTTTGGCACCATATCGGATTTCCAGCTCTCGTGACTGGTAATCGGTGCAGTTGGAGCAGGACACAAGCTCTTTGTATTCGCCCTGGAAAGGAAACCAGGCCTCAAGATCGTATTTCTTAGCGGCTGCGTTGTTCAGTGCGCCGGACACGATAGAGACAACCTGATAAGGCAGACCAAGCGACTTGTAAAACTCCTCGGAGGTAGCGATCATGTCGTCGAACGCCTTCCAAGAATCTTCCGGTTTCGTCAAGATGAATTGTTCAATCTATTCGCATGTCAGTGGCCGGTTCTATCGACCATAGTCACCGAGCTATGGTTCGCCCACCTTCTCGAACTGGTGCACACGGAAAATGCCCCAGGCGTCCTTTCCGTGAGAGCCCGCCTCCTTACGATAGCAAGTACTGTATCCCGCATATCTAAGAAGAGAAGAATCAGGATCCAGCAGATCAACCATGAAAAATTTGCCTGGCATAACTTACTTGACAGGCAACTCCTTCTCCAAGAACCACTCGCTGCCATGCAACGCCGAAAGAGGTTGCTCTGAGGTTGCGATCAGGTATTTGTCGTTCGCCTTGTCCTCGTTTTCGACAACTTTGTACAGTTCTTCGTCGAATTGCTCGAGTTGCGCGGTCTTGGCCATGGCATCTTTCATCATGAAATGGGGCGGCTGGTTGGGCTTGTACCCCCTCTCGAACAAGAACGCCAACCCATAGTTGACGAGGGCGAGGTTGAGGAAGAGTCCGTAACCGGTCAGGCAATATCCACGGTGGCCAACGACCTTGACACCGCGCTCTGGGTCGTAGCCATCAATTCGAGTCAGAACCTCGTGATGAGACAGACAGTCGCGCTTCTCGACTACAACGTTTTCAGGCGCCCATTTCCTCTCGACAACATTATTATCCTAAGAGCAATCTCGTATCAGTAAAGGAGAGATGACTAGGCTGTAGCTTGGAGCAGCAGGGGCCGGAGAATCCAAACCTCATTGTCACTGATAGGAACCGAGTCATGGACATAGTTGCCGATAGTCTTGATCTTCCTGTCGCGCTCGGCCTCTTTGGCCACCGCTATTTCGGTGGCCTCTTTTGTCTGTCTTTCAAGGTCCGCTTTTTGCTGCAGGAGCTCAGAAGCATCCTCTTTATTCTGATTCGCAACAATCAGTGGTCGATCTGACATGAGTTCGAGCCAGCCTCACTAACCCTCTTCTTCAAGCCAATTTCTTTCTGGACGGCATTGGCTTTGGAGCTGATCTGTGAAACCTCGTATCTCGCTTGGACATGTTAGATGACAATTCGCACAAAGAATAGATCATATGAAAACATCATGCGCAACCTACCTCGTCGAGCCTCTGCGTAAAGTTCCAATACCTCATCCACCGCACTCTCCGGCGCAAACCGACGGCGCTGGCTCTCCTTGATTTTAGCGGGATCACCACCGCGTTCAGCCACAAAGTCGTTGAGGTCCAGCATCTCGGAAGGTGAAAGACAGTACACTGAACGCGAAAAAGTGGCCTGACTGTTTTGCACCAACGTGTGCGAAGTTTTGACGAGGGGCTGCGAAACCAGCGGGTGCGGGGCAGGTTCCCTGTGGTGTAAAATTACGCGTATTCGATACAGGCCTTCCAGTGGGTATGTTACAGGATTGCCCACCCAAAGAGGGCTAGTCTGGCGACACATGTATCGACACTGTTGATATCAGAGATATGACTACAGGGTATATGATACAATTGACCAGTAACCAGCAACTTGAATTTCTGACACATTATTGTTCGTGACATAAAAGCTTCGATAAAGCCCATGCGGTCCTCCGTCCACAGAGTACTGCACGCTGCTCGGAAGAATCAGTAGGACGCCGATTTTAGAATATCAGAAGCCTCTCTTCTCCCCGCCCGCATTCGATCACATCAGAACGCACTTGCTTTCACCTGTTGGCTGAGAAGGGTTCTGCGATTTCTCAATCTCTCCGATCATAAGATCGAAAGCCTTTGCAACATTCGAGTCCAGCCGAGCACTGGCCTCGGTAAAAGCACAATTGAATTGTTGACTCAATTGGCGACCTTCCTCTAACGAGACTTGACGCTGATCGGCTTGCAAGTCGCTCTTATTGCCAACGATCACCAACGGCACCCATTCCGCACCCTGTTGCGATCGGAATTATTAGTTCGGCTGAGGTGGCGAAACGAGGCTAGAAGGTATATGGACTTACGAGGTGGTTCAGGATCTTATCTCGGATCACGCTCACCATCTCAAAGGACTGGCGCGACGCAACCGAATAGACGATTACATATCCATGGATACCGATGAAGTGTTTTGAGTTCAGGATACTGTATTCATCCTGCATTGATACACAGATTAGCCACTGCGCAGGGCATTTTCAGCTAGATCTTCCATTCATACCTGGCCAGCAGTGTCCACAATCTCAGTCGCAAAGTCTTGGCCCTTGTGCTTGATAATGCGACTGAACGTATTCTCAATTGTTGGGTAATAGCTTTCGACAAAATGATGATCGACGAATCGCACGGTAAGCGACGATTTTCCTACGTTCGCGCAACGAACGACAGAATCAGCAATGGACACCAGTCAAAGACAGGAGAGTCTCCATACCAACAGATCGACTTCCAACTATAGCGATTTTTCGCTGTTTCGGCGGCGTAGGCATTGCTATATAAGGATGATTCGGTGTTGGATCACTCGACACTCGTGACGACCGTGTCCAAATAACTAGAGGTATCGAGTTTCGTATGCCCTCGCGTCTGAACCTTCGTAGGTCGACGCCGACTTGTTGGTCGTATAATAAGCGCGCTCCGGTATAACAAGGCGACGGGCGTCAGGACAGCAGGAAAATTGAGTCAGCTCTATGCAGTATAAATTAATCTCTATATATGTCACAAGCAAGACCGGTCCACAGTCGAAAGTTGATGGCGACCGATCTTTTCTGACACAGTCGAGGAACACGAACCGGGCGATTCCAGCCAAGTTATAATGTACGCGGGCAGCGATGACGGCACGCCCGCCCGATTCGGTCTAGCGCGGTCCTGGGCAAGCGTCCTCAGTTTCCCATGCATGAAACATCCTCTCGGTTGAGCGATCATTATTGATTGATAGTTCATGAGTACACAGACAGAGTGCCAGACAACACAATGAAACGGCTGAAAACTACCAGCAGATCTACGGACAGTAATAACCGGCTAAGTAGGCATCGAATGATTGCATATTGTCTCTGCGGCTTGACCAGTTCTAGTGCAATTGGCTGCTCGGTTGTTGTGCCACCGGCGGTTATGCTTGCAGGTGGAAAATCCTCTGCTTTCATACAGCCCTGATACCCCCAGTAGAAGGAGAATTGGTAGTCACTATTTTCCATGGACTAGCTGGTTCACAGAAATGATCGGTGCTTGAGTTGCTCGTGGTGTATGTATCTTTTGTGGGGGTAATATTCATTCCTGCTGTCTTAACTCGCTGCCTCGCCGCATGGTGCGGGCAAGCTGCTATCTCCCAGACGACAAACAGACAAAATACCCAGATCGTGAAATTCAGACACTTGAATAGACATAAAGATCGGGTGTTTTTGTATTCCTGTTCCTCTCCCCATGACCATGACTCCTATCCTAGTCGGAACAAACAAGAACCAATGGACCTCCCTCGTTCAAATACACTGTAGCTATTCAAACGATGACGTACTGCTGCTGCCCTTGATCTCGTCAAGAATCCTCTGGAGCCGGAGTGTGAACTCGCCCAGGGACTGCGAATGCGAAAGCTCCTCGTCGACCTTGCGATGATAGTGCAGAAACTCCTCAACCGTGGCCAAAAGCTTATTCAGCCCAGTCCCGTTAGCCACAGCCTTGATCACGCCACGTACTTGGTTATTCAGACATAGCGTGCAGAGAAGTATTGAGAGATATCCAAATGCAACGTTATAATGGGTTTGGCCCACTGAATCAGCCTGTCGTTTTTTTCGAAGTTAGTTTGACACGCACAAACCCACACCGTAAGAGGGATAAAAAAAAAATAAAAAAATAAAAAAAAAAGGGGGATTTCTGATCATACCTCAGACACCGTGTCGAGGCCTTCTAAGAAAAGTTCAAGGAGGCGATCAAGAAGGGTCTTTGAAATCTCTCTATCGTCTTCCCGTTGAGTAAAAATGCTCTCCCTGGCGGCTTCATTCTCCTCGGTCAAGTTGATCAGGGCACCCAATGCTAGGATAACAATGTCAAGTGAATCCTTGTTCTCGTTAGTGGACTCTCCTGTCGCGCTTGGATAGCCCAATACGACAATGGTGACCAAGCTATGGATAAGGTCAGGGGTTGCAAGTCCCTCGCAAATGCGGGTGTTTGCATTTGTAATATTAAGAATGAGCTTCAAGTAAAGAGTCAGGAGCTGAAGGCTTTGCACGTCGCACTTGTTGTTCAGTGATAACAAGAAATAGCTGGAACTAGCGAGTAGAGTGAGGGCATCTTGCTGGGAGTCGCCAATGGATGTCGAAGAGGTTGTGTATGTTTCCAGAATCGAGATTATGCTGTCGAGAATAGTAAAGTTACTCGGGGTTGCATTCTCATTGGTCGCGTGCTCGCTTGATAGTTTCAAAGATATATTAACCAGCTCGGAGACGACTTCTGTGGGTAAGATATCTGAGGCCTCGTTCACTCGCACTTTTCGTATGCTTTGCTGCATACAGTGCAGAATCAGTCGCCGCGGAGAGAAGACTATATCGTCGTCCAAACCCATAGCTTCTCTCGTCTGGGCTGATATGTCTTTTAGCGTTGATCGATTGATCCGAGAAAGACCATAACGGCGCTGTAACAGAAGCTTAGGAATGCTCTCTTGCAGAGGCAGCAAGGTAGGAGCTAAAGCAGCTAGTTTCGGCCAGAAAGCGGTATGCATGCTTTGGGGCAGATGAGTCACCCGAAGCATCAGTGCATAAGCCTCTGTGGACAGAAGCGACAAGACCACATCAAACTTTGCAGACATACTATTTGCCAGGCGTACAAAAGACCCGGTTTCAATAAACCGATGTGCAAATGTGTCTTCGAGTAATTTCTCACAAAGCTGAATGAGGCCGTTGCGCTGAACAGAAACAGAACTGCTGGTGTCCTCAATGTCTTCAAGGATAGAGTCGACCATGCCCTGAAATCGAGCATTGATGCCCGCCCGCCTCAGCTCGTGAATACTTCGGACGGTTCTAGTCTCTTCTGTCTGTTCACTATCCACGTTGACGGATGACGTTGCCTGCATTGCCAACCCGTGTAAATCGTCTTCAGGACGGAGTCCACTGCTGGCGTTCAGGTCATGCTGTAAATCAAGGTTGCTGAGGAACGATCGTTGACGGGCGTAGGTTATCCTAGGGCTGATCAATTGTGGAGTACCAGCCTCAGCCGTGTCGTTGGCAAGGGTTCGCGCTATATTCTCTCCCCTCCCATAGCTTCCCTGACTGGCGGCGGCCGTTGGGGTGTTAGGAACTGGTGTTGATATTTCCGGGCTGGACGGGCATCCTATGCTGTCCGGTTCACTTGACGAGTCGTCTTCCTGTATACTTTGAGCACCAAGTGAGTCTATCAGACGTTTCCGTGGCCGAGACTCCTCTGGGTTGACAGAGGTATCTAATTCGGGACTCGACAAGGACCGATCTCGAACTCGCTCCCGTTTAACTAAACGTCGTGATTCGGCCGGGACTGCTCGACTATGATAGTGGTCGGAATTGTCTCTTGTGGATGGCATTGTTACAGAGACGGATCTGTCTGATTCGGTACTTTTTACATTCCCAGTCGACAGTTTCTGTGCACGCTCCGATCGTTCCTTGTCAAAATTGTCGCCGTTTGCGAAGCCGTTTGTGCTTTGGCCATTTAGATGACGGGGCTGTCGATTAGCTGTACGGCATGTCAGCACATAACTCATGACCATGAATGACAGAAACCATCCTACCAACACCAGTTGTATCATCCCTTGTAGGCTTGGGCGACGGCGCCGTATCGCTCAGTGATCCGTCGTGGTCATCTGAGACCTTTCGTCGCTTCGGAGAACGCAGATTTCGGTGGCGGTCCTCTGAGGCGACAAGTTCGGGAGATGATTCTTCGGCGCTTGTTCTTAATAATTTTTTGGGGTGAGTATAGGTTTTCTGAGACGGCCGAGGCCGTGCCTGGAGCTCTGACTGTGATGGCGCATTCGCGGCATTGGCGCGCACATCGTCTGTCGCGGAGAAGGACAGAGGCTGTCGGCTGGGTAACAGTGTATTGCGCGACGACTTGCCATACGTGACCACCTTTCGGCGACGTCCTGGGTCATTCCAACTCATAATGAAATCGATGGTAGAAACCTCCTTTACAGCATATCGTGGCCTTGGTTCCTGATTTGCAGGTTGCGCCTGCTCTCGTCGTCGCTTCGCTGCCGTTGATGGTCGTATAAATTTCAGACGTGTGAATTCACCGTATGCGCAGCTTCCAGGGCGCATACATCATGTTCATTTCATGAGGGAGAGGTGGCTGGACGCGTAGTATGCAAATGAAGGTCGCTCAAAGAGATTCGACACGGCGTTGCATCGACCTTGGTTTTTCTTACCCGGCGATCATCGAGAGCGGCAGGGTTCCGCGTAGCTCACAACGAGAGCCTTAACCGAGGAGATGTGGAAAAGACTAGGTCGACTCTGGTGTAACAAGTAAACAACGCGATGAAACGACGGTCTTGGTTGGCAGGGTGAGGAGCTGGTTGGTGATTTGGGGACGAAGAAGGGGAAGTTTAAACTGCGTCTCTTGCTTGCTGCTTGCTGCCAGTTGCGGCGAGGCGGGGAATGCGCCGAAACTCCACTTTGCGCATGACGTTCGCAGCAAACTGTCCGCCGTTCAATTGTGCGCAATCTCTACGTTTCAGCTTCAAGACTCCTAGGTCTTGAAAGTGTCTATAGAGCAAATGTTGTTGCCTGTTTACTTCTGCTGGATGGGTAGTCGTCTAGTACTGTAGTTTTGAGTCTCTAGCGTAGCGGGAAGGGCTTTTTTGAAATTCTATCATATCTCGAAGCCCAGAAGAGTGGGAAAAAAGGCACATGCCCAGCGCTCAAAACCATAAGCATGGCTCTGAAGATGGTGCAAGTCTGTTGACTCCTGCTAGCGGACGATAAACAAATCTTTGATCAGACCCATGACTTCTGATGGACTCTTTATCGTTATCTCTGGTGTCGGCGCGGGGATTGATCTAAGCGGCACCCGCCGAAAGGACTCACAAATGATGGTTATCATCTGCGGATCCCCCCCTCTCGCTACACGCTCGCTCTGACAGACAGGAATCATGGCCGCCCAACAGCAAGGAGAACACATTCCCTCCCCCGCCCAGGGAGTTGGCCCATTCTACAGGCCAGACAAGGAGAAACCCACGGCCACGGTTTCGAAGGAGGTTTCGTTCGACAATGTCCACGTCCTACCGCAGACGCCGCAGTTGATTGCGCTCCTCACGTCAGAACACCGAATTTACACCTTGCCAGGCCCTGATACGATGCTGATATAATCTCAACAGGATGATCCGGGACCAGCAAACCGGCCGCGCCGACTTTATCTTCTATTCCAACCGCATTATCCGCCTCCTCGTCGAAGAAGGCTTGAACCACCTCCCCGTGGTGGAGCAGACGGTCACCACCCCGGTTGGTCGGTCATACTTGGGTGTTAAGTTTCAGGGCAAAATTTGCGGCGTGTCGATTATGAGAGCCGGAGAAGCCATGGAACAGGGGCTGCGAGACTGCTGTCGGTCTGTCCGCATCGGCAAAATTCTCATCCAGAGAGACGAGGAGACGTGCCAGCCGAAACTGTTCTACGACAAGCTCCCGGCTGATATCGCTCAGCGATGGGTCCTTCTTCTGGACCCCATGTTTGCCACAGGTGATTAGCCAGATCCGTTTATCTGCAGAGTATAGATGCTAATGCCGCGGCTGGTAGGTGGTTCAGCCACAATGGCTGTGGAGGTCCTCAAATCACGAGGTGTGCCGGAAGAGCGCATTCTGTTCCTCAACCTGATCGCAAGCCCGTCGGGTGTGGCCGATTTTGCAGAACGGTTCCCAAAATTGAGAGTGGTGACTGCTTTCATTGACCAGGGGCTCGACGAGAAGAAGTACGTTATGTCTTATGGAATGATTGTTATACTCGCTAACTTCCATGAACAGATATATTATTCCCGGACTGGGAGATTTCGGCGACAGATATTATACCCTCTAAATCTAGCCCTGACGCGAAATGCGCGTACCGTCAGAGGTAGAAAGGCTACGAGGAGCCTTCTCTACTTTGGATACCCTACATTTCCAAGCTACGTCCTTTGTGGAGAATCGGCCAAAGCCCATAAATAGCGATAGCTAGCAATACATTAAAGGAAACCACATATAAACACATTGATCCACCAGAAAAGAAAATCCCGCAAACGCCGTAAAATTTCAATATTAGTCTCAATCGGCGTGCAACGAATTTTCAATATCTGCGTCGAGGCCGTCCCGAGGTGAAAGATCACGTTGGTCACGCTGGTCATAATCATTGGCTTTGTTCTTCGCAACTGCATCGCAAGCATCCACCCAGTCCGCGTACACATCAACAGCGGCCGAAAGGTCTGAGTGCGAATATCGTTAGTACCACCCCAGAGGATATATACGGATCTTCGAGCACCCGGTTGGTGATGGGAGGCGGAAAAGCTCACAGTTTATCCCCGTCTGGAACCGCTGACCACACACTTTGCAGGAAAGGTTCCCTAGCCCCAACTTCCTATCCAACTTCACTATGACAGAGTTCTCGTGGTTGCAGAAGAGGCAGGCAAAGGTCGTTGCAAGAGGTTCCCTCTAGAAGAAACGGCGCAAGTCAGTCTTTGGGTGGCTGGCCCTGTCGATGACGGACTGATGTATATACGAACCTTCTTGGGACCCTGTGGGCCGCGAGTCGACTTCTTACGTTTTCCCTAGACGCAAAAACCTCAGTAAGCCAAAGAGATTGTATAGATCCAGTAGAGAAACCATACCATGTTGGCTGTGTAGCTTCAAAGCCGCTTTGTCGGAGTGATTGAGGGACGTTTAACTGATAACGAACAGTTGCGCCGGCCCAGTGACGTCTGGCGAATGGGCCTCGCGCGTCCTCAAAGATGCGACCGAACAATTCGCGGCCGCCGTCACTCACTATGCCACGCAGTAATCAGCATCGAAGTTCTACAGTGGAACCTTCAGGATAGTAAAGAGATCGAAGCTCTATCACATGAGAACAATGAATCCCAATGCTTTCCAATACATATGCCGCAAAGACTGCCGTTACCCCGAGACAGCCAAGGCTTGAATCGCACCGCCACACCCACCAGCCACGGCGCACCGCAGCATCCCCACGTGACCGCTGGCCTTAGGGCGGAGCCCCCTTGGCGGAGTCCTCGCTTAGGGCCGACTGTGGGATTTTTCTACACCCGACAATCTGTGGTTAACCTGATCGAACTCGTCCGCGACAGCAAGCGATCATCCAAGTCCATATCATCGCAATCATGGCTGTCGGAAAGTACGATTAATTCTCAATCCCTTTTTGATTATTATGTGTCTAACATGCTCCATCCAGGAACAAGCGCTTGTCGAAAGGCAAGAAGGGCTTGAAGAAGAGGACCGTCGACCCCTTCACTCGCAAGGATGAGTACTCGGTCAAGGTAAGATCACACTGTTCCAACACTTTAAATTGTGTCTCTCTTTCTTTTCTCAGTCGGCTAATTGCTCTGCAGGCCCCTTCTACCTTCCAGATTCGCGAGTATGCTATACCCCGTCCGACAACGATGAAGAAAACAACAAATAGCCTTTCGGAATCGCAGACTAACAAGTTGAATCACCAGTGTTGGAAAGACCCTCGTCAACCGAACCACCGGTCTGAAGAACGCCAACGACGCTCTCAAGGGCCGAATCTTTGAGGTTTCCCTTGCCGATCTCCAGAACGACGAGGACCACGCCTTCCGCAAGGTCAAACTCCGTGTCGACGAAGTCCAGGGCAAGAACTGCCTGACCAACTTCCACGGCTTGGACTTCACATCGGACAAGCTGCGATCTCTTGTCCGCAAGTGGCAGTCTCTGATCGAGGCCAACGTTACCGTCAAGACCACGGATGATTACCTCATCCGCCTGTTCGCCATTGCCTTCACCAAGAGACGCCCTAACCAGATCAAGAAGACCACATACGCCCGCTCGTCCCAGATCCGTGCGATCCGCAAGAAGATGACCGATATCATCCAGCGCGAGGCTGCCAGCTGCACTCTGTCGCAACTTACCACCAAGCTGATTCCCGAGGTGATTGGCCGTGAGATCGAGAAGTCGACCCAGGGCATCTACCCTCTCCAGAACGTGAGTGCATCGGTATTCATATAAACAATCAGGAATCATATTCTGACTCTTTCTAGGTCCACATCCGCAAGGTCAAGCTTCTCAAGGCGCCCAAATTCGACCTCGGTGCTCTCCTCAACCTCCACGGTGAATCGACAACCGACGACAAGGGCCACAAGGTCGAGCGGGAGTTCAAGGAGCAGGTTCTGGAGTCCGTTTAAAGGCGATCGCTTTTAGCAATTTAGTACCGAAAATTAATGTTCCTTTGGGTGGTAGCGGAACCTCGAGTCTTTCCAAACGAAATAAAAAAAAGAGCGTACAGATTATGAAGTGTACCTAAACGTACGCGAATGAGAATCTGACAAATTTCTTGTGTGAACTGGTTTAGGTAGAAAACTATGTTGCATGATTTGAGAGTCTGCTTTTATGGATGAATGACAATTTTGTTGGACACTTAACAGACGGATTGAGTGAGCAAGTAGCCACGCTTTGTGACTGGTTCAACTTTCCAGTCACTGGGCTCTTGCGCTCAATAATTCCCTGCTTGTGTTGTACACCTTGCACGTATCTTGTAGAACCGCATGCATAGGCTGTCTCGTGCCCACAAACTTAGGGTACATATTACAACCTTGACAAAGTGACAGATTATGTCTGGTGAGGAGACTACTAATAAAACGAGCCCTCGTATACCCCCTTGTCATCTTACTTCAGACACATTCATATCTATTAGCCCATGGGCCATGTATTCCCGTGCCCATTTGTCCCCGACTGACAAGATTGTTGTCATCTATTTATTTGGTTTTCCTTCCACCAAATAAGTTAGTGCTAATTAAGAAGAAACATATTTCTTTTTGAAGCAGAGCTCAACATGCTGAGGCCTTTTTTTTTTTTTTTTTTTTTTTTTTTTTTTTTTTTTTTTTTTTTTTTTTTTCTCTTTCTTTTTTCTTGCTGTTTCTTATGCGTACCCAGATGCCCTGCGAACGATATGATTAGACGCTTTAGCGCAGCAGCCTCATTTTTAGACAAGCAGATTCTATAGTAAGTCAATCTACTTGTGCTCTATCAATACCATAACCATGATTATTGATAAACTCGGACTCTTGAAAAGATTGCTGGAGCCAATTTGTTGCTGCCTATCCACGTCTAGTTCTCCAATTAGCCGCTTAATGATCGGACCAAGGCATGCACATGGCATACGCCATTGTATGTGAACACGACGCGTTTCCAGCTCTTCCATAGTCAGTGACGCCGCTTGTTATGCTGCTTGTGTTTCACCATTAGGCAAGAATCCAATCAGTGCAGATGTCTATAGCGATTCGACTTGTTTTTGTCCAGGTTGATTCAGAAGCGGTTAACCTGAAAGGATGTAAAAGAGCGATAATTGCTTGTTGATAAGGTTCAGAAAGCGAAAAGAAATTAGAGGACAACTTCCTAAACTAGCAATTGGTTAGTATAACACATTTATGGACCATCTTTTCAAGTTCCAGATGGTCTAACGGTTATGATGGTCGCTTGTCATTAACAATCCGCGATCGACCGGGGTTCGACTCCCCGTCTGGAAGAAATTTTTTGCCCTTTTATCGGCTACTCCTTTTTTATTTCATCGCGGATGTCGTGAAGCGATATTAGTGTCATGTACCTCGCGAAAATTCAACCTGATTGGCTGACCAAAAAGTTACTTTTCCGTCTCTAGTTTTGCCGCACTCCCTTGTCTTCAACCAATAGGACTGTGCATTTTTACTGAGTGGGTTTCTCTGTAAGGTGCCACAATATTGCGTCTCAGACCCTGATTCGTTGTTCTTCACTACGTTGCCAACTTTCCTGGAGCTCAAAGCGCCACCGAAGCTAGTACGATACGTGGAGGCCAGAGCATACTTGTTCAAGCTAGCTGAATAATCACATAAGTAATCACACAGGGCCCCATTCGAGTAGCTAGCAGGAAGGACTACAGAGTATCCTTTTTGAGCACTAATCTACGGGGTAGTAGTCATTCTTAATTCTGTACATGCTTGACCGGTGCTGGAGTACTCTTCTAAGTAGGACTACCGAGAATGGCTCGTTTGACCCCTGCCAGAATCTAACTGGTCCAAATATCAACCCTTTGCTGAACATCACAGGAGGATGTGCATGTTTTTAGTGCTAGCACAGCGAGATGGATACTCATAAGATATAAAGAGCCTACATAGAGCCTCCGCGAGAACATTACACTGGTTTCGTGATTGCCTAGAAAGACTATAGAAATGGGTCTAAAAGCAGGTTTATTGGAGTATTAGGCTACCACCTTTGTTGCCATCCAGTAATGATGCTGCCTATGGTGCTATCTAGTCCCTGGTAATTCTTATTAGCGCCGGAATGTTTTCTTTACCGTATGATTTTCCAACACTACAGCCCCCTCGCTGGACTGGGGTTTGCATTTAAAGCCCTCTAGCCCTCAACATATGTGCTTCTGTAGAGACATATATCTCCTGGATTGCAATATCAACGGCGTACTTTCCATCCGATACCACTTCTGAATCATGGGTTTAGCACAAGAGCTCCTGGACCTTGAGTTTCCAACCGGCTTGCGGCTCTCGCCGAGTGCCGAGTCGGTTGTATACTCAGCAAAGGCGACATGGCGAACGACAGAACAGGGTTCGTCAATCTGGATCGGTAACACAGACGATCCCTGGTCAGCTCGCAGGTTGACTGACGGTTCGTTCAATGACAACGCGCCTCAGTGGTCTCCAGACGGCAAATCGATTGTCTTTCTGTCTGACCGAGGGAGCGGCAAGGATTCATCTGCCCTTTATACAAGCTTCCCGGATGGCCAGGATGAACCAAAAGCAATCACTCCGGCTACAAACAAGAAGACCATCTCCAAATTTGAATTCAGTCCAGACGGCAAACACATCGCATTTCTGGCAGCCAATGAGAAGCGGGGTGAGGATGATGCCGTTGACGTTTGGAACGAGAACTGGGATTATGCTCATTTACGCCTCCTCGACATTGAGAGTGGCGATATCCGTGTTCTGTTTTCAGGCGAGTTGCATGTGGTTGACTTTTCATGGAGTGATGATGGGCACCAGATTGCTTTTGTCACACACCGTTCCCCGCATATCGAAAGTGAGATTCTTTACGGAGCCACAGCGTACGTTATTGAGACGGCAACAAGTGGTGCGGAGGCTCGCGAGGTCTTCCACATTCCCCGGGCACTGTCTAACTTTACCTGGGTTGGCGAGAATGTATACTTCATAACCTTCAGCACACTGGCAGACGGCTTGTCGTCACAGTCAGTATATGCGTGCAATGTGCTGTGCAAGGACGACTCGATCACCAAAATAGCCCACGGCGTGGATGATTGTGCTGCGGGTCTTTGCAAAGTTGGCGACGATGTGCTGGTGCATGTCCAACGCGGGATGGAAGACCACTTACACTTGCTTCATCATGGTGCAATTCTACATGTGGCAAAGAAGTGCATCCTAAATTTCGACGCGCATCCAAGGAAGGATGGGGAAATCGAGATTGTGTACACACTGGGTAGCGTCAGTCGCCCTCCAGAGGTATTCAGCATTTCTCCTAAAAGGGAGACTGTACAAGTCTCTACCCACGGTAAGGCATGGACCACAAACTGCGGATATTGTTCCTTTATCGAGTGCCAGACTTTTGATGGCACCGAAGAGTTACAAGGCATGTTCCTCACGGCCACAGAGGTGACCAATAAAGCACTCCCGACCATTGTCCTCCTCCATGGAGGCCCCTACTATCGGGTCACAAACTCGTTCAGTTTTCTGGATCACTTCTTCATGCCGCGGCTTTTACACGAAGGGTTCGCTATCCTTGTACCAAACTACCGCGGTAGCAGCGGTCGAGGGGAACGCTTTGCACAGTATTCGCGGGGCGCCATGGGCACCTACGACGTGTCAGACGTCGTGGCTATGACGCAGTATGCTATCACACAGAATCTAGCAGATCCGTCACGGCTCATTGTCGCTGGCAAATCTCAGGGGGGCTTTCTGTCCTATCTCCTGTCCGTACGCAATGGCACACACGGGCTTGGTTGGCGCTTTCAAGCCGCTATCGCTTGCGCGGGTATTACCGACTGGGATACAATGACAATGACATCGGATATAGGATATGATGAGATGCTTATGGCAGGCGGAGCTCCGTGGTCCCTTCATAAGAGCGATATACATACCCGTGCTGGCTCGGCAATATGGGAGTTCCGCGACGCTGCGCGTGAGGGACGCATTCCTCCAATGTTGTTGCTCCACGGATCTGACGATGTCCGTGTGCCAGTCTCGCAAGCTCATGGCTTCCGGCGAGCTCTAGATGAGGCTGGACTGCCCTTTGAATTTGCTGTGTACCCTGGCGAGGGGCACTTCTTTCAAAAGAGAAAAAGCGCCGAGGATATGATGGAAAGAATTGTGCGGTTCGTGACAAGCATCTTATCTTGAAATTTATGACACAACCCGATCTTAATTTCTGAAACCCATGGGAAACCTATACTTGACCAGAATGCTCAATATTAAATAGCCTTCCAAACAAAAGAGAAATCTTCTACTGCACAAATTCCTGGCCATCCAAGAGCGGGAATACTCCGTATAAATTTGTGTGAGAGAGCGATACCTACGCGTAGTCTAGAGAGCAGCCCTTGGAGGGCTAATAATGAGTTATCCTAATCCGTAGATGCCCCAGACATTAGGTAAAGACCTAGGCGCAAGCTGCGAGAGTCCCTGGCCATTGGCTCCTTAAGGATTTTGACTTTTGAATGTATCATAGACTATGAATTTCATCTTTATCTAAAAGTGGTTCTAGGGTGGTAGACCCCAAAGCAGCTATATCTAAAAGAAAATCTACGGGTATTGACCCACTATAATCTATAAGACGCATCAATCTCTGCTCTGACACTTCTGGATTAGATTATATTGTGGTATTACCACTCACAAGGCCGGTCCGGCTTGTCGCAGCGTTCTCGATCATTCTTTAATAAGAAGGTAAAGACGCGTGGCAGGAAGTTACCGGGTGACGAGCAGGTTAGTACCAAGGCGATTTGTTAGAAACATATAATATAATTGCAGAGCAATTATGAAAAGACGATGTTAGATAATGTGGTGGGATATTGAGCACTCAATTTAACTGGGTGTCATAAGAATCGGAAACTGTTACGGGCTAGGTCCCGCCGTACTGTTCTAGGATAGATACAGGAATTGAGTAGATTCGAACATAGAGAAGGGGAAGGAAAGGAAAGGGGAAGGATCGTGAAGGTACGCAGTAGATATAGTGCGTATTGGGCCTTGGGCACTATATTGGATGGGGTATAGTGCCCGTCGCTAGGGGTTTCTTCTAGCCTGTCGGCGCAGATATTATATAGGTATTGCGTAGGCGGTTCTACGAGGGCGATGCTCGAGTATCCCTTAGGCTAGAACTCTAATATTATTTCCCCCTCCCGCAGATATGGTATAATATAAATATTGATCTAGTGCTTTAGTATCTTCTAGGGCGTGCGCGGATTCCTATATAGATTATATATATCTAGTCTATTTTACAAGGTATTATTTGGTGTGTCTATGGCCCCTGCGCATAGTCCATTTATCTGTTATTTTATCGATATAGTATTTTTTATAGTTGTCAATATTTATTTATTTATTTATTCATATTTAACGTCTATACCCCAAACTATTGTTTATGACAGACAGCGATTCATATATGGGGTAGCTCGCGTATAGGGGCTGCCCCCTATATGCCAGTGCCCCTACCCCCTAATTGGAGTCTGGCGTTCATGGTATCTGGCGCTTTCCTCGCCGCAAGCCGCTTATATGCGCAGGACGATTTGGGGGCTTAGTAGTGGGTGGCAAGCCCATGACCCCCTCCTTATTACCGGACGTTCGGGTGTAGCCTATAGTAGCGGGCCACCTGGCCCCACTACCCTTCCCCCTCTCGCTCCCTCTCTCGCTCCCTCTCGTCTAGGGCCTCTATCCCCCACTCGTCAGTTCTATAGGTCTGTTCTACCGCCTGTCTGCCGTCTTCCTGCTGTGACGGCCGTACATGAGGCTATTCAGAAAGGAGTACCTGTGCCGTTCGGGACCATGTCGAACCCTAAGCCCTACGTGCCATCTTCAACGGGATGTCCCTTTGTTATTATGATTTTCTATTGGGGTACCGCGGAGGTTTTGTACGCACATATAAAAGGTATCTCTGCGGGCTGTCCAGCGAGCTTCTTTTCTTTTCTTCTCCATGCTTAGTTTTCTTATATATAGCTGCCAATATAATTATTATTTGAGCCCTTATATTAAACTAAGCATTAACTTTTCTTTTCCTAT
Source organism: Talaromyces piceae (assembly GCA_001657655.1). Classification (NCBI taxonomy): domain Eukaryota; kingdom Fungi; phylum Ascomycota; class Eurotiomycetes; order Eurotiales; family Trichocomaceae; genus Talaromyces; species Talaromyces piceae. Next base: position 1,814,999 of record JNNX01000005.1, on the reverse strand, counting down.
ATCTAGCACGCTATATAATAACTTTATTGATTCCTATTATTGAGACTGTTAATAGTAACTAGATACCCCATTTCTCTCAAATATTTCTTTATCTATACCGAATCCTATAAATAGAACTGAAGAGTTATAGTATAACTTAATAAGATAATAGAGAGCCTCAAGGCTTTGGAAACCGACCGTTATCTCTCTTACCTAGATTCCCAGAATAAGTACAATAAGGAAGAAGATATTAATACTATAGAAGGCACTTATACCAAGAATAATTTCTTGAAAGAAGCGAAGCATAATCCGAAGCAACTTTTCGACTTTATATACCGCTATTAGATATATACTATTAGACTATATAATAACTTATATTAGGAATATAAGGAGGTCGCTGCGGAGAAAGCTAGCCTTAAAAAGGAATTTAATATACTTAAGATAGAGTATAAAAAAGCTTATAAAGATCTAAAGCAGCTCTAAAACCAGTATAGAGAGCTAGAAGCAGACTATAATATATTTAGAGATATATTTACTAAAGCTTAGATATATATAAGTAGTGAGACATAAATCTCTTTTGGAAGCCGGGAAAATCAAAAATCGATCCTTTGAAATTCAACGCTATTTGACGGTCTCTAGGGCTTCGCTATGCCCCCTAGACCACCCCAAATCGACAAGGCCCCCCTAGACCATGGGGGGCAGACACCAGGCCAGGTAAACCCCCAGGGTGCCTCCATAGGCATCACCACTGGGGCAGCACCGCCGGCGCCCCCTGAGGCCAGTGAGGCAGTCCCCCAGAGCGAGGACTTCTTACCTGACCTGGGCACCAATATCAGGGAGCTTCTAGACACCATGAGAGGCGAGGTAGCCCCCGAGGAAGCACCCAAGACCCCTAGGAAGAGGATACAGGAACACAGTCCTGACGGCTTAGAGAGGGCCCCTGCAAAGTCCCCCTTTGGTCCAGGCCACCGAAGCGTCAAACTAGCCTTATTAGAATATCTTATAAATAGTAAGAACGCTATCTGCACTAAGATTACCACTATAAAAGTCTATATAGTCTCCCTTATAGAGGTACTTAAGTAGCGCCTAGCATCATAACTAGACACTATTAACGACCGACTAAGGGCTCTAGAGACTTATCTTAATACCCCAAACCCCCTAAATTATCCCCTAGAGCCTCTATTATCTGGGGGTAGCTACCAGGGCCCGCGAGAGCCACTATTATCCTAAGAGACGACGTTCTCGGAGATTATATATAGCCTCCCCACTTACCCAAATAGAGGTACTAAGTATATAGATTTATGCGGAGCCTTAACCCCAATATCAAAATCCACTCCTGGAGCTACCCCTATACTCTAGGGGCTAGGGAAGCCTACTATAAAATCTTAGTAGATTAATATAGCAGCTAATAATATCTAGAATTAGTAAATTGTCACTAAAAAGTATCTACTATCTATTAATAAGCTCTTAAAGATCTAGATAGATCTAGATAGCTTATAATCTATTTATATAGATAGTAAGAGTAACTATAGACTTATTTTTAGATATAAGAATAGATATATTACCCTGAGGAAGCCTAAAGCTAATATTATCTTACAGCTTAACTACTATTTAGTATAGATAGGCTTTCTAAGCTTTATAAGGATAGTTAACGCTAATTATACTGAATTAGGGGCAATCTTAGCCTTATTAGACTAAGGAAGTACCACTAGCATCCTTATATTAGTCTATAAAGACTTTCTAGTAATAGCTTGCTACTAGATTAACCCCGCGGTTATCTTAGTAGAAGCAGACTAATAGTGGTATAAAATTAAGATATATATAGTATCGGTAGCCCACTATAGTATCTTAGACCTTAGCCTAGCCCGCGAGGAAATTGAATTAGGCGGTGCTTGCATCCTAATAAGAGACTCTATATAAATTAAGTCTCTAGAGGCTATTCAGGGCACTGGCCAGTAATTCTCTATTATTATTATAATAGTAGAAGGTCTAGATAAGGCCTATAGCGTCCTTGCCTAGGATATATACTTTAGAGGTAATAGATATCTAACTAGCCTATACTATAAAGTGGGCAAAGACTTAGTTTATACTAGATACTGCAATATTAGCTATTAAAGCTATAGAACCTATAGTAATTAGTGTCACAACGTTATCGACCGTTCTTTACCAAGAAGGATTGATCACGCTTGGTAGGATTCTGCCGAGGAGCGAAGTCGTCCAGTATCAACGTGCTGAGGGGGATACGATAGATAATTGCTTCGCAATTATCTAAAGACAATGAGATAACTAATCGATAAAGTGAATAAAGTATATATTCAATCTGAGTGAGCGATAAAGCACAGTAAACTAGATATATAATGGTGAATGAGTGTCCTTATATAGTTTTTCCTAATTATAGCCGTTATATCTCTGGCCCTAATAGCTATAATGGGTGCCTTTATAGTTATTATATCTATAGCTCTGCTAGCTATAATAATCACATATGTGTTCCTATGCGCTAATTCTTTTCGTTCGTAGCTCAGTTCCATGCGGGCGGCTTTTCCGTCTGGGGTTCCATTTCGTCCGGAACAGCCTTTCGCAAGTGTCTTGCTTAGGTAACTAGCGTCTATTATTTAATTATTGGCTGAGCGTTATCGATTCTTATAATAATCCCCTCCTTTATAGGCTGGCGTCCCAATAGTAATATGAATAGTCGTGAGCCCCCGTTATTTTGTCTCAAGGTAAGTTATCCATTTTTAGCTCTATTTTATTGTGTATTCTTTATAGTAATACGCTAACTATATCTTTAAAGAAATCGATAAATAAAGAGAATCTTGCTCTTCGGATTAAACAATTTAGCGTGAAACTACTTTTATCTTATTATTATTATAATTATCTAGACTGCGAGTGCGTAAAAGCTGAATTTTCAAGTCATTATAGTAGTTATATTTATACTGATAATTATTAATATATAGATATATCTATTTCTAAGTCTATCTAGAAGCGTCTGGTATCTACTTAGAATAAAATTGAGGCTGACGAGGAAAAGGCTTGAGAAGAGCTGGTAGCCTTAATAGCTCAAATAAATCGTCTTTAGAAATAAAAGAAACTTCTATATAAACGCGCGGGCGAGTTTATCTAAACTAATATAAAAGATATAGAGGAGTTAGAAAGATTAGAGGAAGAGGAGAAGCGAAAACGTGAGGCAGAATAGAAAAAGCTAGCAGAACAAAAAGTAAATAAATAGGTTATTTCTATTACTATAACTTCTATAGTCGACCCTGCTCTCCTTTTTAACTCTTCTTTTAATTATTTTCTTTAAGAAATACCTGAATTTATTTAGAGTAGTTTAAATTCCTGATTGGTTCCTAAGTATTATACTTATAAGAAAATCCTTTCCACTTAATGAGATAATAAATCTTTTCTTTCTCCTTTTTCCGTCGTAATATTTTCTTAACTTCATATTCTTCTTCTTCTACTTTATCATAGTATTCTTACTAATTTATTATTAACTATAGTAGTAAGATATAGAAGACTAGATAAATTTATATTCTGCTAGATAACTAGAGTTTATAGTTATTATTTTCTAATTTCTACTTTATTATATATAATCTATAGTGTACTGCGTCGAGCTTGTTGCTAGGTTTCTTACTCTGAATATTAAAGTTTTTATTTCCTGGTATTCATTGCAATATATAGACTCTCTCCCTCTTTTTAAGGATAGATGCGTCCTTACGCTTCCTATCATAATATTACTTTATCTAGAGTTCTACCCATTTAATATCTTTAGCCATGCTTTAGTATAAGACTTATAACTGTTTTCCTTTTAGGGCTACTTATTCTAAGACTCCGTCTCGTGGGATATCAATCTATAATATCTATAGATATCTTTCTAGATTTATATAATATGGCACTTATTTTGTCGTTGCATTTTACGAGTTATTTAAGATGAACTGGGTAAGAGATAAGAGTTCTACCCAATCTACCTAATTCCAATCTAAATAGTGTCTTAAGTATTATTAAACTGTTTAGATTATTTATTCTAATTATCTATCTATCTATTAATAATTTACTATTAATAGTTTATAGTTAATTCCCGATATTTTTATAATAGTTTACTAATATTTCGAGGTAAATAACTTATCTCTATCAGAGATAATTTCTATTGGTAATCTAATCTAACTAAATACTAATTTCATTATAAGCGTTGCGTATTGTTCTGCAGTTAGCTCTACTAGTATAGAACTAAGGATAATATATTTCGTCAGTCGGTCCACAATAATAATTACTTAAGTATAATTGATTCTAGTGACGATATCTTTAGATTTCGGTAATCCTTAGATAAAATCGACTGTTATACTTTTCCATGGTTCTTCTGGGATTACTGGAATATACATTTTTCCATAGGGTATATGCCTGGCTGGTTTGTTTTAGTTGCATTCATCACAATTACAAATATATTCTTTAACCTTTTTATATACCTGAGGGATATAAAAGCTTCGAGTAATAAGTTCGATAGTCTTTTCCATTCCTAGGTATCCTCTATTCAATAGATTATAGTGGAACTAGATGACCTTTTTAATCATCTTTATTAGTATTATTATCTATTATTTCTATTTCGTGAATCCGTCTTCTTCTTGGAACGTCTAATTCATGATATTTTCCTAAACTATTTTATTCTATTTTGTCGCTTCTTTCAATTCCTTCTGAAATTCCATTTCTATAACTATTATAATAGTGGCTAGCATAGCTTACTTATTATATCGAATTCTATCGGGGTCTTCTTTTAGGATTATTATCTTTAGTAGTTTAATATTAATAATATAGTTAGCTCGTCTACTTAAGGCGTCCATAATTATATTTTTCTTCCCTTTAATATATTTAATTCTAAAGTTAAATTTTGCAAGTAATTTAGCCTATCTAATTTATTATCCTAATAATTCCTTAATACTCATAAAGTACTTTAGGTTGTAATGGTCACTCTTGACAATAACTTCTTTAGCGATTCCTTAGAGATAGTATCTCTAGTACTTAAATGCTTCTATAATTGCGAGTAGTTCTCAGTTATATATATTGTAATTTTATTTAGTATTAGTTAGTTTCCTAGAGTGAAATAAGACTGGTCGAGCGACATCTCCTTCAGTCTATTCTAGAACTATTCTAATAGTGTATTCTAAGATATCTAGTTTCATAATATATTATGTCTCTAGGTCAAATAGTTTCAGTATTAGTGCCATTTTGATTTATTCTTTCATTTCTTTAAATACTTTTTCTTACTCCTTTTCCTAAATGAATGTTTCTTCCTTCTTAAATAGCTTTATTATTAGTTAGATGATTTTTGCGTAATCCTTAATATATTATCTTAAATATCTAGTGACTCCTAGAAATTGCTATATTTTATTAATATTTATTAGAGTTAGCCAGGATATAATATTCTTAACTTTCTCTAATAGGATCTCTAGTCCTTTAGACGTAAAGATTATTTCTAGGTAGTTAACTCTAGTTATATTAAACTTATATTTCTTAATCTTTAGTGTTACGCCGGTATTATTGAGTTTCCTTATTACTTTTCAAATATATTTATTATATTCTTTAGGTTCCTTAGAGAATACGATAATATTATTAAAGTAGACTGCGATGAATTTATTTAGGTATTCTTATAAAATATAAGTTATATATCTAGTAAATTATACTGGTAGATTTTTAAATTCTATAGATATAATAATCTATTTATATAATCCTTTATCGGTGAGGATTGCGGTTTTCAGTATATCTTCTTCTTTTATTTAGAGATTATAGTATCCCTATTTAATGTCAAAGATAGTAACAATCTTTACTTCCTATAATAAGTCCCTTTTCTATTCTTAGTATGGCACTTTATTAGTATTATTAATTATCTAACTATTTAGATATCGGTAGTTATATACTACTCTCTTTATTCCGTTCTTCTTTAGTATATAGAGATTCTGTGTCGAGAAGAGTGACTTAGATTCTCTAATATATTCTGTAGATAGAAAATATTTAATGAACTTATCTTCTATCTTCTATTTATCTCGCGATTTCTATCTTTACTTTACTTACTTAAGCTGGGTATCTGGTTTCAGTTCAATAACTATCTTATATTCTGGAGGGTATATTGGAAGTCGGTATTCTTTTTTAACAAATAATTTAATAAATTTATAGTATTTTTTTGGCAGGTTCTTTTGCACTTCTATAAGTTCTTTCTTATACTATTCCTTTAGCTTTAGTTGAATAGTTATACTTATCGCTGTGACCTAGTTATCTTATTAATTTATTAGCTTAGTGTTAAGTTGGTTCTTATTAATAGTAACTATACCTATCTCCCAATCAATTATTAGTTTTAGCTATTATAGCTATTCTATTCCTAGTATAGCGTTATAGCTTTGCGGTTCTAGTGGTATAAGTAGAAATAATATTAGTATGCTATATTCGCCTAATCTGACCATCGCAGTATAGGTTCTTTCTTCTAGTCCTTTAAAAACTATATTGCCGTCAACTGCAACCATCTTAACCTGTCCTCCTATTACTTTGCATAGGATATAGTTTCTTTTGATAAAATCTTAATTAATATAGTTATTAGTTGCTCCCAAATCAACAAATATCTTAATAGAGATCTTGTTAATTGTAGCTCAGATAATAATATAAGGTTATTTATCTGAAGTAATAGTTAAAATATATATAGTTAAATGTTTCTGGTGATATTGGTCCTTTTCCATAAATAGCTATATAAATAAGTCTTTACCTCTCTGGTGAACCGTATAGCTTGGTTCAGTGCATCCACTAGCTGGGGTCCCTAAATGATAGGGGTGACCAGGTAGTTAAATATAATCACACTATGGGTCTAATCTTAGGCATCCTTTTGGTTGGTTCAAGATTCCTGGTGGTCTGGGGAAATAATCCTATCTTAACTTTGTTCGGTAATGTTGCCTATATCTATTATCTAGATAAGTGGTCCAATCTAATTCAACGTGCATCATTTAGCTAAGGTTTAGATAATATTTATATGCACAATTAATTGCATATCCTATTGAATATTCACATAGTTGAATCCCATTTGTTCTTGCCATTCTTTCATATTCGTTCGCGGTTTCAAGGTGTTTCTTTCTGTGTTTTTCATATTTATGATATATCTATATATAGTATAATTTACAATATTCGATATGTTCCATCCAAGTGTCCACTGACTCTTCCTAATATCTTGGTTTTGCTAGGTAATAATCGCATCTTAGTTCTCTCTTATTATTATCAGTGCCCTAGTTAATATAAGGAGTTTCTCCTTCTTGTGGTATTGTTTCATTATTTATGTGGCTCGGTAGTCTTATTATATAATATTCTTGTACTATCGACGTAATTCTTTCAAGTTTCCTTATTACTTATTTAGCGTAATCCAATTTTCGATCTAGATCCTTATAATTTATCTAATCTTTATTATCCTAAAATATTATCTAATCTAGGGTTTTCGCGGATATCGAGGAATTATCAAGATTCTATAAATCTTAGACTTTCCTATAGGATATCTTTTTAATTCTAGCGCTCTCGCGGAGTCGCTCTTCTTAAGCTAGCTCTTCCTTGAAGCTTAGCCAGATATATTTACTTAATAACTTAGGAAATTCTATTCTCTCTATTACTAGAGTGTTATAAAATTATTACTATATAATTTATTTTTAATTAATCTATATATTTTATCTTTATCTATCTAGAACTTCTATACTATTACTAGATAAGCTAGTAATTATTATTATAATTATCGCGATTTATTTAGAACTTAGGGTAGCTAGTCCATTATTCTATTTCTATCTATATACTTTCGTGAAATAATCCTTTTTCCTATACTTATAGTATAATCTTTCCTTGCGTCGTTTCTCTTTTTTATCCTTAGTATCTATAGTATTTATCTATATATTAATATCTCTATCTGCATTATATCGAGATTCTCTTTTCTTTATCTAGTTTATCTAAGGCAATCCTCTAAATTTCTTCTATCTTTGGAATTCTTGTTTTTTCTGCTTAATTTTAAATAGCTTATTATCAATCTTAATAGCTATTTCAATAAATCGATCAATGTTATTAGATTAATCTATTTTAATTAGTTCTATTTAAATATCTTCTTTAAGTATATTTTCGAATATGGCAATCTATACTCTATTATTATATTATAGTAGTATAATAATCTATTAGAACTTTGCTACCAGCTACTAGGCTAATCTAGTCTATTTTAAATATCTTAGCTGTCGCTCAGCAGTTCATTATTTATTGATATTCCTAAAGGCTTCAGCAATTTTCTATTTAAATATATTATAACTTGAGAATAATTCCCTGATAATAGTGTTCCAATCCTCTTAGCTATTACTATAATAGTCTTCTAGGATAGATTATATCTATTTAGCTATAGAATCTGTAAAGTATAAAGCTATATAGATTACTTTCTTCTTATTAGCTATAATCTAATTAGCTTCTAGATATATTTCTATATTGACGAGGAATATCTTTAGTTTAGAGCGAGTACTATTAAAGGTTATAGGTTTTGATAGCTTAACTCATCCCTATTCTAGTATCAGAGTATTTATAACTTAATTTTCTAATTACTCTATATAGTCGTTTCTTTCTTCGATCTGTCTTCCGAGAGTATTAATCTATTTAACTATTCAGTTTATATATACTTTTATTTACACGATATAATTATTGGTATTGGTTTCTTTACCTCGCTAAATCTCAATATAGCGCTATTATTATCTAGAGGTAGCTTAAGCAGCACGCGGAGTTTCTAAGATACTTAGGCTATTATTTCCTACTATTATTAGTCTTCACTAAGGGTACTTCCTATTAATATCTTTAAGTTATAACTCGTTAGGGTGCTTTATTGTCACAATATTATCGACCATTCTTTACTAAGAAGGATTGATTATACTTAGTAGGATTCTGCCAAGGAGCGAAGTCATCCAGTATTAATATACTGAGGGGGATACAATAGATAATTGCTTCGCAATTATCTAAAGATAATGAGATAACTAATCGATAAAGTGAATAAAGTATATATTCAATCTGAGTGAGCGATAAAGCACAGTAAACTAGATACATAATGGTGAATGAGTGTCCTTATATAGTTTTTCCTAATTATAGCTGTTATATCTCTGGCTTTAATGGCTATAATGGGTGTCTTCATAGTTATTATATCTATGGCTCTGCTAGCTATAATAGTTATATATGCGTTCCTGTGCGCTAATCCTTTTCGTTTGTAGCTCAGTTCCGTGCGGGCGGCTTTTCCGTCTGGGGTTCCATTTCGTCCGGAACAGCCTTTCGCAAGTGTCTTGCTTAGGTAACTAGCGTCTGTCATTTAATCATTGGCTGAGCGTTGTCGATTCTTGTGACAATTAGCTACCACTCTATATAATATATACTAATATCTATAAAGCTTAAGAGTATATCTGCAATATTCTAGACTGCAAGGCCTAAATTAGCTATCTATATCTATATATACTTATTAAATATAGTAACTGCGGGGAGAAGCACTAGGCCGATTCCCCGGCATACCCCAAGATTAGAGAGACCCGCTAGCGCCTCTATAAATAGCTTCTATATATCTAAATTGTTGTGCTACTACCCCCCTCTAAGTAGAAGATATAGGAAGATATTAGTAAGGAGGCTATATCCCCTATAGATATCTAAGAAGCGCCCTAGGCCTCAGAGCCTAGAGACGAAGATACTATAGACTAGGGAGAAGACCCAGTATCCTCCCCCCTACCCTATTTATTATCTTATCTGTTATCAATGTTAGACCCTGTATTCCCTAGTAATATTAATTTATTAGTATAACTGCTACTATATATATACCGTGGCTCTAGAGGCTCTAGAGGCAGGGATAGAGTAGTAAGTAAGTATTATATATCTATAAGAGCCCCCGAAAATAGACTTCTCCCACCTAGGCTATATACTTTACTAGTTAGGGGGAGAGAAGCGAGACCAATAGGTGCTTATAGGCGTTTATAAGGACCTTATAGATGCTATTAGAGTGGAACACCATACTAATTTAGTGGATACCTCCTATATTTAGTGCCTAGATATATAGAAAACCACTATAATTAGTGGGTATGCCCTCTAACGTATCTAAGTTATTAACTACTATAATAACTAGGTTAGAGCCAGTTACCGGTGGCAAGGACCCTTATCTAGGTGGCAATATACTATTAAGGATACTAATTAGAATATATTATTAGTAGATAGGTATCTAGTAGTAGACAATTTTAATATCTATAGCTTCTATTGGAATCCTAAGATCTCTTACTAGATTAATACTAGTCCCCTAGAAACTCTTATTAATAGTGTCACAAGAATCGACAACGCTCAGCCAATGGCTAAGTAACGGACGCTAGTTACCTAAGCAAGGCACTGACGAAAGGCTGTCCCATACAAAAGGAACCCCAGACGGAAAAGCCGCCTATACGAAGCTAAGCTACAAACGAAAGGGATTAGTGCACGGGAATGCGTATATAACTAGTAGAGCTATTTGAGCCAGGCTCTACTAGCTCTATTCGAGATATCGAGTCTGTCGAGCTAGACTCTATCTACTTAACTAATAATAGAGCTAGTATTAGGAAAGAATCTACTTAAAGAAAACTATATAAGGATACTTATTTACTATTATATATCTAGTTTATTATACTTTATTCTCTATATATATTAGAATATATACTATATTTACTTTATCGATTTATTATTTAATTATCTTTAGATAATTACTTTATAATTATCTATTATATTCTTTTAAGCATGTTAATACTGGACGACTCCACTCCTTAGTAGAATACTACTAAGTATATTTAATCCTTCTTAGTAAAGAATAGTTAATAATATTATAATAATAAAGTATCCTAATAAGTTACGACTTAAAGATATCAATAGGAAGTACTCTTAGTAAAGACTAATAATAGTAGGAAATAATAGCCTAAGTATCTTAGAAACTCTATATACTACTTAAGCTACCTTTAGATAGTAATAGCGTTATACTAAGATTTAGTGAGGCGAAGAGATAGATACTAATAATTATATTATATAAATAGAAGTATATATAAATTAAATGGTCAAATAGATTAATACTCTTAGAAGATAGATTGAAGAAAGAAACAACTATATTAAGTAATTAAAAAATTAAATTATAAATACTCTAGTATTAGGGCAGAGACGAGTTAAGCTACTAAAACCTATAACCTTTAATAGTACTCACTCTAAACTAAAGATATTCCTTATTAATATAGAAATGTATTTAGAAGCTAATTAGATTATAACTAATAGAAAGAAAGTAATCTATATAGCTTTATACTTTATAGATTCTATAGCTAAATAGATATAATCTATTCTAGAAGACTATTATAGTAATAGCTAAGAGGATTGGAATACTATCACCAGAGAATTATTCTTAAGCTATAATATATTTAAATAGAAAATCACTAAAGCCTTTGGAAATATCAATAAATAATAAACCGCCGAGCGACAGCTAAGATAATTAAGATAGACTAGGTTAGTCTAGTAACTAATAGTAAAGTTCCAATAGATTATTATACTATTATAATATAATAATAGAGTATAGATTGCCATATTCAAAAATATACTTAAAGAAGATATTTAAACTGAACTAATTAAAATGGATTAACCCAATAATATTAATTAATTTATTAAAATGACTATTAAAATCGATAATAAGCTATTCGAAATCAAGCAGAAGAAATAAGAATTCCAAAGATAGAAGAAATTTAGAGGATTACCTCAGATAAACCAGATAAAGAAAAAAGGATCTTGATATAATACAGATAGAGATATCAATATATAGATAAATACTATTAATACTAAGGATAAAAAAGAGAAACGACGTAAAGAAAGATTATACTATAAGTATAGGAAAAAGAGTTATTTCGCGAAAGTATATAGATAGAAATAGAGTAACGGACTAGCCACTCTAAGTTCTAAATAGATCGCGATAATTATAATAATAATTACTAGCTTGCCTAGTAATAGTATAGAAGTCCTAGATAGATAAAAATAAGATATATAGATTAATTAAGAATAAATTATATAATAATAATTTTATAATACTCTAGTAATAGAGAGAATAGAATCCTCTAAGTTATTAAGTAGATATATCTAGCTAAGCTTTAAGAAAGAGCTAGCTTAGAAAGAGTAACTCTATAAGAGTACTAGAATTAAAAAGATATTCTATAGGGAAGTCTAAGATTTATAGAATCTTGATAATTCCTTAATATCTATAAAAACCCTAAATTAGATAATATTTTAGGACAATAAAGATTAGATAAATTATAAAAATCTAGATTAAGAATTAGATTATACTGAGCAAGTAATAAGGAAACTCGAAAGAATTGCGTCGACTATATAAGAATATTATATATCAAGACTACCGAGCCACGTAAATTATGAAATAACACTATAAGAAGAAGAAACTACTAATATTAACTAGGGTACTAACGATAATAAAAGAGAACCAAGATATAATTATTATCTAGTAAAGCTAAGATATTGGGAAGAGTCAGTGGACACTTAGATAGAATATATTAAATATTATAAACTATACTATATATAGATCTACTATAAATATGAGAAACACGGAAAGAAACACCTTGAAACCGCAAATAAATACAAAAGAATGTCCAGGACGAACGGAGTTCAACTATACGAATTCTCCATGGGATATACAATTAATTATATATATAAATATTATATAAATCTCAGTTAGATAATATACATTGAATTAGACTGGACTATCTATCTAGATAATAGATATAGATAATATTACTGGGCAAAGTTAATGTATAATTATTTCCCCAAACCACTAGAAATCTAGAAATAACTAAAAGGATACCTATTATTAAATCCTTAGTGTGATTGCACTTAACTATCTGGTCACCCCTATCATTTAGAGACCCTAGCTAGTAAATATAATGAACTAAACTATATAGTCTACCAGAAAGGAAAAAACTCGCTTATATAGATATTTATGGAAAAAGATCAATACTATTAGAAACATTTGACTATATATATTTTGACTATTACCTTAGAAAAACAACCCTATATTATTGTCTGAGCTACGATCAACAAGATCCCTATTAAGATACTTATTAATTTGGGAGCAACTAATAATTATATTGACTAAGATTTTGTCAAAAAAACTATATTCTATATAAGGAAATGGGAGAATGGGTCAAGATAATTATAGTTGACGGTAGTATGGTCTTCGAAGGACTAAAAGAAAGAACCTATACTATAATAATTAGATTAGGCGAATATAGCATGCCAATATCATTCCTACTTATACTATTAAAGCTATAAAGTTATAATACTATACTAGGAATCGGATAGCTATAATAGCTAAAATCTATAATTAATTAGGAGATTAGTATAGTTATTATTAATAAGAATCGACTTAACACCGAACCAGTTAGCTAACTAGATAGCTAAATCGCAGTAACTAGTATAACTACTTAACTAAAATTAGAAGAGTAATATAAGAAAGAACTCGCAGAAGTATAGAAGAATCTGCCAGAGAAGTATTATAAATTCACTAAGTTATTTATTAAGAAGGAATACTGACTTCTAATATATCTCTAGAAATATAAAGTAGTTATTAAGCTAAAACTAGATACTAAGCTTAAATAAGTGAAATAAAGATAGAAATTATAAGATAAATAGGAAGTAGAAGATAAATTTATTAAATATTTTCTATTCACAGAATATATTAGAGAATCTAAGTTACCATTCTTGATACAGAATCTCTATATATTAAAGAAGGATAGAATAAAGAGAGTAGTATATAACTACTGATATCTAAATAGTTAGATAATCGACGACGCTAATAAGATACTATACTAAGAATAAAAGAGAGATTTACTATAAGGAGCAAAAATCGTCACTGTATTCAACATTGAATAGAGATACTATAATCTCCAAATAAAAGAAGAAGATATATCGAAAACCGCAATTCTCATAGATAAGAGATTATATAAATAGATAGTGTGGTGGTGATACCACGCACATGGCCGGCCCGGCTTATGAGATAATCCGGCCGGGTTCTGTTGCGGCTTTCATATGTCTTCGCTTTGTACTTAGCTACCAAAAAAAAACAATAACACACATCTCAACGGGAGATGCAATACATTCGTTTGTGCTATGGTTCTTTGAGTGTTTCCTTGTTTCTTTATAAAGCGCGTGTGTATTTGTTCTTGGTTTGCCAAAGTCAGTCTGGCAAGGTTCCTGCTTCTCCAAGGCCGTGCCATACCTCGCATATGCCTAGTTCGATTGGGTGCTCTCATTCCACCACATTTCTAGAGGTCCATATAGGGAATGAAAACTTATGTTAATAAGTATGGTATACTGGTGTAAGAGCAGGGCCTGAGAATTGGGGACATTGGTTTAACCCTGAAAATTGCGAAGCTTCGACGGCTAAGAAAAAGAAATCTGCGGTAGAGCAGAGAGAGACATTATTAAAAGTATAGATACCGCGGCTGGAAGCATAGCTTCAAAAATGAGGGTATCTATACCAATTTGGGGAAAACCTTTAGGATCTAAGAAGAAAGGTCAGACCCTATCAGACACCGCTACAATGCAATTAGAACAGTATAAGTATATCAAGTGGATTGAAGCGTTAGTCTATCTATATATTAAGATATAGTGCTGCATTGTGCAGTGAGGATATATATTCATTCTTTTGTTTTGGAAAACACCAATTTTTGAAAGTCTTTTATCGGTTTTTATATTATTATAATAAGAATTGCAGTGCGATAGGAAGAGCATTACTAGTATAGATAAGAATTATTAGTGGGATAAGAAGTCTATTAGCGACGCAGATAGCGAAGAGACATTAACACCTGAGGGCCTCGCGACTGCTATTCCATTTTTCAAGAAGCTATTGCCGACTGTGCCAAGGATTATTAAGTGTTATCCTATTAGGCTAGTTCCTATAAAGAAGCCACTGCCTCATTATCGCCAGGAAGGACACTCGCGGTTAGTCTCTCTAGAAAATCGACTTATAGATAAATATAGTATTGACGACGCATCTAGTAATATATATAGTTAAGAAAGTGAAACATAGCGCCCCAGTAAGATCTATTATAATACTACTATAGTGGACGCTCTAGCTCTAGTATTTAGTGGTATTTCTAGTCTTATATCTGAGGCAGGATTCTCTAAAGATCCTTCTATAGTAACTCCACTAATAGAGGGTATAAGCGTTCCTCCGATAGGCCCTAGATCCTTTATAGAATATATATTATATCAGTCTATACTAGTCCCTTATATACTAAATGCGCCGAACTTCACTGATACCGAGATATCTTAGTTCCTTGCGCAGTTTAAATAGATTTACAGCAATTATAGCTATAAGAATATTAGAGAAGCTATAATATTCCTGCTAAATTACTATAACCCTATAATTAATATCTAGATTTAGATATTACTAGAGTTTATAGTAGGTAATTAGCTAGCTTTAAAGTGTAAGCTCTATAAAGAATATAGCTAGTATAACTTAGAGTAGACTATCTACTCTCGCGCCTTTTTAAAAGTGTATAAGGATATTAAGTAAGACTAGAATAAGAATACTACTATCTATCTACGCGAGTATACTGCTATTTCGGAGCAGATTAAGACCTAAGGATTTCTAGATAAGTTAATATAGAGCGACTGGTTTCTAAGAGGACTCCTAGTAGAACTATATAAGAAGATTATAGATAGAGAGGATATTAATCTAGAAGATCTATAGGATATCTCTTTTAATAGGTTAGTAGATATAGCGCGGAAACTATAAAAGAAAAGATACTATACTGTGGAGCAGGGCGCCCAGTACAGTTTATAAAGTATGGAACGCCTTCTAGAAATATATTAATCTAAGTAGGAGCAGCTGGTCAGCTATTAATACTAATAATTATCTTATTAGTAGCTTGATAACCTAGGGAAGGCAAGATATACTTCTATTAATAATACTTGCGAGAAGCAGAGAAAGATAGCGGAATAGCTATATAAGCTAAATTAGTAAATATCTATACTAAGCCTTATTTTTAATATATAGTAGTAGTAGGGATAGCAGTAAGCCTAACTATCTATTCTACGCTATCCTGACTAGATATAGAAGATCTCTAGATTGGATTCTACATTAAGCTATAAATAAAAATACTTCTATTATTATATATTAGGATATTTCGAGTAGGAATATAATTAGAAGCGATAGATGATAAATTAGGATATTATTTATAAGGATGAGAATTGGCGTCTTCGGGTTGGTCTGGCTAGTGAGCAGGGTCCTCTTATCCTCTTCAGACCTGGGGTAGCTAAGAAGGCTACTATAGAGTAGATATATAATTAATGGGTTATATCTTGGTTAGCCGAGATATCGAACATAGTAGGAGTAAATATCGTGGAAGTGTCAACTATTAGATTATCTAGCTATTTAAATAAGGTATATCTTAATATAGATAAGAGCTCGGATAAGGAGTAAGATCTAGGCCTAGCTAGTATCGAGATTAATACCTATTAAGTAGCTATTTTAGATAATAAGAAGAAGAAGATAGCAGCCTATTCTAGTGTTAAGATATAAGCCTTTAGTATCTATAACTAGCCCCAATAATATATTGAGAATTCTTTAAACCTGAAGGTAGAAGATATCGAAGGAAAAGATATAGTAATAAAGGATATAGTCTTTTCGGAGGTATCGGTCCCAGCAGATTATAATATAGTATCTGTATATCCTAGATAGGCCAAAGATATCTTGCTATAGATAGTTAAGCAGAGTGATATAAGCAGTACTATATATAAGAAGATCCTAGGATAGATTGTCAAAGGGCTAATAGTAGAGAATCTATTATATAGTTCTATAAATATTAGATATTCTCTACTATAGCCAAGGAAGGAGGAAGGCTAGGCCTTAGAGATAACTAAAGCCTCCGAAGTAGCTATAAATAGTCTTAATATAGTGTTAGTCTCTACCTTCAGGAGGGAAGTTATCTATATAGTGGATATGACTTAGACTATAGTCTCTATAAATAGTATATTATAGAGTATAGTATTAGATACTAGAGCCTAGATAAGCGTTATCTCGCCTAAGCTAGTCTAGAAGATATATTTAGAGATATATTTGGGTCCCAGTCTAGATATAGTTAGTTAGAATAGATACCCTTAAGTATATATAGGATGCTATAAGGATGTGCCAGTTCAAATAAAGGATATTATTATATATATATCTATCTTTGTAGTATCTAGGGGGAACCAGGATCTAATTCTGGGTTGTCCCTGGCAGGAAGCTACCTACTTGCAGTTTATAATCTTACCTAAAGACATAATATATAGTATTATCTTTAACTATGATTAGTTTAGAAAGATTATATTTAAGATCTATACCCTAGATATAGATAGAAAGTTAGCTAGGCAGATTTAGTCTAAGGACGCGTTAAAAGACTAGATAGATATAAATCTAAGAGTATATCTACTAGAGAGGCTACTTTCTTAGAGTTAGATATAGTTAAGCTATTAGAAGTGAAAGTAGAAGATAGTATAAAGTGGTAGAAAATGGTACCTTCTAATTAGTTAGTATTTCGTCTCCCTGAGAAGGTAAAATCAATTAGCTAATCAGAGAACGCAACGCCATTTTTCAAATTTCAATGCATTTTTAACGACCCCCAAGGGCCTCTAACGGCGAAATTAGAGTAGCGTATCTCTAGCAAGATAACTATATAGGATTTAAGATAATATATATAGCGACCAGGTCTAGCGGCCATAGAAGTGTTTATTAGTATACTATATAAATGGAAAGCCGACAAGGCCAACCCAGTGGACTTAGGAGGCCCGTCTAGCGGGGAAGTGCCTAGGGAAGATAACGATTAGATATAAAAGTGCCTAGATAAATATTATAGTGGACGAGCGAGGGCTCTAGATCTACTAGTGAGGTTTAGTATATAGCTTTAACTATATATTACTATATTTTCTAGAGGAACTAGGCTGACAACTAAGAGAAGTATAAGGATATTAATAGAGGAGGATCTTTAGCTACGCGAAAAAGAGTTCCTACTAGAGATACTATACTAGAGAGAAGGTACTTTAGTATAGGAGTAGTTAGAGATTAGAAGATGTCGACCAGAAGTAGCCCCTCTATAAAGAATTCGGACAGTTCCTTATAATATATAGTAGATAACTAGATTTAAGATACCTAAGGCGCTACTCCCAGTTATAATAGAGATATTTTGGGAACGACTAAAGGTTAGAACAATAGAGAGATATTATAGACTATACTGAAATCCTTGATTTCTAGTATATAAAAAGAATAGTAAGTACCAGATTATATTAGCGGTATAGTAGGAGAACCGGGTAACTATTAGAGATATCAATATACTACTAGATTATAATAAATTTATAGAGGAATTTATGGGTCTAGCAGCGGTATCACTTATAGATCTCTTTTCAGGATATAATTAGATTCCCTTAGATATTCAGGATAGAGATATAATAGCAATAATAATGTCTATTAGACTGCTTAGATATACTATAATTATCTAAGGCGGTGCGAACTCTATACTATAATTCCAATGCATTATTATAAAGGTCTTGGAGGAGGTAATCCCTAAGAAGGTATACGTCTTCCTTGACGACTTCGGGGTCAAAGATCTATATAGTAGATATAATAATGAAGAGAGCCTGCCAGGTATCCGACGATTTATACTAGAATATATATAGAATCTAGACTATATACTATAGCTTATAGAGTTGGCTAGGCTTACTATATCTAGAGAGAAGTCTCAATTCATTATAAGTGGTCTTAAGGTTATAAGATAGATCTATAATTATAATAGTTAATATCCCGACATAGCTAAGATAGAAAAGATAGTTAACTAGCTAGTTCCAAATAATATTAAGGAAGTGCGAAGCTTTATTAGAATAGCTATCTTCTTCCGGATTACGATATCCCATTTTATAATTATAGTCTCTTCTCTCTATCGTCTACTGAAGAGAGAAGCGGAATAGAAATAGGGAGCCAAAGAAGACGCGGTATTTAATATCTTGAAGATACACCTATTGGAACTGCCTTATATCTAGTTATTAGACTACTATATAGAATTACTAGTAATTATTATAGCTATTGATACTAGTAAGAAAGGGTATGGCGGCATTCTTATATAGATCTTTAATGGAAAATGCCACCCTGCGAGATATAAATTAGGGGTTTAGACCGACGCTGAACGCAAGTATAACGCAGGAAAACAGAAATATAGGGCTGTTTTGAAGATCCTGAAAAAGTTCAGACACTAGATCTATAGTATGCACTTTATACTGGAGATAGATATTAATATCTTAGTAGCCTAACTAAATCGTTCTACTATAGATCTATCTAGGGCACTTATAATAAGTTAGCTAGTATAAATATAACTATTTAACTTTATAGTAAAGTATATATTAGGAGAAAAATATATAGCTATAGATAGGCTATCTTATAGACCTATAACGAAGAGGGAACTGGTAAATCAGAAAGATAAGGCTGAGATCGACAACTATATATAGATATAGTTTATAGATATCGAGACTATACTTCTATTAATAATAATGGGTAAAGCACCAGATAAGATCCTATATAAATCTTATACTAAGATCTATAAGTGGATAGCGGTATATCTAACTACCTTATAAAGACCCCCCAGCCTATCTCATAGGGAATTCAGAACCTTCAAGGAGAAGGCCCTACGCTTTCTAGTATAAGATAATCATCTCTTTCAACGCGGAAAAGGGAAAAACGCGGTACCAAAGCGGGTTATATATAATGAGGCTAAATGGAAGTAGATAGTGCGAAGCTTACATAATAATATAGAATACCGAGGCCAAGAAAGAACTTACCAGCGGGTCCAATCTATCTATTAATAGAAAGATATATTTTAGGATATCGCGAAGTGGGTTCAAGAATATTATAAGTGTCAGTTTCGCTCAGCAAAGAGATAAGAGAAAGAACTATAACTAGATTTAGTCTTTACATTATGGAGAAGAGTCGCGATAGATATTATCTATATACTGAAGGATCAAGGCAAGAAGTATCTTATAGTTGCACGCAAGGACCTATCAGGATAGGTGGAAGCCAGGGCTTTATAATATATATTAATATAGACGGTGGGTAATTTTCTATAGAAGGATATTATTTGCCGATAGAGGATACCGGTAACAATCGTCATAGATTGGGGACTAGAGAATCAAGACCTAGAGATATATCTACTAGATAAGTATAGAATAAAGGCCTCTATTATCTTACTCTATTATTCTTAAGCGAATAGATTTATCAAAAATAGTTATAAGGTTATTAAGGATATATTATCCAAGCTCGGAACTAGAGAATCAGGTATAGGTTGGGTCGCCAATCTGCTACTAGTTCTATTTATAGACTGGGTCACCACTCATCGATTAATAGATCTATCCCTATATTATATGAATATAGGATATTATGTCATTCTATCTATTAAAGCTGATATACCAATATAGAGAACGCTGTCTTGGAAATCCATCTATACCACTTAGGACCTCATTGCCTTGCGAGCGAAGCAATTTAATAGAAGGAACATTGATATCGATGAAGCAATAGATAGCGTTAAACGGTAGCAAGAATATAATTATAACTAGTTTGAAAATATAATTATAACTAGTTTGAAAATACGCGAGAGCTTCGATATAAGCATCTAGAAGTGGGAGACCTAGTCTTATTATATAATATACTGCAATCTCGTGATATATTAATGAAGGTAAAACTGCTATAGAGATAGCTAGGGCTATATCGGATAGTATAGATAAATATATAAGGATTCTATACTATTAAAGAACTAGATAACACACCACTGCGAGGGGTTTTCAATGCCGACCAGTTAAAGAAGTATTATATATAAGACCCAATTGACGTTCCTGAATCGCCCAAAGAAGATTCTCTTAGCCTCCTGGATATATCCGAGAATAATGAGGGGGGGGAAGCGTTTATAATTTTCTACTTAGGAAATTATAAGGCAATTCCTCCGAATTGGGACTTTACAGTAGTGATACCGCCACCTCTATACTTAAACTAGAAAATTATAGAAAAATTCTATATATAGGGCGCAGAAGCGGGAGAGAAGAGACCCACTATCTCTTTTGTTTTTCTTTATCTGTTCTGTTTTCCTATTTTTCTTTATAGGGAACCCTGGCGGGTCCATCATTATATAGTAGATCTACTATCGCTGTGTGGTGGGTCTATTATTATTATATTCTAATAAGAATATCGGAGAACACTAGAGAATATATGCAAGTGTACCAGTAAGACTGCAAAGGACCCGCAGATTCTATTATACTTCTTTATTTTCTTTAGATTGCAAGGGACCCCCCCCCAGTGGTATAATCAACGCCCTATCTAAATAAGGAGGCTATTGAAAAAGGGATAATTAAGAATATTCACTGGCGGTATTATAGAGGACCTATTATCTCTCCCTTAGATCGTTTTCCTATCTTTCGCTCTTTCCCTTTTTCGTTAAAGATTTGTCTACATTCTTTTCTTGTAAGCATCCTAAGACCATTAGAATAATACTATATAAATGTACTAGGTCACCAAGCCACCGAGGCATTATATCTTTTTGACCAATCCATCTAGCGCCTAAGAAACAAGAGACTATGACTGAGAGACCCTCCGAGGGTGCAGTTCTAGCACAAGTAGAAGGGCAAGCCTTTAGAAGTATCGAGAAAACTATTAACTATCTAAAAAGTGTTAATAACTAGTAGACACACTATAAATACTCCGTCGCAATCCTAAACTAGCTAATAAATCTATATAAGGGGCATGATAATCAGATTACTAGATTAACCAACTATATATAAGATACTAGGCTTTGGCAAGGAGTCACTATATAAGAAGTATATTAGATAGTATAGAGATATATATAGAAGATCTCTAAGTAGGTAAGAGATAATAAGAAGAAGATCGCGCTAATCTACAAGATTATAGTAGAGAGTTAGAAAAAGAAAGAGATAGATATAGTATTTATATAGGTAAAGACGGCATAGATAGCTAAATAACTAAGAAGACTGCTAAGAGAGGGGGTTATATATAAATAACTTACTAACCGAGCGAACAGAGCCATTGTATAATAAGTAGTATATCCTTAATAAGATATATTAATAGTATTAGTCTTTCTAACTAGCGATATTAATAAGATACTTATAGATACTAATAATAGACTAATTAGCTACTAACTTCTTGAGCAGAGTGGTTTAGAAATTAATCTAAATAGATAGGTATAATTAGCGTCGCAATAAATAATTTAAGCTAGCTCTCTATCTCTCTTATCTACTTTATCTAGATTACTAATATCGCTAACTAGAAGCGAAGTATTAATTAGAGTATTATCTAGCCGACCCTAGAAAGCAAGCTACCTCGATAATCCTTTTATATATAGTATATCATCTTATATTCTATAGATCTATTCTTAATCGATATCTATAGCGTCTTAAGTGTCAGAAATATCTAGTATATAGTTTATCTTACTAGGAGAAGCGCTAGAGGCAGGCTATAGCTTAGTACTATAGCTTAACTACACTATATAAAATTTCGTCGCTGATTGGCTGCGATTTCGTCTTCCCAAGAAGATAAAATCCTCTAACCAATTAGAAGCCACTATTTCTAGAAACCTATATATTGAACTAAATACTAAATATCAACGTTAGTTAACTAATAGCACTAAGAAACCTACCCCGCCGCCTCTAATAATCTGCGCAAGGCATATTACTACTATTACCGCCGAGAAGGCTATTGCGGTAGTCTAAGATCTCTACCTTAAAGATAATACTGAGCTCGCAGAAAACAATATACATGAATATTTCCGCTCTTAGTCACCAGCCACTATATATAATATACTAGATAAAGAACCCTCTATAGCTATTTATGGGTGCCATAGTATACTATTGGAGCTCCTATAAGTGCTTCGCCCAAGACAGACTATATCAATAATAGAGGTAAAGAGGACCTTAGATATACTTGCCGAACATTGCGACCGTATATAAGCTCTAATCCTATAGACTATATTATACCTTTATTACTAGTATCTAAAAGTTCTAGCTAGTCTAATAGAATTATAAATATGCTATAATCACTTGACATTAGCTTGCTATATAGCTAAGATTATTAAGTATTGTAACGACCTATCTATTCTAATAACTAGAGAAGAGATATATAAGTAGTTCTAAATTACTGCTTGTCTAGCGCAATCTAAAGATACCCTAGATATCTATAAGTTTCTGGCAGAGACCCCTACCCTATTCTTAATGGCACATTTAACAATGACGGAATAGATTATATAGATTGCCAAAGTTATTAAGATTGGTTCTTTTTCTAAGCGTCAAGCCCGGGGTATATAGGCCACTTAGATAAAGACTAGGTCTATTATCTTTCTAAAGATAATGTTCTGGTGGAAGTCCTATAGATTAGTGGCTATCTTCTATAAAGAATTCGAGATATATAACTAGTATCTATAGGAGTTAGGTAGGCGCCTAAACTATAGTTAGTTATATATAATATATCATTCCTTAGCTTAACAGGCTATGCGTCAGGACCTAATATACTAGATAATTTACGCGGCTCTCCGACCCAATAACTACTACTAGTTAATCTCCTATCTATACTACGCTAAGTATACTAAGCCAGGGGACTAGACTTTCTTTAGGTATATCGATATTAATGTTCCTTCCTATATTGAGACCGGCCGAGGCAAGCAAGCCATTCAGGATTCCTTAAGCCTAGACAATGAGACTTCCAAGAATTACATATAGATCTTATTAGGCATCTATCTCAAATTAGCTAAATGGTAAAAGCGCTGCGTGGTTGACCAAGGCCTTAAGATAGATAGATTCGTGTATAGGGTCAAACCCTAGATATAGATTAATACCGATGTATCCCACTTCAAAACTAATTGGGTTGACGTCAAATGCAATGCCTTCGATATTCGTGTGACTAATCCGAGAGTGCCCTATAGGTTCTGAGGCCCTGCCAATAGCGTCCAATATACTATGCTGCTATAGTTTATAGGTATCCGAGACGACCATTTGACATTAGATATGACTGAGGCAGATATATAGAAATAACTTGCTACCGCGCACCGTGACCTTATTCCTGGTCCCGCATCTCTATCTGGCCTACACAATTGTTATAGTATTATCCCGTTTCAGTTTCCTATAGTGGTTGCTCTATAAGGCTTAGAATCTATTAGCGATGCTTTGGTAGGGCGTCGCAGATAGGATGACCCCCTGACGCAGACCTATATCTAAATCTATTAGGAAGGGCAACTTAGAGATATACAAGATCTATAACTTGAGTTCCAGGAGAAGTTAGTGATTATAGTCGAGAAAGCATAGAAGATAGTATAGAAGGAGGAGCGTCGGGTTTTCGGTGAGAACTCCTACTTTCTAAATTGGGATAGGGGCACTACCTAGTCTCCTTATTCCACCAGATTATTAAGGGAAGATGAGGAGCTCTTGCTTAGTGAGCTCCAGCCTGTCTCAGAAGAAATAGGGGACCATTACTAGGGCGATTAGATTTATATGGGTACATTGCTTTTTCTTGTTCTCTATACGTCTTGTTTGTTTTGTTTTAGTGTTTTGATTCGCAACGAGGTCGTTGCTTTTAGGTTGGGTCGAAAATGTGGTGGTGATACCACGCACATGGCCGGCCCGGCTTATGAGATAATCCGGCCGGGTTCTGTTGCGGCTTTCATATATCTTCGCTTTGTACTTAGCTATCAACAACACAACACACATCTTAACGGGGGATGCAATACATTCGTTTATGCTATGGTTCTTTGAGTGTTTCCTTGTTTCTTTACAAAGCGCGTGTGTGTTTGTTCTTGGTTTGCCAAAGTCAGTCTGGCAAGGTTCCTGCTTCTCCAAGGCCGTGCCATACCTCGCACACGCCCAGTTCGATTGGGTACTCTCATTCCACCACACTATATATTCTCTGACCTTCGCACGATAGTTACGAAGGTCAGCAATCAGTTTGACTACCTAGCGCACTATATACTTGCGAACCAATCCAACTCTTGCCTGCTCTCTAAATAAATACCTCACAAATATCACAGGGGTAATGAGGATCGCATCACATCTGGATATATATCACCCTGAGGTCACATGATTTTTACACTCATAATCTCCATCTCTGTTTCTCTTGACCCTATTCTCCTGAGCTTCACCCCTAAACCCTGGTTTGTACTAAAAGTAAAACCGAAAGAAAAGGTGGGATCACCAGTTAAAGGCTTCTTCAACGAAGTCCACCACAGCATATTGTCCAGTCGTCCTCACTGCATCACGAACATCATCCGAGAAACGGCCGGACCCACAAACCGACACTATAGTAGCACCGGCTCGGTACGACAGAATTTCATCTAACACACGAGCAGGCCGGCAGCGAGTGGAGGAAACTTCCACCATATTTGTTGTTGGACAGATAAAGCTAGTATCATGAATCTCAAACTTCTGAGAGACAAAGAGCTTAATAGTCAGTATCTGGCGGCCATGGGACAGCTCCAGGAGTGGGCCCAGGAAGCCCTGGATCCAGGCGAGATGCTTCGAGTTTCGAACACACCAGATCAGGTACAACTTTTGAGTGGCAGCCTGACCTTCTGACGCCTGTCGGATTAGCTCACGCACGTACATTAGATGATGCGTAATACCCGCACCACCCGAGAAGAGAACGACAGTTCCATAGCTCCCCATACTAGAAGGACCCGAAGAGTAAGGTCCTTCGGCAAAGCCGGTCATATGGAGGACCCGATTAGGAGATGCGCGGGCTCTCTGGTACAGTCGACGAGTCATACCCTGGCGGGGGATGATAATCAATGAGAGGGCCGTAGACTCGGTTGTGGTCCCATTTTGGGTCGCTGCTTCTAAGCCGTGCTCTGCCTGCGGGAGTGACAAACACGATCGACTGATCTCGTAGCTTGGAGGTTCAGCCCACGCTACAGAAAAAGGGTGGGACATCCATAGTGAGATACTAGGGATATAGGCATAGACATGACAACCGGGGTTTATCTGAATCGATTTCGGGAGACGAAAGGTCACAAGGCATGCTTCAGATGGCAAGGCCTGAATGATCACCTTGGTGTGGCCATTTCGGAGAGAATAGTTAAGATACACCAAGCGAGCGATCCGAATGGTTCGTTCCAGGACCCAAAGAACTGCAATCACCTTAAGCCATGCCAATTGAGGAAGGCTATCCAGGTTCAGATGGATATACACTCCGATAAAAGCCAGTAAAGCGGCAAATTGATGCAGGTGGAGAAATATCTCGTAAAACGCATGGCGAATGGGCGAAACGGAATGAATGAGTAAGAAGCTAAAAGAAAAGGCTCCGACACAACCCCATTGAAAGAATGATGTCGTTCGAATCTGCCAGAGCATATATTTGAACCCTCCTTCGTGGGCGGCATTGAACCCCCAGGTAATCACATGTGTTATGACCTCAAAGATCACAATGCGGCCGAGCCAGCGATGAAAAAGGTTATACGTGTTGAAGCTAATTTGTAGAAGAGGAATCAAAGGGTTGTTTCGGCAAGCGAGAAGGAAGAGAGGAATCATGTTCAGGACGGCCAATGTTCCGGATCGGCCGCGTAATTCGGCAACTAGAGCAGCCTTTTCATTCTCCTGATAGTTCAAAAAGGTGCAGTATAGCACTTGACTTGCAAGGTATGACAGGATGAAGATTGTGTGAAGTCTAGATGGTATGGTGGCCACATTGACCGGCCCCAGTCTTATTTCCCTATTATGTCGTTTCCCTAGCAATGGAGCGTAGAG
Source organism: Talaromyces piceae (assembly GCA_001657655.1). NCBI lineage: Eukaryota > Fungi > Ascomycota > Eurotiomycetes > Eurotiales > Trichocomaceae > Talaromyces > Talaromyces piceae. Next base: position 1,788,203 of record JNNX01000005.1, on the reverse strand, counting down.
TATATTCCTTTTAATGCTGGCCCAAATAGATGACGATTCCACACTCCAGAAGTTCTGGTGCATTGAGGCCGCAACCGACGTGGCTTTTCGAAGATAGGCATGAGTCCACTGGCCCAAACGCACACATAGCACACATAAACACACAGAGATGAAAACTACTCCCGTGATCCGGGACAATAATCTATCTCTTGATATGTCCACTCCTGCAAGACCTCTGGAGTATTCGTCAATAGATGACGCATTCGTGCTATCCTGCGGATTCAGTTGTTTAGCAACTGGCATTGCAATAGTAAAGACAGAAGTATGACAAGGAAGTTGCTTATTCTTTATTCTTCTTTTACCTCCTGACGAACTTTGAGAAAAGAAAACGAGGATCAAGCTCAACCGTCGACAGTGATTTTAGTTGGCAATTGGGTATGAACTGCAGTACAACGATGTAATGTGGAAAATGGGGTTGGGGTATAGTGTCGCGAGATACAAGAGATCTATGGAAAGTAGACATGCCCTTCATCCGTCGCATGTATTGAATTCAAATTGGGGCGTCATTAGATAAGAATTATGATCGTTAGTAGTACACAGAATCCCAAACTTTGCATTGTGCAGCTCTCGAATCGACTAAGCACTGAAATACACCGTTGTGTACACACCGATGTAGTTTCAAGTCTTGTTTGGAGATGTATAGTACCATGGATTGCTTCATGCTTATCATGCTGCTCATGATACATGTTTGTGAAACGTGAAACGAGAAACCCCTTGCGTAGGGTTGTTTTTATAACTGCGATTGCAACAATAGGTTTATTTCGTTCCCTCTTCTGCTCCCTGGTCGATTTCATTGGCCGTCGAACATCGGGGGGGAGTTAACATTCTGAAAGGGATAAAGGGACAATACAAAGCTGGTTTTCACCCAGTATTCATCACAATAGCTTCAAGAGTAATAGACCTTCATGACGAAGTTTACACCTACCAGTATTCTCCTATGACAGGCGACATGCTGTTCAGGCAAGAACGGCAAGTAGATCGTCAAATTACCTTGCTTGAAGTTGATTCCTCGCCTATTATGTAATGTAAGCGTTACATTTGGTGCATTTCTGACATGCATCGATCTCAAAAAAGTTATATCCTCATCTCTTGATTATTCGTGTTCCTAATCCTGTTCTAAAATGTCCGTGTAACAAGTACATTGTGTTCCTTGTAAGAATACATTTATATACGCACACACCTAGCAGTTGAGTACGAAGGTCCCAATTGATTTTCTTGGTGGCTCCAACTAAAATATTCAAAGAGAAGAAACAAAAACCAGAGAACATGAAGAGAGCTAGTAGGGTGCAATCCATATAGATGATGATGAGAAAACTGTATTACTTTTGCAGTTCTGAAGTCCTCAGACTCCTAATATATATTATTTAGCTTTGACCTCTGAGGGAAGCTCCATGCTTACAAAGCACCAATGGATAGTTATGAATGCAAGTAAATCAGATTTCCTATGGAGGCCAAACATTTGAATCAATAATGAAGATGCCAGTGGCATGCAGCTGGATAGAATGAAACTTAAGACATTTTCTGCTGCACAGGATGATATTTTAAATTCGGGATCGTAGGTTTTGCGCGCAGATAAAACCAAGCTAATATGAGCCTCTAGTCAGTAAAAACTCCCATAGATAGAGTAGTAATGCGTTTGGATAATATTGAAGAAGCAATGGAAAACAAACACTACAAACTGAAATCATGAAACACGCAGCACCTGGAGGGCAGCCTAGCCACGAGCGAAATATTCCAATGTATTGTTTGATTGGCAGTCCAAGAAAACCCAGATAAATTGTTTGATAAATCATGTGTGTCCAAACGCAGTCAAAATGCAAGAGCTCACCAGAACAATCCCCTCGGCACAAGTACCCCTCCCGCCATAAGTGGATATAAGATCCACTCAGGATGTATCAATTGTTCTCTATCCTCAAGCTCAATGTTTACAGGATGGTATGATATCCAGCAAATGAAGGTATTCGCAAATAATCCAATATAGCTGCCAATAAACATGAAGAGATAGGCGAGGGAAGTTTGGTACAGAGAAGAGTTATGAGTAGGTGGACATGTAAGGGGGAAACCTACATAGAAGAAGCAGACAACTGAGAGAGAAAAGGATGAGGCCAATGATGTCGAGAGAACCAGTGACTCTACGATGATCATATGAAGTGGTTCAGTGATTACTAGACCGAGGATTCAAGCAGAGCGCCGGGCCCGTCATTTCTTCCTGTAGGCAATGTTGCGTTTGTCTTTTACGGCAGATGATCTCCGTTCCCCTTGTTTCTGGAATAGCCATACCAGACTGCAGATATGAAAACAAGATTGCAATACTTTTTGATACCCACCTCCAATCGTGGATCCAAGTTAGGAGCTCGTTAATGCCTCATATGGTTATACCTGGCTGGAGAGCAACAGATATTGCTCCAACGCAACTAGTTTTAGCATTGCATACGTCATTCAATGTGCCCATGGCGACTGCTATTACTGGAGTTCCGCAGAGACAAGCTAAGAATCGCAGATGCACCAACTCGTCAAAAGCCATGGCCGAAGCGGTAAAAACAGTAAACAAATGCGCGCCCCGTATGGAGGCGTTATACATGATTCGTAGACTATGTATCTCGGAAAGTGCACTAAATATTTGGACCTAACCCAAGACCAAAATTATAGACTGTCACCAGGAGCAATGCCATTTACTTTGTGACGTGAAACTGCTCCATGGTATAAGGAACAGCCGGAATGTACACTGAATTGGAAACAGACCTTTGAGTATGCTTAAATTCAAAATACCAGTTACAAGATAAACACAGGACTATTGGCTCACGCAATGAGAGTAGTGAATATGACGATAATGGAGATTATTGTCTTTTTCATATTGACCAGATTTGAGGGTCGTCACTATTGCCTGGTAAAAAGGCATTGCATTGTCATCACTAATGTTAGGGATATATGTAGTATGGTACATTGGAAAGAACTAATTGTAGTTAATTATCGACAGAGAAAGAAGGGAACATGAGAGACCTGGCAAATCTAGGCGTATACCTCATCCGGACAGGAATAAAAGACTTGACCCACGAATAAAGCATGAATTTGAAAAACAGTATAATGATATAATTTTGTATGAATAATTTGTGGAATCACGTAGCATCTTTACCTAGTAATTTACGCGTATATCTGTACATGCCAGCTTAGTTCCATCATCTTCCCTTGCTTACAGAGAAAACCCGCATGTGTTCAGCTTGCTGCGCCCATGAGCTTGCCGGCGGCGTTTCATAACCCACGTAAGACGTAAATAATCAATTTCATTTATTTCATTTATTTTTCCTCGAACTCATTATATTACTTGACATTAGTCGAGGTTTTCACATCTAGGAAGTAAGTAGTATGGTTACTATATACCGTTGAGCCTTCACCTCAAAAGCGGAAATCACCCCGTTAGAGGAGAGGTCAAAATTCATTATGACGGATTTCACCGCTATAACATACAAGAAACTACTGGGCACTTGTCTGATGTCTTTAGGTGTTTCAGATGTGTTAAAATACCTCTTACGAAGTGGATTCGACCATTACCAGTTTTCAGCCCCTGGGAATGGATCACGGGATATGATATTATAACACCTTGCATCGATAACTGAAGACAATTCCGATGATATATATCTCTCATATGTGAAATTTGATTATTGGCTATCATAGAATTTGTCGTGTGTAATGTTAGTCCTTATCATATGTAGGGGGTATGAGTCAGAGATAAAAATCGAGAGTGAAATGACTAGGTCTTAATATAGTGCTATATAGAAAGCCTCATGAAAGAGTCTAGGAGAAAGCTGAACGCAGGATGGAAGATCTTGCTACATGAAGCGGGTAGCATGAAGCCTGAGAGTCAAATGGGTATCAGACGAACACAGCCAGCCCTTGAACATGGCCATTGCTTCCCTGGATCGTCACATTCTGGCCATCGAAGATATCCGATGTCAGATCAAATGCTGTGATAAAGTGTGCATGAGGATCAACCTGGACAGCCAGACTATATAGAGCATCTCCCACAATCCTAAAGTCTAAATAACCATCAAAGTTGTTAAACGGCTCAATCGATTGCAAAAGTGCCCCTGTCCCTAAATCAACCTTGGAAATTATATTTCTCTCCGCGTCAGTGACATATCCGTGACCCGTTTTCGTGTGCAACTGTGCCCAGCAAGTCGCAAATTTGTCCTCAACCGTGGTTTTTGACATGAGTAAGTCGGGAGACTCTATATCAATTACAAAGGCACCAAGCATCGCATCCGAGACAAAAAGTTTGGAAGTTCCTGGGACTAAATCCGCGCCGAAAGGGATAGTGACCCCGTTAGGTGTGGCTAAGATCCCATCCTGAGCGATCTTACCATCTGAATCCACAGACCAGATTCCTATCATACCTCGTGGAACGGAGAAATTGCCAGAAGACATGCCCACCAGGGAAGATCCACTCCAGGTGAAGATAATTTCAGTTAAAACAGGGATATCAAAACTAACATTGGGGGGAACAGTCTGATTCGTATGAAAGGGAATCATTCGTAGAGCATCGAAGGGTCCAATGCTATCTGCCTTCCAGTTCGCACAACTCACTCCAGTCCGTGTGCCGGAGTGGCCCACACATATGGTATCGTTATGCACTGCAATAGAGTTTGGAAAGTCTCCTGGGGTGTTGAACATACCCACAAGCTGGAGACTGGTCGGGTCAGAAGAGGATATCTCAAACATGGAGATTGAATTGGAACCCGCATTGACATTGAAGAGATACTGTGATTTAGATAAGGTTAAAATCAAGTTTTGGTGATTAAGGGTTATAACCAGGAATTATCATATACTTACATTTCCATACACCTCAATACTATGAGAGCTGGCTAGTGAGTCGGGAAAGTTCTGAGTCCCATCGCTTACAACGGCTGCTGCACCATCCCCCCCAGTGGGGAATGATTTTGAAGCGCCCAGCTGGTATCCAGGCAATACTGGAAAAGCAACAACCTGGTTCGGCGATTCATTGGTCATGGTATATACTGCTTTGGCGTCCCCAGAATTCATCTCGATGTTAAATGCCGCTGCAGAGGCAATGACAGTTTGCGTAACTTTGGTAACAAGAATTAGAAAAGTAAGTTTCATTTTGAGAGTTGCAATAACAAGGGATGATATGGCAAAGTTTGAGCGCAGCACTCTTCATCAATAATAGTTGGAAGCTAGAAGAAAAAACAAACTACAAGTCGATAGATATATGCCTTTTATTTATAGGCCTCAAGGGCCACCTTCAATAAACTGATCACTAGACTATGTCTCATAGACCCCTTACCGTGGAGTTGTGTAGTTGATGGCGGTGAGAATGATGGCTTCATGTAGAACATTATTCGTAATTTTCCTGCAAGACTCATTGTACGGCGGAGAAACGCCTCTTGAAATTTTGTCAAGAATGCGTTGCAACATTATAAAAGCAAGGGGAAAATGTTCTGAGTGTCTACATGGATTTATACGTTGCATTAGAGAGGTAACTTACACCGCAACGTCACCGTAGATAGACATTGGAAGCAACATCGAGACTATATAAAGACTCGAATGATAACACAGAAAATGCTAACATTACGTCTCAGGTCAATGTCAATCATAATCTGGTTAACTTGATTCAGAATAACCGTCCTCATAATGCCTTCCTGTTATCTTTTATGTATTCTTCTTGCGACTGTTCACGGTGCTACTGCCGTCGGCAAATCCGACGGCTCTCCAGATGCATTCTACATCGCCGTTGGTAGTGCCCCAGAAACCTTGCCATCTCCGGGAGCAGACTACTATACTCTTTCCAATGGTGGGTAAAAAGGCGAATTGAAGTTGTAAGATTTCCTAAATATTGATAGGATGTCCAATTGACAATCCGCTCGGCACCTTACGCTTGGGTGATCAACTCAAGGGGAATCTCCTTCTTCAAGATATTAATTTGATTGATATTTTAACCCATATCACACATGAGAGAATTCCAGAAAGGTGAGGAAATATTAGGACAGAGGAACTCCTTATCCTGCGCTTAACTTTTTCACTAGAATTGTCCATGCCAAAGGCGCAGGTGCCTATGGGGTCTTCGAAACAACACATGACATTTCCAACTACACTAGCTTGGCATTTCTTAACCAGGTGGGAAAGAAGACGCCCTTATTTGCTCGCTTCTCCACAGTTTCTGGTGAGAAGGGCTCCGCAGACAATGTTCGGGATGCCAGAGGATTTGCATTTAAGTTCTATACAGAAGAAGGCAATCTGGATTGGCTATTTTTCGGAGCGGTTGGTCATGTATTGTCCGCCTCCGAATTGCAACTCTGACTCGTCCATTCTAGCCTATGTTTCAAATTAGGGATCCTGCAAAGTTCCCATCTCTCGTCCATGCGCAAAAGCGAGACCCTTCGAGTAACTTGAAAAATGAAACAGCGGTTTGTGTCGCCTCATCATATTACTATATATGAAGATTCTGACTTTTTGCAGTTCTGGGAGTATGTTAATAATTCATGCTTTCCTAGCTGAATACTGATATAGAGTCCTTCCAGCTTCTTTAACCGCAATGCAGAAGGGCTTAATTTCCTCATGCGGCTGTTCAGCGATCAGGGGACTCCAGTATCGTACCGTTACACTGATATTCACAGCATCAACACATACAAATTCACAAAACCGGTTGATATATTCACTCCTCCTAGACCTAGGTGCCATGCTAATACCGTAGATATGAATGAAGACCGGGGAGTTTAAATACGTTCGAATCAGTCTCAAAACCGACCAAGGTGTGCGCAATCTCACTCAGGACCAGATGACTACTCTTATAGGACAGGATCCTGATTTTGCGACTCGCGACTTATACTCGGCTATTGCCAAAGGGGACTATCCTTCGTGGACGGCGTATGCACAAATTATCAATCCTGAGGACGCGGAAAGTTCCCCGGTGAATATATTCGATGCAACTCGAGAGTTACCTGAAAGTGATTATCCTCTTATTCCGTTCGGCAAGATCACATTGAATCGAAATCCGGAAAATTATTTTACAGAAGTTGAACAATCTGCCTTTCAAGTCGCTAATCTTGTTCCTGGCTGGGATGTCTCCGCGGACCCTAGTACGTTGAGTAGGAATATGGAATCAATTCATTTGTTAACGTTTTGGCCAGTCGTTCAGGTCCGATTGTTCCCGTACGGCGACACCCAACGCTATAGACTTGGTATCAACTTCCCTCAACTCCCCATCAACCAGCCCTTCTACTCGTACAACCCCGCCCGTCGTGACGGCGCCAACAACGTCATCAATATGGGGAATCTGCCTAACTACTTCCCTAACACCTACGGACCCCAGATTGTGCAGCCGGCTCAGTATCGGCAAATCGCAGAGCAGCATATGCAATGGATTGGGCACGTGACCAACTTCCAGAGTCAGGTCACCGATGCAGATTTCGACCAGCCGCGCGAGTACTGGAATCGACTGTCTGACATGGGACCGGACCAGCAGAGGAACTTTATCTATAATATTGCTTATTCTCTGTCTGGTGCTACTAAAGAAGTTAGACAGGAGTCTTATAGTAAGTTGAATCCTCTTTGAGTCAGACATCAATTGACTTGCGCTATTATCAGAATTGTTCCGGAAAATCGATAGTGATCTTGCCAGCGCTATACAGAATCGAACTGAGGGTCTTGCTCCTCAAATAGCGCTAGAACTACGAGGCCATCTATAACTAGATGGATGATTCTTACTTTCTATGTGATGGTGGGAACTCCTTATTAGACCTTGGCAATTTCCGTGGGACTCCAACATGGGAATGGGCCTGGTAGGATTAGACCCTGATGGAATTTCGGTCCGTAAACAACACAAATATTGGCTCACTTAGGGCCTGCATTGGAAAGCAATCCAGATTAAGTCTATGCGACTTCACAATAGCTTCCCTGCTTTAAAAATGAAAACCCTTCTAATTAATCAAGAGTAATCAGTTAAAACATATATCATCGTTGTCAGGACGTGGACCAGGTAGATGTAATAGAAGTTGATCTAGGTGGGCAGAATATTAGTTAGACTATCCCAGACATGCGGGATGATGGCAGCCAGATACCGTCCCTCACCTACGAAAGAGACAATGACCAGAGGGTCCTCAAACAGGGAAAAGGAAGAACCTCTCATTGGGAGAATGACATATGCACCAGTGTTCAATCCTTGCTCATACCTAAAACTGCCCGGTTTTTGTCCATGATGGCTTCTGACAAGGAACTTTCGTTCGATAGAATGCTCTAATGGACGATCTCAAGAAGCACGGTAAAACCATTTCAATTCATTATTCTTCCTCTCTTTCTATTCTTCTTTCTTTTCTTATTTTTTTCTTCTTATTTTTTTCTTTTCCTTCTTTTTATCTTCTTTCTTTTTGTGTTCTATTTTGTCCTTTTCGTTTATTTCTCTGGAATGACGTTGATGGCCCTTTTGGATCAATTGGATCAATGCAAGGGGTTGAGGTTTGTGTTGACCGCTTCTACCATCTCCTAGTCTATGCGCCTTATCTTTTGTTATGTAGTTACACAAATTAATGTTTTCAGAAATTCTTAGATAAAGGATCGTCCTCAGTAACCTCTTCTAATCTCTCGAACACTTAAGCGCCGTAAAGGGAAGCTAAAAATATTCTATTCTCGCTTGAGGAACAACATGTCCCATGTGCGTGCGGAAATGGTCACCCCCAATGGGCTCAAATATATTCAACCCACGGGTCTCTTTATCAACAATGAGTTCGTCCAGTCAAAATTCGGGACTATGATGGACAGCTTTAATCCAGTGTAAGTAGATTGCATCCCGTATTGCAGGACGTCATGAGGAAGAGAAATTTCAAAAGAGAAATAATCAAACAATAAAAGGCTAATGCCGATGATAAATAGCAACCAGGAACATATTGTTTCTGTATTCACAGCCAGCGAGGTTGACGTTGACATTGCTGTAAAGGCAGCTCGTACAGCGCTCACTGATATCTCGTGGAAGTCATTACACGCGGCGCAGCGGGGAGAGTTGATGACAAGGCTCGCCAGCTTGATCGATGACAATAAGTTGATCCTGGCAGCTATCGAGTCGTGGGACAATGGTATGACTCCCAGTGCCTGGCTCCTAGGTAGATAACTTTGAACTGAGTCTTTGAAGGGAAACCTTTCACTGCGGCCCTGAACGATGACTTAGAAGAGGCTATCAAAACATTTCGCTATTATGCGGGCTGGAGTGACAAAATACACGGCGATACAATTATTCCTTCCGGTACAAGCAAAAGTATGGCTTATACTGTGCGCCAGCCTGTTGGTGTTGTGGGCCAGATCATTCCCTGGAACTTTCCACTGGCAATAGCGGCGATGAAACTAGCCCCTGCCCTAGCCTGCGGGAATACGATTGTCATTAAGGCTGCAGAGCAAACACCTCTGAGTATTCTGTACCTGGGTACTCTTATCCACAAGGCCGGCTTTCCACCTGGAGTGATCAACATTTTGAACGGTCCCGGTGGGATAACTGGGTCCAGTATAGTGACTCACCCCGATGTCGACATGATCTCTTTCACAGGGTCGACAGCGACAGGGAAAGAAATCATGCGGCTAGCCTCCAAGACTATGAAACCTACAATCCTTGAAACTGGGGGCAAGTCTCCCCTACTTGTCTTTGCAGATTCAGACCTCGAACAAGCAGCCAAATGGGCCTGTTTTGGTTGCATGTACAATCAAGGACAGATCTGTACCGCCACCTCAAGAGTCCTCGTGCAGGAGGAAGTAATGCAGCGCTTTGTTGAGCTGTTGAAGCAATCCGTTGCTGCTATCAAAGTGGGAGACCCTTTTGATAACGATACTTCACATGGCGCCCAAAACAGTAGGCTTCAATTTGATCGGGTACTCAGATACATCGAGAGTGGAAAGTCGGAAGGTGCCACTCTGGTGGCAGGGGGCACGGCTATCCCTGGCAAAGGACTTTATATTTTACCCACAATTTTCACCGACGTCCACGAAAACATGGAAATTTGGACTGAGGAAATATTTGGACCTGTCATGGCGGTTAAGAGCTTTAGCAGCGAAGAAGAAGCTATCAATTTGGCGAACAATACAGTCTACGGACTAGGTGCAGCAATCTTTACCAAGGACATCCAAAGAGCACTTCGTGTTGCCGGTGAGATAGCATCTGGTACTGTTTGGATTAATAGCAGCAATGACGGCGACGTGCGCGTTCCTTTCGGGGGAATGAAACAGAGTGGTTTTGGACGGGAATTGGGCGAAGAAGGATTGCGGGCCTATTCCCAGACGAAGGCGATCCATATAAACCTCGGCAATCTGCTATAGAAACTACGTAGCGGAGTTCCCCGTGCATTCCGCTTCTATTGGGTGAAGAATTGGTCTCTATTGACAAGCATCGTCTATCCTTGAATGTATGTATAACCTAGCGCTCATGAAACTAGGTCCATCCTTTGAATCAAGATATGCTTCCCGAAATACTACTGGAGATTAAGAAAAATGAGCAAGCAATAATTGGCAATCGATCCGAGGACGCGGCAAAATAGGGAGGTGGGAGAGCGGTGATCCTTTGCCTACTAACATATTCAACAACCCACTATGGCCACCCAAGTGTGCCCAGCCACGGTGCCTCCTGTAAACATAGACAAAATAGCCATTTATGGCATTTTAAAATCTTAATAACTTACTAGATCATAACATTATGATCTTGAAATATTGAACAAAGATTATTACTCATATTTGATGTAAAATGTTTCTAGAATACGAAATTTTATTAAGCTATATTAAGAAATATGATATATCTATCTATCAATTATAATGAACTCTACAATGTATAATTGTAAATTGGTTAGAATATAAAAGCCTAAGAATAACAGAATATGGATTATTATGATACAAAAATAATAATCATTCTACAAGGACTTACATTCATATTTGGCTTTATATATATATTAGAATACCTAATTTTTTAGATCTACTATCTAATAAGAATGCTAAGAATTTGGATACTCAATCATGGATGTTTGTATGAGATTGCAGGTGGCTGAGGTGGGCTGTGGAATACTTTATCTGCTGTGTTAGGGAAGCAAGGAGTGTTCCTAAGGAGGAAAAAGCAACACAACAACAAAATTCTTGGGAATTGATCCAGGTACATTTTTTGGTGGATTGTGCAGTTAAATAGACCATCCAATCTATATATACGTGGTTGCCCTCCTGACAGGCTTGTGTTGAGGAGTCACTGACTTCTTGCACACCCAGGTTGAATGAAAGAGGCCGGAAATTCCCCGCAGGTTAATATCGTTACCGTCTATCTTTGTCTACATACATAATTGTGTTTCTCTCTTTGTACAAGCCAGTGGTAACACTTTCAAGCCTAACATACAATCAAGAAGAGTATCTACGATATGGCAATCTCCAAAAGTCTCAAAACATCAATTCCCCGGATCTCAGTCAATGAAGGCTGTGAAGCAGTCCACAAATTGCTTCAAGAGCATGGATGTGTTATTGTGCAGGAATTTCTTACTCCTGATCAAGTCTTGAATATCAACAGCGATGTTGACCCGCATATGACCAAAATTCAACTGAGTCGGAGGACGTACCAAGAAGAATATTGGATCAATATGAAACGACAAGGTCATCTAGCTCTTATTAGCAAAACATACCGCGAAGACGTGTTGAATCATCCAATTATACACGGTATTTCCGAGAGAGCTTTTGTGAAAGAGTCTGGAGACTACTGGTTGGCTACATCAGCTGTTCTGGAGACTAGTCCCGGGTATACAGGACAGAAGCTCCATAGAGAACACGACGGCATCCCTATCTGCACTGCGATGGGCAGAGGTTGCCCTGAAGCCATGTTCAACTTTCTGATTGCCTTAACTCCATTTACGGATGATAATGGAGCAACCCGCATAATTCCAGGAAGCGACAAATGGGACGATTATAACTACCAGCCATCTCTCGAAGAAGCCATTCCCGTTGAAATGAATGCCGGAGATGCCGTTCTGTTTGGTGGCAAGGTACTTCACGGAGCAGGCGAAAATCGGTCTAAAGATTGTAACCGCCGTTCTCTTCCCATTGTGATGCAGTCTGGATACTTCACTCCGGTAGAAGCTTCAGCCTTCCTCCCGCGGAATGTTGTCGAGAGTATGACACCTCTGGCGCAGAAAATGATCGGCTGGAGATCTGTCAAATGCCAGGGTATCGAATTGTGGTCGTTGCATATGAATGAACTGGGAAAACAACTGTGCTTGAAATCGAATCAACCAATTGATGAAGACGAAATCGACAAACAATGGTTGTCTCACTACTAAAATGATAATCGAAGACAGTGGAAGCTCCACACTAAACATTTGCGACTTTGAATTTTCCATCAGAATGTCGAAAACTGTACACGGCATTGTTCTGAGTCCGAGATTTTCTCCTGCGTTGACATGGCTTTTAATGTGACCTTCGCTGAACGAAAAGTAGCATCGAAGTGATAGTGAAATTAGCCTCAAGATTCGGCGTGTGTTAAAGCATCCCAAATGAACTACAGAAGAGCAGTTGCATATATTGGCCTTGAAGTAGAATGAAAAGTAGAATGAGAACCCTCACTTCTTTGTAGCATCTAGTCAACCTGTGTTAACAACGTGTAAAGGCAATGACGACGTGTGTGACTGTGAATATGCTTGCAAAGACGACTATGGAAGTCATCGGAGCCTGATAGAATTATAATTGCTTATATGGCATTTTGCATTGAACCAAATGAAACATTTATCTGCTGATGATATCGTTAATATAATCACTGAACTGACCAACAACTTAGCTAAACTAACACGAAGTATCATACTGCATTAAATGCCGTATAGAAACAGGTACACTTCTACACTCTACAACATGTCATGCTCTATATTCCGTTTGCATGTTAACACTCATACCTCGGCTTCACTTAAAGCATCTTACTTTATCAAGTGATAGTTTGCGATTGATTTGAAGCTACATTTATTTTCTCTTCGATCTCTAGAAAGATGTGGTGTTGATCAAGAGATTTTCAATCTCGAAAATACTCATACCAATACTCTACTCGAATGTGGCAAGCTGTGGAACCTTCAACCGTGTCTCGAACGAGACAGGATGCTGGTACCCTAAGTCCTTGGCAAGAGGTTTGGGAGTCGGTATACCAAAGTCGCCTAAGACAAACAAATAATTAGTAAGACACAATAAAGTGAGCGGTAGACGGAATATGGCATACAGCTTGGCCAGTCTCCTGTCTCAAAGGTCTGGAGATAGACGCTAAGATATGGAGCCCCTTTTCGGTAAGAGAACGAAATATATGCATGGAGATACTTGATGGTATCATGGTCCGAATGTGGGCTGCCAGATACGTCAGCATAGCTCAGCAATAAGCTACAAGAGGTCAAAATTTGAAACTAACTAGTATGCACGTATACTGTCCCTGTATACTTGGGCCATATGGCTGTAGCCGTGGCGATCGAAGAAGGAGACGAGCCCATCCGTTACACGACCATCATTCATGCCAAATGTCGTGAAATACACCTGGGGCTCTGGAAAGGTCTCGCCATGATGTAGCGTGTAGTTGGCCATGAGGGGAAGCTGCTCGTTCGGAACAGTTCCAAGCTCAAGAAAAGGCTCAGGGTATTCGAGTAGTCCATCTTTCATGCCAAGTAACCCCCAGAGCTCACGGATCATTTTCATACCCGCAAGTGTTGCCTCATCGCGACGACGGCCACCCAATGTCCACATGTTCTCCATTGCAGTCAGTGATACGTTGCGCTCCAGGAGGTATATCTTGATGCGGGATTGATGCGGAGCGCACAGATCACAAGACAGAAGCCTCAGGGAGGCAGTGCCGGTAGACTCTCGAGAGATAACATAGTCTTCCAATGTGTGGAGAGGAGTAGCGAGGGTGGGATGTTGGCGACAAAGACGACGGACGGAGTCAAAGATGAGACTGTGGATTGATTTCCCGGTGGCCAAAGACTTGAGGCTGGGGTAAATGTATGTCTTCAACATGAATTTATCCTTCTTGAGATCCAGCGCCAATTTATTCTGTGAGCGGATATGGCCACCCACAAGGTTTTTATCTAACAGATATCCGGCTTCCTGATCATTGACTGTTAGGTCTTTCTTGAAATGCCGAAAATAGCTCAGATCAATGTCACTTTGTAGGGGAACTAGTCTTTCAAGAGCATCCCATATGGCGTGAGTGTTAAATGGATCCTTCAAAGTGCCAGTGGCAGCATTGATGGGTTCATAAGTATATCTCACCAACGAGTGAGTGCAATTTAAACTCAATTCAAAAGGCGTTCCATAACGAGTCAGAATGCTTAACCATCTGTCATTAGTTCGAGTTGGGTAGACACCAAGGAAGGGAACAACGTGTTTTTGCCAAAGACACAGGGCTTTATATTGCGAGTGTAGGTCGTACCCAGCGACGTTGAGCATTTCAGAAAACATAGGCGCGGTACTGTGCCACCATAACATTTCGTCATGACTACCGAAAACGCTCATCTCAGTGATAGTTTTGTAGACAAGTGAACGAGAACAATTTGGTAATTCAAGAGAACCCATGATGGTCGTTACTCGGCGGAATCAATAATCAACTTCCAAGACAATACTAGGGAATGGCTTTGGAGTCTGACATGGATGTCTCGACGACAATTCGAAAAATACTGGATTATCAGAAGTCATAAGTACTCTATTTGATCCGCACATTCCAAAAGCCAGTGCCAGACATTTGAATAGAAGAAATTTACATACTTGCTGGCCATCAAGGAAGATGCATAGTCTTTCCAAGCGCAAAATGCCATTCATGCATTGATGTGGCTCCCCTTATAGATTGCAAAATTGTAGCACTTGGAGGGATTCTCTACGTAAGGACATTCCCTGCCTGTTTCCTTGCTTGAATAAAGGAGCAAACCCCATAAGTAACTCGCAAAACATCATAACAGCATTTGGATTGATTAACTGTCAAACGTCGACTGCTTTTTTTGTGTATTTATTCAAAGTATGAAAGAAAGCGACATCCATAGCAAGTTTGCTTCATATATACCTTTCCAACCGAGTTTCAAAACCAAAAGTGAAATGACATTAACTTTGTTAAGGACCGCTGTGTTTGGTATTGCTCTCAGCTGGCTGGCTTACATATGGCAATGGCCATTGCCCCAATGCCGTTGTCGACCATGGGAGCCTTGTTGGCCTACTCATGCACAATGGAGTGCTTTGAATCAATCGATTGAATTCAATCTTGCTCGCTTGGTGCCCATCGCGTCCGTGTGTTACGCCCCTCTGTTCAATCAAACCGCATGCGAAGAAGTGATTCGCTTGTCAAAAGACAGTGGGTGGAGAGCCTCTCAGCCTGGTAAGTTTCCTGATATCCAGTAGCCCAAAAAAGCCACACTTACTTTCGCGTTGTCCAAAGCTGAGAATACTTCGATAGGTGCATTGCAAGATTGGGTATGGGAGGCTGGCCAATCTGTTTCTGAGACATGCCCATTAGGGTCCCAGATGATAAACCATACCTCTTGCCACCAGGGCCGCATTCCTCTGTATTCAGCTGCTGTGGATTCGACCCAGCAGATTCAAAAAGTTGTTCTCTTTGCGAAGAGGCACAGGTTACGCCTAACCATACGTAATACAGGCCATGATCTAGCTGGAAGGTCAAGTGCAGCCAACTCGTTACAGATTCATACCCACCGTCTGAAACGGATTCAATTCCATAAGGACTTCCGACTGAATGGGTCACAAGAATCTTTCGGGCCGGCGGTGAGCGTTGGCGCTGGTGTACAGATGGGAGAACTTTACGCCAAAGCAGCTGAAATGGGCTATATTCTAGTCGGCGGTGACTGCCCTACAGTGGGGGTGATTGGAGGTTTTCTGCAAGGAGGAGGAGTGTCCGATTTTTTGAGCTTCCACTATGGATTGGCTGCTGACAACGTTCTTGAATTCGAAGTTGTGACTTCCGATGTACGTCCCGCCTCGCCTTCAAGATCAAATGCCGGATGTTCATACATAACATTATTTGTAGGGTGAAGTTGTTATCGCCAATTCGATCCAAAACCCAAGATTATTCTGGGCTCTACGAGGAGGCGGCGGTGGGACATTTGGGGTGGTTACTCGAGCTACTATGCGGGTATTTCCCGACATCCCCGCCATCACAGCGGAAGTTGGCGTCCAGTCGTCGTATACGCATGGAAGGTGGCCGGAGACACTCGCCTTCTTGTTCACTATGCTGCAGCTACTGAACCAGGAAAATGTTGGTGGCCAGTTGGTAGTCTCTGCCTTGCCGGACCTGGCCATCCAGGCAAGCCTCAAACTGGTTTTCCTCAGACGAACCGAAAGGGAGAGTGTGGACCTGCAGATGCAGCCACTTTTCAAGAAACTGAAACTTATTGAGAATGATGCAACATACAACCTGACCAGCTTGCCGGTTATAAGCGCGAATTACCGCAAGGTCCCTGACATTCATGCAGATAATGACTACAGCATACTGGCGTCTTCAGTTGTGATCTCGAACAGTTTGTTCAACTCTTCTGAAGGTCCTGCACATGTGGGTCGCTCTTTAGCAGAACTACCTATGTTCCCCGGTGATTTGCTATTTACAAGTAACCTTGGGGGCAAAGTTATGGCACATGGAGGTTTAGTAGCCACATCCATGCACCCTGGATGGAGAGATTCTGCCCAGTTGATCAACTATGTGCGAAGGGTTGAACCATCTCTCGAAGGACGAGAGGCTGCACAGCACAGCCTGACCAACATTTGTATGCCTTTGCTCTATGCAATCGACCCAGCTACTCAAGTGTCGTATCGTAATGTGGGTGATCCGAATGAGAAAAGATTCAAGCAGGTTTACTGGGGCGAAACGTATTTTGATTTGGTTCAGGTGAAGCGCAGGTGGGACCAGAATGGCTTATTTTTTAGCAAGCTGGGTGTGGGGAGTGAGGAGTGGGATTCCGAGGGGATGTGCAGGAAGCGGAATGTGCTCATCAGATGGGTGACGGACATAGTATTGCGAATGTTTGCTTGTGTCATGTAGTATTTCCACACAGTGCTGCACGGAAATGCTGGCATCCAACTTCTTAAAGGGTTATAAGATTGATTTTCTGTATATCACGAATTCGCAATTTTGTCACCCATGCCCCTCTACAATACACCAGAAACATGACCATCTTCCAGCCAGGTATTCTTGACATTCGCCGAAATGAATTTGAAGAGTCAATTCCTGACCAGGTCATCGCTGGACTGTCAAGCAGTCCAAAAACGCTTCCATCCCTTCTCTTTTACAGTAGTGAGGGCATTCAGCACTGGATCAAACATTCTACTGCACCGGACTTCTACCCACGACATGAGGAATTGCACATCCTCCGCAGCCGAGCCGATGAGATTGCAGCGTCGATTGTACAGAATAGCATAGTGGTTGATCTTGGGAGTGCGTGAGTGATTAAACCCTTCTTGATTTCTATTAAATTTCTTTCCCAAGTTAACTTACCGAGCTGGGTGCTGACATCGGAATCCAGGAGCCCAGAGAAGGTCCTACCATTACTAGAGGCGCTAGAAATGGCGAAGAAGAGTATCACTTACTACGCGCTCGACATCAGTCTTTCCGGGCTTCAATCAGCTTTAAAAGCTCTTCCAGTCGAGAAGTTCAACTTTGTACGTGTTGGTGCACTATATGGGACGTTCGACGACGGAGTGCATTGGCTCAAAGAAACAACAGGAGTGAAGGATCTTCCACACACTCTACTATTATTTGGGCTGACTATAGGCAACTTCTCCCGGACAGATGCGATCAGTTTTCTGCGGGATATAGCCGATGGCGCACTAGCTTCTAATCCGGACGAAAGTTCCATCCTGCTGAGTCTGGATAGTTGCAAAGTCCCAACCAAGGTGCTTCGTGCATATACAGCCGAGGGTGTCTGTCCATTTGCCCTAGCATCCCTTGAGTATGGCAATAACTTGTTTATTGAGAAGGAGATGTCAACAAAGCCAGTTTTCCAAGTCAATGACTGGTATTTTCTGAGCGAGTGGAATTACAGGCTTGGACGGCACGAGGCTAGTCTAATTACTAGAGGTTACGATGTTAGACTAGGCGCCCCATTGGATGCAGTTGTTCTTGAAAAGCACGAAAAAGTTCTATTTGGCTGTAGCTACAAGTATGATGATGAGGAACGAAAAGAATTGTTTATGTCTGCAGGGTTGAAAGCCGCGAATGAGTGGTCAACTAAGGGTTGTGATGTTGCATTTTATCAACTTAAACTATAAATCAATTGAAAAACTGGCCGATTCTTTCTCCACTGTACCTTATAGCCATGGGTGATATGATTTTGTGAAGAATCGTTTACTGATGTTTCACTGACAGAATAAAGAAGATCAAGGCATGCCAGCTCCAACATTAATGTTAGCTCCGAACACCGGGCGCGAGTCCTCGCTTAGGAGCCAAACAATTGTCCGCGAAACATCCTCCGGCTCAATGATTGCATAGCCCTCTTTTGCGTAATGCTCTTCCGATTCTTTCGCACTTTTCTTCGGTGTAAATTTGGGAAGCATCGGTGTTCTTGTCATTCCTTAGGTCGATCATGATGTATTAGTTTCTCCAAACCATCATAAAAATGGATAGGACGAAACTCACCGGGGGAGACAGCATTGACTCGAATTCCGGACGAAATCACGTCCACAGCCACGCACGTCGTAAAATAGGCACAAGCTCCCTTTGATGTCCCGTAAGCAAAGAAGTCCGGCATGTGGACCATCGACGCAATACTAGAGACATTGACAATGCTACGGTCGCCCAGCCCTGGTTTCATTGCTTTAATTTCGGCTTTAGTTGCGAAAAACACACCGTCAAGATTGACCTGGAAGATCCGCTTCCACTCTTCTTCGTCTTCTTCAAGAATAGTCGGAGGTTCGCGTGTTCCAGATCCCTGAGCAATTCCAGCGATATTGGCAGCACCATCAAGTCGGCCAAACCGACTCATTATGTCTCCAATCCACTCATTCAGGGAAGACGGAGATGAAACGTCCACGACGCTGCAGTGAACATCCGTCCCGGGATATGCAGCTTCAATTGAAGTCTTTAAATCCATCATGCTGCCGTGAGAAATATCCCCAATGCATATTGCCCTCGCTCCTCTTTGGGCAAGAAGAATACAGGTAGCTGCGCCGATTCCAGATGCTCCACCCGTGATAGCAAATACCTTGGAGGAAACAGAAGCCATTGAGGACGCGAGATGGGAGAAGCATGGAATGATGATGTATTGTAGTACTGGAGATACGTAGAGAGTGTCGACTTTAAGGAGCATATTAAGATCTAGGCAAGCATTTTTCTAGACTGCACCCCTCGTAGATAGCCCACACCGCCATCTCCCATCCCATACGCATACAGGATATTCCTGGAATTGTTATGCCAGTGAGACTTCAGGTGATGCATAATGGGGATGTGCGTCCCTTGCATTTCAGGCGCATTTTTCGTAATAGGCGGCAAGAGTTGAAAAATCGAGCTTTCCTGACATTCTCGACCTTTTTACTGGTTTTTTTATAATTGTGTTGTAAACGAAACATGGGGTAGGTCCAAGAGAACTTTTATTAGCAGATCGTACCCCCCCCCCCNCCCCGAGATCGATGTGTTCGGAGCACAACCCAGTCTTTTAAACCGTTCTCCTTTGCCGTCAGATCGCTCGTTCCTGGGATAGAGACTCCAAAAGAGACATGGGTTCAATCAATTCAGCAAGATGCCCCGTCATGGGCAATGCAGCCTCGTCGATGAAGTTTAGCAAGGGCCCAAGGGACATGGACACTTTGGAAACATTGGCCCGTTTCAATCGAGAGAAGATACCAGAAAGGGCTGTTCACGCCTTGGGAGCTGGAGCGTACGGAGAATTTGAGGCAGGTTTATATGTCCCATACCAAAAAAGCTCATGCTCTAAAATTGACTAGGTTACTCATGATATCTCTGACATCTGCAATATCGAATGTCTCCTTGGCGTTGGGAAGAAAACGCCGGTGATGACTCGCTTTTCCACGACGGCCCTGGAGCGTGGGTCCTCGGAGACAGTGCAGGACCTGAAAGGTATGGCCACAAAATTCTTCACCGACGCCGGGGAGTGGGATTGGGTGTTCCTAAATTTCCCCTTCTTCTTCATTCGAGACCCAGCCAAGTTCCCCAAAATGGTGCATTCCCAGCGACGAGATCCACAGACCAACCGGTTCAGCCCTGATCTGTTCTGGGATTTTGTCACGGAGAATCCGGAAACGATCCACATGACTTTAATCCAATTTAGTGACTTTGGCCGGATGTTTACCTGGCGCACAATGAGCTCTTACTCAGGACATGCGTTCAAATGGGTTATGCCGGATGGCTCGTTTAAGTACGCTCACTTCTTCCTGGCATCGGAGCGGGGTCCCAACTTCAGCGATGGTGCAATTGCGGATATAGACTCGAGCGATCCCGACGCCGCCAGCAAGGATCTTTTCGAGGCTATTGAGCGAGGTGAATATCCAACCTGGATTGCCAAAGTTCAACTTGTCGATCCGAAGGATGCGGCGAAACTCGGCTTCAATATTCTCGACGTTACTAAGCACTGGAACCTGGGCACGTATCCGGCCGGCGTGGACCTGATTGAACCCCGGCCGTTTGGCAAGCTGACTTTGAACCGCAACGTTAAGGACCATTTTACGGAGGTTGAGCAGAGGGCCTTCTCACCGTCTAACCTGGTCCCTGGTATTTTGGCATCGGAGGATCCCATCTTGCAGGCGCGTTTGTTTGCATACCCCGATGCGCAACGGTATCGTCTTGGAAAGAACGGCCAGCAAAGTCAACCTGCTTGTGCTCCATTAGCTTGTGACCATGATGACGATCTCGGGCCCGATTTCAAGAAGTGGCTTGCGCAAGTCGATTCGGGTGAATGGTCCCAACCCCACGACGACGATTACAAGTTTGCTCGTGAATACTACGAGGTTCTTCCCTCTTTCCGGAGTCAGGATTTCCAGGATCGACTGGTGGAGCGGCTCGTCGAGTCGGTGGCACAGACCCGGCTCGAAATTCGAGAAAAGGTGTTTAACACCTTCAGCCTGGTTTCGTCTGATTTAGCAGCAAAGGTCGCGGAAGGAGTTGCCGAAGTGGACAGAGTTCAAAATCAAGGCTTCCAGGGAAAGCTGTGATTGTAATAGGGCTCTCAGTCGCGAAATTAGTTTCGAACCCAAAGTCTATGTAACATTTACATCGGTCCAGACAGTAGGAATTTTCGTATATATGGCATTGTGAAATGACCTTGCCATGACCGATCCATGACCGTATTCAGACTTCAATGTGTAAAAATATTTCTTCCACGAGTGGCTTGGCAGCCCCTGTGAGGCGGTGCGCCGAGGTGCGGCGCAGAGTGCGCGCAAGAGGATCATGGCCTCACAATAAACAGACCATGTACTGGGATTCTTTATAAGTTTAGATCCCAGACATATATCAAGCTTAATGAAATCCCAAGACTTACTAAAGTTCTTTCCTATACATGAATCGGCTACTGAATATAATATAAAGCCCATAATATATAAAAATATAGAACCCGATAAAGTACATCATTATCCGCGCATAAAATATCCAATTTGATGACAAAAAATTAAATAATCCTAGTGAACCATTCACCAATATAAATATCAGTCTTGCAATACCGTAATATATAGTACTACCGCTGCTTTACCGTAACTTAGCACTTCGGGTAGTGCCAATCTAGATAACATGATCGATGACAACGAGAATCTTGTGGGAACCAAGGAAAACAGTGTCCAGAATGAGCATGAGGGATGTGTTAGAGTCCTAGCCTAAGAGATACTCGAGCGTCGCCCTCGTAGAACCGCCTGCACAATACCTGCACAACGCCTGCGCCGACGGACCTGAAGAAACCCCTGACGGCGGGTGCTATACCTCATCCGATATAGCGCCCGAGGACTAACACGCCTCATATCTACCGCGTACCTTCACGATCCTTTCCCTTCCTTTCCTTTCTCTTCCCCATGTTCGAATCTACTCAAATTCCTGTATCTATCCTAGAACAGTACGGCAGGACCTAGCCCGTAACAGGATGCCAGGACCAACCACAGAAAACCAATTCCGTGGAGATGCTCTGAGTATCATAGATATAAATGAGCCTCGTGCGACTGCTTCTAAAGAAGCTGAGTCGACCCTGATGACAAGCAGACAAGGGAGTTCACACCTGTCTCTTATAAGAGATGAGGCACAAATTCCCGATACTTTCCCAAACATCGAATTCCCTAACCGTCTACTTGATCGGGAACCAAATCCTTCTGAAATTGACTAACCCTAACCCTAACCGCCTGAGACCGGTCCCACGGCTACCCTAATGAATACTAATAACAACTAAGTTATGGTATTAGATATAGGAGATATAGTGAAGTCATTAATAAGACCGATTTAGATAACGCTTCCTAAGAAAATGTACGCAGGAAGTTTTCAGACCCTCTTGCGGAGGGTGGGGCTGAGCAGATTCTCCCAGGTGGGTCTGTGTTGAGACAAATTCGAATCCGCTTTTTAAGGCGTATGTTTGATTAGGTATAGTGCAGGGGTCTGGACAGAGCGAATGGAATGGCCAAACCAGGATACAGATGCGCTGGTGGTGGGTCCGAAGCTGACCCAAGAATCTTTGGACCCACCACCAGCGCATCTGTGGACTCTGGGGAAACCGCTCCACCGCATCTAACCGTGTCTCCACACTCCCGAACTGGTCCCGCTCCAGGTGCGCGCCAGCTCGATGGGTTTTTAAAATAGAAAGGATTTGAGTTCCAGGCTTATACTAGTTTCTTGACAGTGTACATCTGGAAGGTGTGGTTGGTGAAGTGTGACAAAATAGGTATAGCCACTGCGAAGGCAAGCTCGAGACCCTTATTTATACTAGCTTGGTGGCGCCTGAGCGCCATGAATGCTAGTAACGTAGTGAAGAACGACAAAATCATGGCCTGAGGCATGAATATATGGGACGCCTTATATAAGATTTGGCTTAGCAAAAAATACGAATACTATTGGTCGAAACCACGGAGCTCGGTAAAACTATCTAGAGAAGGAAAGAAGCA
Organism: Talaromyces piceae; assembly: GCA_001657655.1. NCBI lineage: Eukaryota > Fungi > Ascomycota > Eurotiomycetes > Eurotiales > Trichocomaceae > Talaromyces > Talaromyces piceae. The sequence continues at coordinate 1,765,106 of JNNX01000005.1, read as the reverse complement.
TCTTGTCTGTCAGCCAATCAACTTGATTTTCTTCTTTCGCGAAATCCATGCTACAAATAACGCTTCACCACGTTCCGCGATTAGTTCAGTGTATTGTACGTACCCTACTCTAAGATTATACACGTGCTTTACTAGTATACTTCTTTAACGTGCAGGATACTGGCACACTAGACTTTATGACCTGACTAGAGTGATATCAGTATATGTAATTACCTCCACAATCCCTAAATTGGGCGATCGCGTAGTGTTGCGTCTGCCACATCATGAAGACACGCTGCAACGCGAACCCTCGTGGTTTCGTTCATTTTGAGCGTATCAACAGCAAGTAAAAGTTTTCCTTACAAAGACAGACGCCTTTTCGTATAGATTTCAGGTATCATAAAAATGTTTTTTGAGGCGAGTGATGAAGGAAGAAGATTGTAGAATTTGGTGGGGTGCACAGGGTGCTTGTAAAGTATTCTACTACATAAAACATGGATGCTGACGATAACATTATATTCATCTATTAGTATACTGTATTCCACCTGCAACAGTCATCTTCTCCGACTTGAAAACTGTTCTGACAACTCACCATGAATCACAATCCAGCTAGACTCTGCTGTTTCATTGAATCCTTAATGTTTAGAAATATTGGCTGCAATCCAGAATCATCCTTGAAGCGGTCGAATGTAACAACTAATGTAATAACTTTCCACTCATTCCTTTCCAAGCCAACGTCCACTGCAATTGCCTCCAAAGACCTCGAAAAGCCCTAAAAAGCCAAAGCCGTCCCAATCTGTGAGATCATATCCACAGCAGGATGCGAATCGATGCTGTAATCGGCCGTTTTGAATATAACGGGAGAGGTCTTTGTGACCCTTTTCCTTAGGCAAGCCAGCAAAAACGATTTCATCGTGACTTAGGCTGTTTTCACCGCTGTAGAAATCTGCAACCGGAAAGACGCTGATTGGTGAGTTAAAGGCATGTGAGGGTGGTGCAGTGTGAGCCCGCTCGCAGTCGATAATTCCGGTGACGTTGAAATGCTCGTCTACCAAGATATGTTCTTCTTTGTCGTCTGCGTGCTTCAGATAGAACTTATTGTTATTCTGCTCTGAAGACGACACAAGCGGGACCAATTCGCACACTGGGACATATAATAATTACCATCACCTCGAATGACCAAGTATCAGGTGGCGGGGCCCATTGCAGTCCCAACTGCGCCTCCGGGCTCTGCCAAATAGGTGTACCAATTTCATCGAGATTCTTGCAGAACTCGGATATATGGGGACTGTACTTTCGAGATCTGCGAGTTGAACATCACTGAAGCGTTGAGTACTCGTACTTTGACTCTGAGGTGGCGCGTAGTTCACAAGGACGTTGTCTATTTTAAGATCTGCACCGGTTATCTAAGTAACTAGCGCTCAGAGTGAAATATTTCAGGGAGAACACTAACCTGTGTGTACATAACCATCGTTATGCAGTACAACTAATGCTTCAAGGATCCTCTTTTATACGTATCTGATCTCTGTACCATTAAGCTTCTTCTTTCCTGAAGCGGTCCATGAATCATCCTCAAGATATTTCAACACAATGGTAGGCGGGGCTGTTGGCTCAGGTTTCTCATCAACCAAGGGACGAACACGTGGTGTTATGTCCTGGAACTTCATGAGAACGTCCCTCTCATTTGTTATACGAGAATGGCGGGCAGTTTTAATTATGACCGGTTGTCCGATATTGTCACTATTTACAGTGTATGCTAATAAGGGATTTCTGATTATTGGGCCTCCTCCATACTTCATGGAGCCGAAAGACCTTGCTGGTACCTTGCCTGCCAGATGAATTCGCCGAGTTGTCTAGTGACAGTATATGTGCTAACTTTTCCAGTGAGAGATTGGCCTAGCCTTAAGAGAGGCGATACCGAGCTTCCTGAACCAGCAACTGGCTGGCCCAATTGCAGGAGAGGACATGTTGGCGTCATAAAGACGGAAAGAGGTGCTACAGTGCGGATGTGAAACCGAGCAATCAGTCGGCATGTAGGTTTTGTCCCTCGCCGCTCTCCCAAGAGCTCACGTATTACTTGAACAATCATGCGGCAGATCCAATGGCAATGGCCTGGCGGGCTTCCAAGCCACAGTACTCTGTACTATGTTGCTTGCGACCGTCAAGGCTGTTCGCGCATATCATTGCTGTTCACCTGTTGAATCTACCAATCGTGCCGAATCAGCGGATCAGCTGTAGTGAAGCCACTCGCCATAGATAAACAAAGCAAATATGAACTTGATTCAATAAAAAAGAAAAAAGAAAAAAAGAAAATTACGATATGAAAAGAGATACTGTAACCGCTGTGCTCGCAAAACAGCTGCGGAGGTTGGACCGGAGACAGCGGAGCATGAGGCTTGGTAAGGTGCGCGAGGTACAATGTCAGATCACTTGGTGCCTCGCAGTTTTCAAGAAGAAGTAACGACTTACGAATATATTGCCTCCAACACAACTTGTTTATCAACATCCCGAGTATCTATACACTGCCGAAGTACCTTTTCAGAGCTCCGTATTTAAGCCACGCTGTCTCAACCCTCAAAAGCTTTACATACATACGTTTTTCGGTGGTTAAGCGGCAATGAACCTGTCATATTAAGTAAGATGAGATGATTGGCACTCATTATGCTCGCTTGGGGAGAATTTAGTTTAGATAATTGCAAGTGATCTGATTGGGAGAGGGAGGACCGGGTTGCATGATCTTTGCTTTTTGAAGGCCTGCGGAGAACTCTAATTTGACCTACCTAGGTACATACGTGGCCTGAGGCAATATGATTCGTCGTCCTTCAATCACATCCAATAATCAAGTTCCCTTATTGTTGAAAGACATTTAATAGCCAACTAGATGATAGCGTGAACGGTCAGATCTAGCCTTCATCCTTCAATTTAGTATATCACTGCACTTGGATACTTCCATTCCTTCTCTGTAGGATCTCCGCAAAACGCTTCTCTGTAGTAGACTTAAATGATTATTTTTACAGGATAACGCAGGCAATGGAGCCAGTGAGGGTGTCAGATCAAGCTGCCGAATATAAGGGTTCCAAATTTCAAAACCTTTAAGAAACTTGGCCCAGGGTGCGAGTCTCATGACAACCCCTAATAAGGGTCATAAACACGCCAATCCATTTGAATTTGATGAATCAGCCTATTTTGTCACTCTTATGGAGTAAGTGTCCACATAACTAATATGATCGCCCACCTAAGTTGTTCAGAACACACGCTCGTAAATCAACAGTAGCCCTTTTATATCTTTCACAACTTTCAGCCAATCATAAGGCTGCCAGCCTGGTTAGTGATATGCCCACGACCCGAAGACTGACTCAATGTGTAAGGACTCTTACCGCGCAAGCCTCATCCAAGAGGGACATACCAGTTGACAGATGTACTAGACAGATAGAGACACATGTTAACTTGTCATCTCTTTTCTACCGATGTCCCTGCTAGCCCTAAGGTCCTAACCCCATAATTCTTCTTTTTCAGTCACCTGCAAAAATTGTTCTCCTCTAGTCTCCATGGTTGATTTTCTCTCAATCTAGATAGTAAACAATTACTTTGAAAGATCAAGTATCAAGCGACGCCTAGATTCCGGTAGTTGATACAGCCTGGTAGCCATGTGACACAGACGGCTTCGGTTACTACTATCTAAGGCTAGAGCTTATGGAACTAATCTCCCCCGCCGCGGAGTATCGCACTAGTGTAATTTTTTAAGTTTAGTACCCGGAGTATAGCTCTAGCCCCTGCATTAGTGTTTCCAGCCCACCAATACTGGAATACGGGTGCCCTATTGGTTTCAAAATTCAAGAAAACCTGCGTAGTCAGGTAGTCAGATCACTGCTGGATAGGTCCAGTGTTCATTAATCGAAGGCAAAACCGGAGGCAACGCGTCAATCAGCGCTGGAGGTTGCTACCCCAAGCAAACTAATGTCCCCATTGATTTCCTAAGCCGACGACGTTAAAATCGACCACTACTTGTCTGCTATATGAAAAGAAGCCTTGGCAGCTTCGAACGTTTACCTTTTTTTCCGTAGCGCACAGCCAACACAGGAATGAAGACAATAAACAATGGAATTCTGCTCTACAACCTTGTGGTAACTAAGTTCTGGGAGTAACCTTCAAATAGTGCCACCTTTATACCGTCAGTAGTCTGCTCCAGCAAACCGTCCATTGTCGCAGGGTAGAGGTGAAAGCATAATGCTAGGCTCTTCGGTAACCAGTAGCTAATCGAACTGCGAGAAGAACTCCCAGATCTGATCCGGAGTCCAAGGAGAAGAGGCTCCAGCGTCAGTCGCGAGCGGCTCATGAGGTCCGTCAAAGGCGATCCACCACACCGGGTGGCCAGAAGAGCATCCTGAATACTCAGTTTTGATGTGTGTACCGCTACCAGCGGCAGGCTCCTGTGGCGATTGCGAAGCACACTGGTTGTCGTTGACAAATGTATCTCTGATCTGTCTGCCCAAGTCTATTGGGAGCACACTATCAGAGACGCCATGTTGTGCGTAGTATGCCACAGGTTGGGTACCAGGGCTGCAGCCGCTGAGATTAGCTCCAGACATAACAGCAACGGCACGATAAACGTCGGGACGAGCGCATGCCAATGCATATGACATGGACCCGCCATAACTCCAGCCCATTGAGTAGATCCTGGACTCATCAATACATAGGCCTGCCGTGAGGGTATCTAGCATTTGATCGTTAAACGTGATATCGTCACCATTACTGTTTGCCCAGCCGTTGTTGAGGCCTTGGGGAGCGACAAAAATCACCTGATCATTGCTAAGCGGCTGGACACCGTAGTAAGATCCGCCAACAACATCGTTCATAGTTCCGTCCAACCAGTGATAGCCGAAGATCAACTTATAAGGGTTGCTGGGATCGTAATTCTGTGGCAGGGTCAAAGTATATTGGCGTTGTTGGCCGTTAACGGTTGTTTCGTAAACTCCACTGGTGAGTGTCGGGGATGTCCCACACCCAGTGGATGTGCTGTTCGTTGCCAGCGTCCTAGAACCATAGGGTGCACGCACAGAAGATGCCCCATGGGACATCATCTGGCTATGGGCAACGATTGCCAATCCAAGAAGCACAGAGTTGAACATGTTGGCGAAGAGATGATAAGCCTTCAAGTCGTAAAGCCTACAGTAGAGGTAAAATTTTGAACACAGTCTGTGATAGAACTTGGGAAACTTTCGGCATATGGCCTTCTTTTAAAGTATTTCCAAGAGGTGATAGCATCCGGGGTGCGACACCATCAGAAAGAGTTACAGGAATCAACCCCCGTATCAAAATTATCCGAGGGACAACAAAGTAACTGCTGACCCTATATTTTTTTTTGGAAATGATTTTCCTCGACAACATATAAAAATACAAGGAGCTGAAGAATCGGCAATTTCCATGAAACGATATGCCGTGCTTTATACAGTCAAAACCAATCGTTTTGAAGGCATTTACTAATGCGCTTGATTCATCTTGGCCTCAATCGCAGGACGGACGTTGCGGCCCCGTGAATGGGAACTTCAAGCATCAGCTGTCGTATGTATCCCGGGCTTGGCGAAAATGATCTGGCCCCGAAAGTTGCTTTTTGTTGGCTGGTTAATATTATTCCGTTTCTTTAGTTCTTATTTGCGGAAAGAGAAGACCGAGACATATAGAGGGTACATTATGACTGAAGATCTTTCTGAACGGGAAAAACAAAAACAGGGTTCTCCTCAGTTGAGTTGGCGGAATATTTTCACGTAACTTTATGACACCCATTTGGATTCGATTGAAACACGCTATATTTCTAGGGTTTGTGGGGAAAACTTGGCGCGGAATCCAGTAGGTTATAGTTACTGGGGACTATTGCTCAGAATCGGCGCCGTCACAAAAATGTTTCACAGGCCACCCGAGCCATCTCGTAATGGTCAATTCCTTGGGTACACGCTGAGCAGCTCTCGAACGTGAGATGGACAAGTTATTGGCGATTTCGTCTAATTATCAGAAACTATTTCGAGTCCTTAGGGTTAAATGCCTCCACTGCGGCGAGACACGGTTCTTTTGGGGACTGTAATTCGAGTTCCCAGGCAGTCTGCAAACCCAACCATAGCTCTGTTTCCTCTCCCGGTAGCAATATTTTCGTATTTAAGTTACATTGCAACAAGGTTTCATGAATGATAGAATCACTATGGGAGGACAAAAAGAATAGAATAACCGCGTCCCCAGGAAAATGTGATTGTTGTCTTAGGCATATATCTTAGGCGCAAGATTTTAACATACACGTGGCACTAAGCATATAGATTTACCCCCCTCAAAACGTCTAATTAGACTTTGTTAGAGCTCCAAGCAAGCTAATTCACCCGGTCACCTAAGAGAGAAGGGACACGATGGCGTTATAAGCATCCTTCGGTTGGTAATTCCCGTCGAAGAGAAGAGGATTCTCGCCGGATCTCCACGAGTGCTATAATTCATAATTAGTCTGGTTCGTGAATCAATAACATCGCCGTTCTCGGACTTACCGCATCGCTTGTGCCCCAGACTGTAATTCCCACGCAGTTCTCTACCTCCAAGCAGGCGTTGGTAACGGCGACGTAGTCGTCAGCAGGTGCGTTGGCGATGTCCAGCTCGGTAATGGCAACTTCAGACACGACTGCACTCAAGGCTTGCAGAGCACCAAGAGTGCCCGAGGAGCCGCCTGCTGAAAGATGGCTTTGCGAACCAATTCCATCAATAGGGACACCCGCAGCAATCCAATCCCTAACGTGAGGCACGATACCATTAGCAACTTTCCCGTAGCTGGCACTGTCCAGATTGTAATCATTGATATAAAGCTTGGCGTTAGGATCAGCCTTCTTTGCCGCGTTGAAAGCAATGGAAACAAAGCTATCTCCCAGAACGCGACTAAAGACAGAGTCACGTAGTGAGCCGTCCTCGTTGAAGATCTCATTGACCACATCCTGTATCATAGTCAATCCAAGAACAGACACTCCCCAGAGTTGAGACATACCCATGCATAGATCTTTCCGGCATATCTGCCAGCGACGGTGCTGACATGGTTTTCAATTACTTCAGTCAGCTCATTTGGATCGGAGATTGCGGAGACCCAGCTTGGGAGTTGGTTATGCCACAGAAGGTTGTGACCACGAATTATAAGATTGTGAGAAGTGGCAAAATCGACGAACTGATCAGCGCCGTCGAAGCTGAACGAACCCCGTGACGGTTCTGTTGCATCCCATTTCATACTGTTTTCTGGCGTGACGGCACCAAAGTAAGCAGCGACAGTCTGTGCATCTTGGCTGTTGGCGATATCAACCGGGTCGGTTATGGAACCGAAGTAATTCTTCCCCTTGGCCTGGAACAACTCGTTGATGCTGGCTAGCTGGCTGGCAACTGGGCTGCCTGACACCAGAGTAGATGCCAGAAGACTGACGAACACTGCGCGATTCATTTTTAACTGATTGTTTTTTTTTTTTTATTTGGATAATAGGTGAGTTGGTTCAAATCCTTGCGGACTGGGTGACCGTGTCAAGGAGCCACTTTATATACATGCCATTCTCAGGCTACACATATACCAGTCTACCTTGGGAACAACACAATACGGATAATTAAACTAAGTGAGCTTATGAGATATGTTTGAAATAGATTAGTTAGAATTTAACCGCAACACTCTATTTGCCGACAAGTCGAATAAACTAATTGCGCGGTTTGTCGCTAGCAACCAAAGTTACCATGCTAGCAAATCCTCCTGCCAAGTATTTAGTACTTGGCAAATGCGACACACGAGACGGAAATTTGAAACCGTGAACTGAGGAGAAAAAGCGGCGCGATTTCCTTTCTGGCTAAAATCATTTTTCCACCCACTTAATCCTCGTATACCTGCAGAGGACCTAAAATCGTTGACCCTTTGGTGTCATTTACGATCTTTCATCTTGTATATGTGTCATTGGCAGCTTAAACACGCAATAGCATTGTCTACACTGGCCGGCATTTCTATTTGAAGTAGATTGCAAAAGTCGCGACTAGCCCACATAAGGAAGACACGCATACGTGCACATATACCTTAGACAAAGATGGAAGTTTTAGGTAGGAGTATGACGATCTATCGAACTAGAAAATGCATACACTCCGATATTCCGTTACTATGCAGTCGCCTAACTGTGAGTAGATGCCACCGTTGCCAGAAGGGTAATTCTTACCTGCCTAGCACAGGTACAGTGCATCTCTTTTATGTGTTCCCTATGCAACAAGATGCCCGGAATCCTTTGAACAAATCATATCTAACTATAATACATCTTTCGCAAGCAAATTATTGCGTATTTTCCAGAGTGTTGCATGCGGGAGGGCCTTTCGTAACTTTCTTATGATCGCCCTTCTGATTCTATATGCGGTTAGGCTCTTTACTACTAGGGTTCTCCTAGCGAACAAACAAAGACCATGTGATTGCATCGCTACCTGTTTTCTGTCTTCAAGGTTATCTGGCATCGACGCGTGTGCGATCTCTAATCACGCTTATTGCACTTCGGGTCGTGGCAAAATATAACTAATCTGAAGGGATTGAGATTTAGTCGAGCATTTGTTCTAAAATACATAGGAACCACATTAACTCATGATCAACTAGTTATAGGCAAACGCTAAAAAACCTGATCAGTATATATAATACCAGAGAGCTCAGAGGGGTCGGCGCAGTCATAATTCCTATGTTGCTACATCACATAATACACCTCATTGATCGGGAGTGCTCAAGAGCTCTGTAAGTTATGGAAGTTCGGCAGTTAAGACCCCATCCCCTAGACCCCGCCTCCAGAATAAGAATTGAAGCTTACTAGCTTAGTGGCACTTGACCGCCAGAAAAGCTAGGAACGAAGTGAAGAACGACAATTGATAGCCTGAGGCATGAACATTGTGGTACCTTACATAAGAGTTGACTCGGCAGAATAAGAAGACACAATCGGTTGAAAGTGCAGAGCATTGTGAAACTATCTACAGAAGGAAAAAGCAATCACTTTAAACAGCTAATAAACTTATAATTTTTTTGGCGAAATTCATGCTACTAATTACGCCTCACTACGTTCCGCAATCAAGCAGCTTATCTTAATGAAAGCAAATTTTCGAACAAAACCTGCCTACCTTGTAAGAATTGTGGCTTCATGAGATCATCTACAGGCATCTGCACCGGGGGCACTGGATTGACCGAGTTTCTTCCGTACTGAACCTTTTGGATAAGCCAGCGCTTATTATTTCATATTGACATGTTAAACCTTATATCTAGCTTAATGGCTTGGGCTCCAGGAAAGCGAGCAACTTAGTGAAGAATGAAAAATCATGGTCTCAGGCAGAAACATTTGGTATTACCTTACATAAAGATTGATTCAAGAAAGACTAAGGGTCTTATCGGTTGAAAGAAAATACGGAGTGCGGCGAAGTGTTTCGAAACAAAATAAAATAAAATAAACTTGCAGCCACCGAATTAGCTTGTTAATAGTAATATATTCCGTAAAACTGATGCTACTATAATCCCATGACTAGGTTCAGGAGGACTATACTAAAACGAGGTTGATAATCTGGTGTAGATCTGATTGACTTGGAAAGTCGAATCGACGTTTTTGTCTATCTACGATGAATAGTGATCTGGTGGTCTTATAGCACACATGGGCAACATAATAGATAATCTGGCCGGAGTGGACGCCTGTACTTCAGTGTCGCAGTTGCAGTTAACGTGAGACAGCAAAGCCATTCATCTCCTTGAATGTGGTTTACCGAGTACGTCGATGTGTTCAATGGCGGTGCATGTGTAAGCTCATTGCGGGTTGTGAAATGTGTTTGTTGAAGCCTTGTGTCCCGAAGACTGGTACCATATCTCGCCCACACGCAGTCCGATTGGAAGCTCATGTCCACCACAGTATTTAGAAATAAGAGACTGTGATTATTATAGTTCACTTTTCTATAGCCAATCATCATTTTCGTTGGAACACATGTATCCTTTTCCGTAGAAGATTCAAGACTTCAGCCTCCAATAGATGGTTCCGAACTGTATACACCAATAAGACTACGGGCTAACCCCATCCCTTGCGTTTTGTACGACGCATGCCCTACGCATTCAAGGCTGAGATGCAATTCCTCGTACCCGACCGTATGAAACATACAGATTGGTCACCGATAGAAGCACAGAGAAACAACTGGTGACTGAGCGCAGACCAAGTCGTTCTGGGATATAAGCCTTTCGTAGTTTTTTGTTAACTGCTTGATTACTTTTTTCCCCTCAATTTCGCTGAAAACACCAAGTTTTTCCCACTCCAGCCTGACTTGACAACAACCTCGAAGTCTAAAAACGATGGTGCTCCATTTCCTCCGCGACTGTATCTTGTGCACGCCTGCTACTGACCCTCCCCTTGCCCTACCTTCCCCTTCTCAAGACCCGGCATCCACCGCTTCCGATATCCTCACCATTATGCTTACCGCCGATGACCCGTATACTCTGCTCAAAAATCTCAAAGAGAGGTTCTCTACTGAGAGCTGGTCTGAAGACATAGTAACCGCTCTCCTCCGTGGCCTTGAGAACACCTTAAAAACCGGTACCCAGATGGCAAAGGCGTCAGCCGATGCCCTCGCACAAGCCGAGGACGCCGCGTTTGGATTTGCCAAAGACCACCCTGTCTATTTTACATTGATCGCACTAGGCATCCTAGCAATCCTGTTGCCATGGACGCTTGAAATCTTCGGCTTCGGTGAACTTGGAATCATTGAGGGGTCATTGGCGGCGCGTTGGCAGAGCATGTATGCGGGATATGTACCAAAACGGTCGTTGTTCAGCTATTTTCAGAGATTGGGTATGAAATGGCACTGGTATGTGTAGCATAGTGACTTACGGTTCTATACCAACTGGATATGTGTGCTCGATAGCTAGCCGATGAAGACTCAAGGGCTACAAAAACAGACAGCACGAAAACGCCATGATAGCTATAGTTACCCAGCTTGTATTTCGGACTTTTTTTTTTATTTTAATTTGTTTTGGTTATATTAAAGCACAAACAACACGCGACCCACGTGAAATCCTCAATGTCACTGTATATGGAACCGCGGTATGGTGCGTACATTATGTCAAGTGAATGTTGAAGGTTAAGCAATGGTAACATTTATGTTGCCCCTTTCTTCAACTTTGCCGTTACTCATCCTCACGAGTGATGAACTTTTAGCCTATGTTGAGAAGGATACAGGTCTCTTAGCAATCTCATAAGATCTTTCCCTGCTCGCCGTGAAGCCTCTCAATCCCTTGTAGACCATATAATACGAGAATCTCGAAATGCTTGATACTATCGCTCAAACATCCGTAGCGAAGGGGTTTTCAGGTAAATGCCTTGAAAAGTTGACGCTAGGATTTGGACCTCCATGGTCCGATGCTCTTCTAAAGCTAACATATCTTGTGGCTATCTGAGATGTCCACGCTGAAATCAAGCCTTTGTGCTACATAATCCCATTCTCTACGATCCTTTTTAGTATTCTGAACTACTTGATCTTCAATATTAAAACATTTTCGTTTTTCTTGACTCTCCATGTTTGTGTATTTCCGTAATCAATCATTTGGTTTTGAGCATTCGACTCGAGCACAAAGAAGTACTCGCGTACGTTTTTCTGTCTAGGTAACGCGACAACTTTCTTATCTCTCTATTTATTTATATTGTTTTTTTATTTTTTGATTTTTTATTTTTTAATTTTTTTATTTTTATTTTTTTTTATTTTTAGCCTTGAACCCAAGAGCTCTTTCTAATTTTTCCCGCTCCGTATGACTGTTCGCTTGCTCCAAGTAGGATAGTCCATGTTCCTTTGTGACGATAAAGCTTACAGCATCCAAGTGCCGCTGGGTTAGCGTTTTTTCAGGTTTATACTGTGATTGCGGCTGGAAGGTCCCTCTGTAAAAGTTTCTCAGCAATTTCTCGACCAGGTCCCCTATTGTGTTCTTGTTGTAGCAAATTTGATTCATGATTCCTTGCTTCGCTTCGATGGTGCTGTTAATGGCTTTCATCTTAGTGGCCTCGGCGTCTATCCAAACATATTCCTTGGCCTGGCGTCTGTTCTCTCGTTGCGGGTGGCGTTCTCGTCCCTGAAACTCGCTTCTCATATGTTCTCACACAGGTCTTTTAATCTTATCTTCAAGGCCTTCGTTGGTCAGTTCTTTGCAATCCCTGAGTCGAAATTCTCTTGCTTTGATATCGTTTGTTTGCTTATGTGAACCTTCTAAAACTCGCTTTGCTTGAATTGGTTAATATGCTCCATTGTCTCTCCCTCAATCTGTTCATTCTTTCGCTTCAACTCGTATGTTTGTTGTCTGTTGTCAATACGAAGGCAACATTATCGCCAATTCCACATCTCTTGTCCGTTAACATAACCTACTCCTCACAAACTCGTTTTCCGTCGAACTCGTTGATCTACATCGTTCATGGCAGTGGTTCCTCTATCCGACCCCTTTTGCTCGACTTCCTTGACCTGCAAACCTAGACTATTGTTTATGATTTTGCGCTTGTTCTCGTTATAAGCGGTAAGTATAGTGGGAAAAATCGTAAACGGTCCGCCCTCATAATAATTCCGAAGGATTCGTACTTTTGGAGCTGCTACAATTCACCACTACTGTTCCTTACAAGAAAGCATGGACTTGGGTGAGGGGACACGAATATTATGATATGAACTAATTTAGATAAAATACTTCGGTGATAGTTCGACTTCAATTTCTCAAGAAATCCTTTACTCCGGAAAGGCAAAAGTATTGGTGTTCAGCAGGGTACGCAGCCTCGTTCTCTATTCACCCACGATCGCCTGCATTAATCATAGATGATGTGTCCATCCATCATTGGCTGTGGCTCCACCTTCTTGCAAACGATATAGTGATGTATTTCTATTATTATAGGCTATTATAGGCGAATCGATGCGTGAACAAGGCTGTGTCAATAATTTTAATAGTCACCAGCAGCAATGGTGTCGCCCTCGACCGCTTAGCGTCTATATCAAGGTGAGTGGCGCATTCTCTGTAATTAGAAGCATGCTGAATGACAAACTGGAGCGAGAAGGAAGCCACTCAACTGACGAATACTTTGTGTTACGTTTGGTCTATAAAGTACTTAGCTAGCTTTGCTTTCGCAAGGGTAGCCACAAACCGTGCCTTATGCTCTAAGAGAACAGCCGGCCATGTTCTGCTTTCAAAACGAACGAGGTAAGTATTTCTTGAAATGATAAGGCAATCCTGGTTGCATTGGAAGCGGTGTATAAACTAGAACACATCTATAAATATCACCTCAAGGTTAACAAGTGCGAAAACTCTAGTCCTGGTCAGAACTGTGTGCTTTTCCATTCTCTTGTGATAGTCTACGTCGCATATTAACAACTTAGAATTTTTGATTTCTCCATCGGCCGCGATTTCGCTTTATATAAATTAAACCTACAAGCTTTACCACATTGCGTGCAGCTTTAGCGGCAGACCGAAATGGAGGGCGTGGGCTCATTTACTGTCTTTAGCCACGTGCAGTTGTATGAGGGCGGATGGCGGACATCAGTCATTGATGCTTTACTTGCTCTCGTCCCAAGACTCTGGCGCGAAATGTCAGTCAACTACTCCTTGTGTCATTATCGAGGTTTCATCTATTCTTCTAGTATAGGGAGCACTGAACGTCCTTATGTTCATTATAAAGAACATCACTCTGAGGCACGAAGAATCTTATAAGAATGAAGTTAGACACTGTCCAACTGCCGTTTAAAACTATTTGACAATAAATAGCCTCTCAGAATCTTGGTATAGAGGAGAGGCTACATAAACATACCAAGAAAACTTGCTTGACAGTATCCGTCAGCATCTGGCTGATACCAAAGGTCAGAGAGATTGCTAGGAAGACCGCTGCATGGATTGCATGTTATTCGAGTCAGTTGGCTCGTACGGCAAGATCGAGATACTCGAAGCAATCGCCCAATAGGATGTGAAGACGTTACGTGGAGCACTTATCATGCGCAAACTGATATCAAAATCTAACTGGGAAGGCATAAGCCAGTCATACCTGGGATTAGTTGATCCCTGTTCGTTCACATATACGGTCTTAGAACGGCCCATGTTCGACCACTTCGAAATTTCGTGCGTATGTGACGTGTTCAATGGCGTGCAAAAAGAAAAGAAGAGTTTCTATGTGGTCCTCGTTAGCGAATGAGATGATGAGATGTCCATGAATTTTGAGCCTAACATGTGCCGCACCCGTTTGTCAATCTTGCTTTGGATTTCTGAGTCTTGTGCCATCTGTTAATGTCCTTAATGAGCCATTTATATCTTAAACAGTTACTATCATTGCCTAATCATATCACTACGATTGCATGTGATGCCTACAACATAGCATGGGCCCCAGTCCGTCGAAGACCGCTCCTTTTCTTGTAGCTCAAGACACGAGAGAGCTGTATCGATACCCAACTGCGCAGGGTTGGGATCAGTATGACGAGTGAACTATGATATACTCAAAATATACATAATATCATGCCTTTTGCCTCATTAAAAAGGTAGCTACATCATTGTCAGCTTCCTTAACAACTATGAAAAGGGATCGGGGGGAGCTACTCATGGCGTACTGAACAATGGCTGACCGGATTTCGAACTTGACTTACATGTGTAGTCCCATATAAGAATCCCCCCATCAGATATTGGCCACTCTATTGCTTGTTGTCGCCACAACGCTGCAATTTTGATTCGTAGCTCGTATATCCATCGGTCCGTGCTCTCAACTAAAGAAAGGTCTCAGCCCAATATTATGTCAACATAGCTTGATCAGCTATAAGAATTCAGGACTATCCTCCGACGCGCCTTCGAGATTGTCTTGAACGAGTTTTTGATGCTATATTATCGACTTCTTCTCTCCTTAATTTGTTCTCTACAAGCTATTTTTGGCCATGGGAGATAAAACTTTTCAATCTACAGAGTTCGTTTCCTACGTTCAATGGGCTTTAAAATTGGGCGATGCTCCAGTGGTTGAGGATGTTCTCAATCCCACCAAAGATAAGGACCCCACTTCGAGGAGCCTTATCGTCGAGTATCTTTTGAGAGAAGCTCCAGAGTTCAGGAGATTATCCGCGTTGCGAAAACAGGTCAAAACCCGAATTAGTATTTTTATGTAGCACCTTCAACTGACTACCGATAGGGATGGGATAATCCAGATGGTGATCGATTCTTCGCAAAACAGCGCCGGACTGCTGATTATGCGAATGAGAAGACAGCTTCGCATTTTTATAAAATGATGAAAAGTATCGCAAATAATATGAACCAGGAAACTGAAGTCTTTCACATCAAGAACCCCTACCGGGATGGCGGCTTTATCCTTGACATGTGCATGGCACCTGGCGGGTTTCTTTCGATAGCACTCAGCTGTAATCCTGAAGCTCAAGCGTTTGCGTTTACCTTACCGAGAGAAAACGGAGGACACTCGATCCGCCTACCCAAACGTCCCAATATTACTGTTAGATTTCTGGATCTTACAATGTTGTCAGAGGACATGGGGTTGCCAAGTGTTCCACACGATCATCCGGATGCTAAGAACTTCCTGCGGACTCAATTCAAACCAGGACAGTCCTTTGATCTTATTATATGTGACGGTCAAGTGCTTCGCAAACATGACCGGGCTGACTATCGTGAGCGTACAGAAGCAAGTAGGTTAACTCTTACGCAATTGACAATCGCTCTCGAGCACCTCAGTCCAGGAGGGACGATGATTGTCCTACTCCACAAAGTCGAAGCTCCAGACACGGTGCAGCTCCTTCATACATTCGACAAGTTTGCTTCAGTGAAGTTATACAAGCATACCACATACCACGCCAAACGATCTTCCTTCTATATGCTGGCAACCAATATCAGAGCTGATTCTGAAGATGCAAGGAAAGCTGTTGAAAAGTGGAAAGTTCAGTGGAGGACTGCAACGTTCGGCACTTATAATGATTATTGTAAACTGACACAATTGGATAAGTCGGATGTTGAGGTTATTCTGGAAGAATTTGGCCCGAGATTGATCAGCCTAGGGCGGAAAGTCTGGAAAATTCAAGCGAATGCCCTGGAAAAAGCGCCCTTTATGAGACAAGATTTGTTGTCATGAGATATTATATTACTATTGTCTGCTTTGGGGGTATGTAGGGGAGAAAGATGGAAGCGTAAGCAAAAAGTTTCCATGTGAAGCATACTCTTTTAGCAGTTTGGCGCCTCTAAGAGTGATATAAACACGAACTAGCGAAGTCAAGCCACAGCTTCGAGGAAAGATTTGCAACTGAATACACAACGGTCCTTTTGGAAATGACACAAGTAAGCAAATATGTATAAGATACGGGGAAGAATAACTTCATCTATTTCAACTGCCGAGTGATGACCCAGGGCTGATACTTAGGTATACTCTTTTCCGCTTTCCGGTGTACTTCGTATCAAAAGGCAAGGCTAGCCAGATGTGGTCGCAGGCTTGACTTGACGCAACCGCTAAGAGTATATCAGTAGGTAATATGTTCTCTGAAATTGCACATACCAATTACTAAGGGCTCTTTCGTCTCTTCTTGGACGTTTGAGAATCCTTAGTGGTCTCTTCAGATGTTCCCGCAAGCAACTCTGATTGTAGTTTGTATCTATATTGCAAACAACAGCTCTGTCACAGTTCCTGAATTTGTCTCGTTGCCAAGGATATAGCAGGACTTCATGTAGATCGAGATGGTCAAGGTCGAGCCTGATACCACACATCTGAGCGCACTGACAAGCGAGAAATATGCCGCTTACATTGATTGAAACAGGGACCGACTACGACCTTTACTACAGCATTAGTTTTTCGAACAGAAGTAGCCAAGTCTTCAAATAAGGCTCAATTTGCCTTTGACACAGATAAGTCAGAGTTGTGAAAACTGGAATTCAATCCTCGAACGTCGGGGGAAATATATTTAACGATCATCAACTGACTATTTCTCTGGGGAGCGAGAACCCTTCCCACATAAGTCGAAAACTGGTCTAAACTACATTGAATCAAACTATATTACACCTCTAAATCTGACCTTACAGTTCTTTCACCTACCTCAAATCAATGAGGAATACTTCTTCTACTACGATATTCCGACCTTTGGCATCGGAGCTTAGCATCGGTGATTCGGGAAGCTACCAAATTAGGGCCCGCTGTCAATAGATTCCGAAAGCGAAGGAAGGATTCAGACACGCGGACGCTGACCTGACGGCACTTGCATCTTGATCTATCACTCCTGCCGAGCGATGAGTCGTGCAGACCCGGCCTAGATCGATGATTTGAGGTCATAAACCTATGTTAGAACTCCATTGCATTTGATCCTCTCGTTGACTTTTCTCAACACTAGGCCTGTCAATGGGTTCAAGAGTCTCCGATGAGTTCAAAGTAGGGTTAGTGGACAATGACGTGCATTGCCGAGCCCGTATTGCCGAAGAGGTCAATGGGTTTCTGGCGTCTTTGCAGGTCAGCGAACCAATGAAGTCGAGGATTCGCTCGGGAGAATTGCACTGGCGAACATCGCGGAGTACATGCAATATATGCCATTCATGACGCTAGCTAGCTAGCTGCATAGTGGCAGAGTCGGACGCTTGCGGTTTGCCTGACGTTCCCGCGTTTAGTTCGGGGAGCGAGCGTTCACAAAGCGCATAAATGGAAGCCGAAGACTATGGTTACGGTCTATACTCCAACCCATTGAGTAGAGCGACTAACTCGAACGTGGTGTACGAACCATAATCTAATATCAACCAGCCTTTTGTCATGCATGTAAAGTCACCTTTCTTTCCCATACATACATACATCAGCATTAATACCCATTTCGTAACAAGGTCATCGTTGTTGGAGCTGGCCCTTGTGGCTTCTCCTTGAGCTTAGTCCTAGCCCGAGCTGGTATACGTGTGACACTGCTCGACAAAGCAGACGGGGTAGATTCTCAGCCACGGGCTGCACACATCTTTGCCCCCGGCATACAGATCCTCAGGCGTGCAGGAGCCTTGGGGGATGTTCGGCGTGCTGGGTTCGTTCCCAAGAATTCGACGTTTCGCAAGCCTGATGGCACGCCGATTGTGACAATAGAGGATTTTGCACTATCGAAGGGTCCAGATGCTACGATTGTACTGCCAATAGACACCTTAGGAAAAATTCTATGGTCGCATGCGCAGAGATATGACAACATATCTGTGAGGTGGGGTTATCGAGTTCTGGAGGTTGGGCAGGATGAAGACTCTGCATGGGTCTCAGTTCGCGAGAACGGCGGAGCCGAGATGACCATCAATGCAGACTATGTGTGTGGCTGTGATGGAGCGGCTAGCCAAGTACGCAAGTCGCTCTTTGGAAGGGAGTTTCCCGGAAAGACCTGGGACGACCAGATGGTTGCAACTAACGTAGGTCGAGACTTGAGAACTTGAAATATTAGCTAAACGCACCTAGATCTATTACCCATTCGATAAATGGGGTTACGATGACCTCAACACCTTCATCGACCCCAAGGACTGGCGTATTGCTGCTCGCCTAACGAAGGATGGACTTTGGCGTTTCTCATATCGAGAAGACGGTAGCAAAACCTTGCGTGACGTTCTTACTGATTATCCAACCCGGTTGGAGAAATTGCTTCCAGGCAACCCCAAACCTGAGGATTACACTATACTCAACGTAAGACCATATCGACTACATCAGCGATCTGCGGAGAAGTACCGGGTTGGCCGTATCTGCCTGGCAGCTGATGCTGCACACCTCTGTAATCCGTGGGGTGGCTTAGGCCTTACAGGAGGCTTTGCAGACGCGATAGGGTTGTCCGAATGTCTCATAGGTATTCATATAGGGCGTGCGGATGAGAGCATCTTAAACAAGTACGACGAGGTGCGTAGAGACATTTACTGGAATTACACGGACCGGGTCTCAACCGGCAACTTCATGAGAGTCTCAACTTCGGATCCGGAGACGATCCTTGACAAGGATCCGGTGCTAGCCACTGTTGCTCGTATGCACAATGACACTAAAGTAAGGGATGAATTTGACAAGGTATGTCTACTTTCGGATACATCTGTCAGCTTGAACTCACTCATCGCAGCACATTTACGGGATTCTTCATGACTTTACCCAATACTACAATACTGATGAGTGATGAATATTACTCTGAAACATTAAGGCATCATGAAATTCCCTTACTATTCATGAACCTCTGGTTGTGGCTCCCAGGCTCATCTCAACTTTCCGAACAAGGGAAGACGATATGCCTTGCTAACGACAGCGATTCCGTTCAAGTGTTGAAAACAGTCTTTTCGGCCCCGCAAACCCAGGGTATTATATTTAGTTTGTTTTCCTGTCTATCGAATATCAGATATTTGATTGTCAATGCTTCGTACGCATCTGCGAAAGAGCTATCGTCGCATTGTGGAAAGGTGGATTCGGCCTCGGAAAGTACTACCTGAAGGTCGCCAACCACCTTCTTCTTATACGAATCTTGTCTTATTACTGTCTCTGAGTAGACCAACAATAGTTTGAAAGTCTACATCCTGCGATGAAGGCACTTGTTCAGTGTAAAATAAATAGGTAATTGATACTTCGGAAGATAGGTATCTTGTAGTTACAAACCCATCACCAACGTGTATGGAAAATCATGATACTTTCCAGCTTTTCATTCTCTATATTCGGTGGAAAAGCGCCGCACAAACAGATATCGTCCGCCGGGGGGGTGGGGGCGGATGGATGTTTGCGTGTTGTTTTACTTGTTAAGAAGCTCGAATCTTATGCATATTAGCAGAAGCTTGATGGCAACCAACTGGTATTCATATAGCACATAATCAACTTCATTATGCAGTAGTCAGTTGTAATATTTAAGAATGCCCTGATACTCGTGAGCACGTTAAAGTGGTCATGTAAAATGCTGATTAAATCATGATCCTGCCAAATTTATCGCTTACGTTCAAAATATTAGTAGCACTGTTGATTCTCCGCGAGGCACGTGCTTACAGTATGATATTCTCAACCCTTTGTTACTGCTGCGACGAACGAAATCGGTTAGCTAGTATAAATTGTATAACAAGGTAGCAAGACTAGACACATATCATCTACCATTACACGGACGCGAAATTATCATGCACACAAACGGGTACGAAAGCTTAATGCGAAAAAGCATTGCGAGAGCACGAGAATACATTTTAATGCCCAACATATCGATAGCGAGATCAATTATCGTAGTAACAGTAGGAACTCAGCAATCCAGTCATTATGGACGCTTTGCCTGTTAGCCTCCTGTTTCCTTGTACATGGGCTCCGGTGAGTAGCCCTTAGCTGAAGTACGCAGTGCCGAAAGTAGGAACGTACTCTTTACAATCAAGCCGTGCAGACATTATTGACCGCAATCTTCTTGAGTATTTGTGGATAAGCGACGGCCCCGTCCGGATACTCCTTCAGCGTGTCTTGAAAGGCCTCGGTCATGAAACCGCCGCGGAGATCTGCCGTTGACTCCCATACGGCAACGTTGATCAAGATGTTGTTGCCCGCAATTCCACCGTATAACTGGGCGGATATAAATCCTGGCTGAGCCTTCATAATCAACGAGTCCTTGCGCCAGAGCTCAATCATATAGTCCATCTTGCCCTCGGGAACGACAAATGTATTGATGAGCACTATGGGGTCGTCATCGTGCTGCAGCTGGTGTAGGAAGGGTGTTGTGGTGTTGCTCAGACTCCGGATTGGCCCGGGATGGAGGGGGTCGTCGTGGGGATCCATATCTTCTGAATATGTGTATCTTCACAAGGTAGACGATATACGCGCATTAACGTTCACTGGGTTCCATATTCTTCATATATCTCATTTCCGTAGCAGCCAGGTCCCAAGGCTTACCGTTTTGATGTCCTCTCGGTGTATTTGCTTTCTCCGAGCCCCACTTCTAGCCCTAAAGCCGACTTCCGGGACGGACCTGATGCGCAGCCAACCCGATATGCCGACCATGTTTGCACTTCCCATATGGCTTGTTGTTTTGCATAGCGATATTGTTTCAGACTTCAATCAGAACTGTTGGTTACAGGATAATCTAACGCTCAATAACACTGTGTTTATATGGCGGTCTTGTTGGAAACATGTAAACCTCTGTATACGCTTGTCAGAGGTTGAGCACAAGTCTAGATTAGCTGCTAAAGCATTAGTCTTCACCTGGCGACTTCACTATCGGTAATCGGTAACGCTCCTCGGTCGGCATTAAGCTATGCTATAGCTCGAGTGGGCTCCATCCCCTGCCTAGATGGAAACCCTTTAATATCAAGGCCGGGCCGAAGAGCGAGGACTTACTATTCGAGGCATGTTAGGGATATCTCTTATTAGCTAAATATTATTGAGCAATCAAGATGTTGGCCATTCGAGCACACGCAGAATCTCCTGAATTGCAGCTGGATACCGTTCCCGTCCCTACGCCTGGTGCCCAAGATGTCCTTGTCAAAGTAGTCTCAGCAGGCATCGCCCCGGGGGTTTTTAACCCTTTCACGCGCAAATTCATGTCGCTCCCAACTATTCTCGGTCATGAAGTCGCCGGCACAGTCGTCTCAATTGGGAACGAGGTTTCCACCTCCACCGTGGGCGACCGCGTAAGGGTGCATCCAAACCTCTCTTGTATGAACTGCAAATACTGTCTCTCAGACCGGGAGCAGATGTGCGCTCAGGCAGCAATTGTGGGATTCAGGGGATTTGGGCAGAAGATGCCTCTTTACGAAACTTATCATGATGGCGGATTGGCAGAGTACGTGAGGGTTCCGTACTGGCTAGTAGACAAGCTGCCAGAAAATGTGAGCTTCAATGTTGGGGCGAAGGTGCATGACGTTGCCAATGCCATGCGTACCTTAAAATGTGCTAGTCTTGAACCAGGGTCCACCATCGTCATCACGGCGCCAACTGGTGGTATGGGCACAGCGACCTTGAAATTGGCCGAGTTCTTTCCGGTCAGCCGAATTATTCTTGTGGGACGTTCTGCAGAGAGATTGAGGGCAGTCACCAGGTTAACACGGATTCCCACGGATATAGTGGCACTGGAAGAGCTTGGAGATGACTGGCCAACGACTCAAGCACTGGTGAAGAGGTTGCGTCAGCTAGCACCGGGAGGAGTGGATGCCATACTCGATTACATGCCCTCAGGTGCAGACGTCTGGCAAGCGGTCGGTGCAATGGCTCACGGGGCCACGATGGTCCACATGGGAGGCAACCCTAGCCTGTTTCCGCTGCCCGTTGTGGCTATCATGACTAATTGCTGGAAGATCGTTGGGACCCGGGGTTGTACACGCAGTGACACGAACAAGATTCTGGAATGGCTCGGAGATGGCCGCTTGCAGCTGGATGATCTGATCACGCATGAGTTCAACCTGAAGGACACCCGTGATGCGGTCTCCAAGCTGCAAAAACGGTCTTTGCCCATGTGGATGGGTGTTATTCATCCTTAGTTAGAGAAGAGAAGATAGATAATGAAAGGAGCGGTGAATTTCTTGGTGATAATAACTGAACCACACTGCACGGCTTTCTCTTGACATCGAACTCTGGCCCCTTTAAGACGCAACACGCAAATCGGCGTAGAGTCAGGTCAATTTATTTTTGAAGTTTGTATCATCTCTCCATTGAGTCGTGATTGCTCGATTCTGTGAAACCGCTCCTCCTTATATATGCAATGAATTGATTGAATTAACTGACAGTACACGGAACATAAGGCAGGGTACGCCATTGTAATGTATAGATTAAACTAATTTATATATGGCGTTTTTTATAGGCGAACCTCGAGTCTCTACTTAAAATATCTATTGTAGTGATTTTCTGACAATGTCGGTAACAATCTTTAGCAGGTAGCATTTGGTTATCTTATATATTTCAGTACTCCTTATTCCAAGAATGTAGTGCAGTACAGTGCCATCTTTGCATGCTGCCCTAGTCATCCCCTTGGAAAACCTTTCCATAGTCGTACTCAGTCCATCTAATCTGGGGCTCTAACCCGGCGAACTTCCAGACACCATCTACCTTGCGATACCAGACCTTTCCGCGGCCATGGGCGTGGCCCTTGTGAAGCACCTCGGCTAGTTCATCATCTTTGTACTTCTGATGCGCGACCCTCATTTGATGGTACCCGATGATCTCGTCGTCGCCAGTCCGCACAAATTTGCTCGCCCCAATAAAATGCTGCGTCTTAAGACGTGGATTCCCGAGAAAGTCTTTGCCAGAGGCCAGAGCCCTGAAGTCATCTGCCGGCATCGATTGCCAAAACATGTCCATGATGGTGCGGTAGTCAACCTGTAACATGCACAAGACCATCTTAGCAACTGCACGTGTCTTCACTCCCTTTTTACAGCCTAGCCTGTTTCGAGCAGTAGAAACTTACATGGAGCGTTGGGGCAAGGCATTGCGATAGCCGGTCCCAGTCTTTGCTGTCGAAGCTCTCAACCCATTCAAAGACCGCAGCTTGACATCCGAGTACGTCTGAGTTCTTCTGTCAGCTGTGAAGGTTTCGTCGTTAGAGGGTGACCGGTCTGACCTTCGTAAGTAAGCTGCTTGGGATCTTGGCTGGCCATGATGAAAAGTATTTTACAAGTCCACAGTGTGCTTAACCAAACTTTGATTCCTTCCAATGCTCTTGTATAACAGATTCTCGGAGTATGTGTGAAAGGAATCTTGGTCGTCAATTTAGCATCTCCCCGAGTTCCGAGTTCCTCACGCTTATCGAATCGGCAATTCTACGGGAGTCCATACCGCGTACCCCGATTCAGGGGAATCGTGAATAACCCCTAGCCCCATCATATGCATATTGCCCTAAGTATATTCTGAGTTAGCTAGGTTTATCTCAACAGTTGCCATTCAAAGCGGCATCTTGAAAGGAATAATGGTGTAGAGGTAGACCCATTATATAACAAATATGCGGGCATCTACCGAAATTAATGAATTCAACCCATCAATCTTCTTTGGACGGGATTACTACTTTTAAAAGTCGCTGAATACTTTACTTTCTTTTGTATATTTATTTCTATTTTTATTTCTATTTTTAATTTTATTTCTTTTTCTGTTAGGATGAGTGCGTAACATAGATCATTTAGCATCAGTTGCAAACTTTTACAGCGGCCTAAGACTTCGGTAATCCTGTGGTGCTTCGCCTGCAACACACTGTTCATAACAATCAAAGCAAGTTTGAAGAAAAATATTTGCTACATTGAGCTAAGACGTTATAGCAGCAAGTTTGTATTTAGACCTAACTTTAAAACTGGTATCTCTCCAGAATTAAATTATAATCCTCATCTCACTCCTTCACAACCTCGCCGTCCATGATATAGTCTGTAATCCAACCAATTGTCATCATGCTTTTCTGGGTGTCTGCAAACTTCTCGTGGTCCCCCGCCAAATGCTCCTTGTACCACGGGTCCTCCTTCATCATTTTGTAGTGGTCGACGCTCTTGAACACGACCTGACTAAAGCAGTCAAAATCAGCTAGGTTCATCATTTGGTGATCGAACAACTGATTCATGAGGAGCCGTGTCTCTGTGTTATTATGGATCTACATCCGTAAGCAATGCCGAATCAACAACATATGGGCGGTTCCATGTAACGTACAACAGTCCACCTCTTCACACCATACTTGACCATTAAATCTTTGGTCATCGGTGCCGACACATTCATCATGTGATCTCGGTATTCGCTCTCGCTCATCCCAGGTCGGCGATAGCCGCAGATAGTCAAACATAGGAATTGGTTCCTGGGATCTCCGGCTGGAGGGGGCGGGGGATTCAAAGTATCGGCCATGGTTCTTTACCACCAAGCACCCTTAATAATCTAGCGAACAGTGTTGCCGAGCTCTTACAGAGCGAGGGAAATAGCTTCGTATTTAAGGGGATTATTCACGATGCTGTCTCGTTGACATCACAGACCCCGCATGGTCTCGGGGTCCGAGCATTGTTTAGTGTAAGGAATTCAATTGATGAATCTTGAGTATTCGCGTTCATCAAAGCAGGTTGACAGTTAAAAGTAGAGCGAATTATTATGGCTGTTCTATAAAACTTTCGCAAATAATGATAGTTGCAAAATCTACCTGTCGAATTCCCAGAACGGCAACTACCGTTCAACCAAAGGTATAATTGACAATTCGATTCGGTGTATTCGGAACTCGGAAGTACCGCCAGCAAACGATCCTGCATATGGTTCCAGCATATTTTCTTTTTCGATAAAGTTAATTGAACTATATATACGCCTTGTTCAACCTGATATTTGTTCAGCATCACATAGACACCTCATTCCGGCAGCTTTGGCTAGACGCACTACTCCGGCTTAAACAATATGGCTGATTCACCCTACAGCCCTGGCCGCTTGGACGGAAAGGTAGCCCTCGTCACTGGATCTGGCCGTGGCATTGGCGCCGCAATCGCTGTGGAACTTGGTCGCCGTGGAGCTAGGGTAGTGGTTAATTATGCGAATGCCCAAGACTCTGCTGAGAGCGTTGTGGCTGAGATCAAGAGCCTAGGCTCAGACGCGGTGGCATTCAAAGCCGACATCAGACAGGTGCCCCAGATCACCAAGCTGATGGATGATGCCGTGGAACACTTCGGTGGTCTTGACATCGTGTGCAGCAACTCGGGAGTCGTCAGCTTCGGACACTTGGGCGATGTGACCGAGGTCCGTGGTGTTTCCAAACCATCGGAAGTGATGAAAATCGGAAAGCTGACTGGTGCCGTAATAGGAAGAGTTTGACCGTGTCTTTAGCCTGAATACCCGTGGCCAGTTTTTTGTTGCCCGAGAAGCATATCGTCACCTTAATGAGGGTGGCCGCATTATCCTGATGTCTTCCAACACAGCAAAAGACTTCAGTGTGCCAAAGCATGCGCTGTACTCTGGCTCCAAAGGTGCAATTGACTCATTTGTGCGTGTCATGTCCAAAGACTGTGGCGCCAAAAAGATCACAGTCAATGCCGTGGCTCCAGGTGGCACGGTCACAGACATGTTTCATGCTGTAGGGCAGCATTACATCCCAAACGGAGACAAATATAGCCCGGAAGAATTACAAAAGGTGGGAAACAATACCGTATTCAAGGAGATGCAGTGACTGACTTGACAAGATGGCTGCGCATGCGTCGCCCTTGACGCGTAATGGGTATCCTGTTGATATCGCACGTGTTGTGTGCTTTTTGGCCAGCAAGGAAGGCGAGTGGGTTAATGGAAAAGTTATCACTCTCGATGGAGGCGCGGCTTGAAGCAGTATTGATGCATGAAACCTCCTATAGACGCATTTTGGGATGGTATAGCCGCAACAACGTGAATTTTACCAATTTGAAATATACTTGGCTTAGGCAAAAATAATATCATAGAGATACTAGTCATGGTGCTAATGTAAGATTACCTATTTACACATGTATTTGACTCCCATATGTAGACACTCCACTAAAAAAAAGCTTGTTCTCACGCCGAGGTGCGTCTAATTAGCAATTGTCATATGATAGATAAACAGAGAGTTCTTCTCTCGAGATTAGGGATTGAGGAAGGGATATCATTGAGAAGATACCATCTTATGGGGGTGATTCCCATGAAAATTATAACATCTACAACTGAGAAAGAAAGGTACTCATCACCGAAAAACTGCTCTTACTGTTATGGCCAGGCTATTCTATGCAGCTAGATAACATGTTCAAAATCCATTGGAATGCAAATATCTAGAGGGTACGGCGGGCCACTTATTCACCCCGTCCAGTAAATTGATCGCCATTCCGCCATCAAGATGAGATTGAATATGGCAGTGCAAGAGAAAGGCCCCTGGATTGATAACCTGATAGCGAAGAACTAGCCATGATCCGTTCCCAGCCGCTGCTGGAGTGGAATACGTGTCTCTTATCGGCGGGTTGACGAGGTTGAAACTTGATGGTTGGGCGGCAATTGCGTCTGCAACGGATGAATACTGCCATGGCCCGGTTCCCTTCCCAATAACAAAGAATTTATTAGAATGTTTATGAATCGGGTGAGGCGGCGTGACGCCTTCAGTAGCAATAATCAGATCAACCCATGATCCATTACGGGTGCGAATCTCCCACGGGCTGGAGGAGCCCTGCGCGTTAATATTGAATAATAACGGCTCCTCTCCCCCTATCTGAAAGGTTGGGTATTGGGTACTGCCCAGTGTCCAGTTGTATGAAGCTCTGTACTGAGCGGCGGACAAGATATACGTCTCATCCGATGTGAGAGAAGGAACAACAGGCGGGAAAGGTATTGCCGCAGCCTCTTCCCAGAAAACAGTCTCCGGGGTCAAGCCGGTTCCATTCAACGTGATGTATGGCGTTGAGGCGGGGTATGGCTTTGATCTTCCAGTATATGATATATAAGAGGTAGCTTCCATTATCTGATTGAGCCCACTGACAACCGTGCGGATAGTATACAATGCTGCTGGTTTATCTAGCTTGACGAGGATCGAAAATCGCTGACCATTGCTTATCGTGAACGCATCAACTAGAGTCGGCGTCACATATCGGCCATCCACCGCATACACCCACACTGGGTGTTCGTCAATGGAGAAGATGAAAGTTGATGTACCAGCCGCGGAGATTACATCATAGCTCACATACCTTTTCTTAGCATCAACATGCAGAATTTCAGCGGATCCTGTGGAAGCCTGGCAGCCAAACCACAATCCATGCGGCGCAGCGCTGAGGTTGTACGGAAATTCATCTTGGCCAACAGCCAGCTGTGGAGGTAGACATCTGGTGCAGTAAGCAACAATGTGTATACCATATAGGGCCACTAAAAAAAAGAATGCAGGGTGAATCGTACGCCATATCTGTATACGGTACTCCTCCAGTCACGTTCCACATCTTTGGAGTCATGCTGGAATTGATCTCGGCCTGGTTCAAGCAGACGGCGGAGCCCTTTCCGTTGATGAGAATCGAATTGGTGCAGGTGGAAACACAGCCAGTGGCCACTTCAGCCTTCCAGCGCTGTGTTGCCGTCAAGTGCGTCCAGTCAGACAGGATAATGGGGCTACTGCTTTTCTCCGCTCGGGTGATGGCAGCCAATTCCTGCAAATTGTTCGTGATATGGCTAAAAGGACGGGTGACGTCCTTTGAGGCTTGAACGTGGATTGCCCCATAGCAACCATCGTCAATCTGTTCCTGCGCATGGCAATGGTAGAAATAGCTTCCATATTCGTTCGCATTCCATTCATACCGAAATCTTGCACCAGATTGAATTGGACGCTGTGCAAGCCCGGGGACTCCGTCTGACCAAGGTGTGTTAACTTGTTCAATTCCTAAAGAACGATTCAGTACAGGAGACCACCAGCCCGCTCCGCTGCGAACTGCGGGAAAGTGAGGGAAGATTCTGATTACCGTGAAAGTGTATAGTAGTGTTAAAAGGCATCAGGTTCCGGACAATAAAATTGATATGATCACCTTGATCGACATAAAGCGGCGGACCCGGGATCAAACCATTGATTAAGATAGCCTCTCGTTCAAATCCATCGGGACTCGACGTGTTCCAAGTGAGAGTAATCTCGAACAATACTTCTTTGGCCTGGGCTAAAACAGCGAGACCGGCAAGCGCGAAAGCCAACATCATGCCCTTATTGCGTGATGGCCAGAATGTGCTAAAGAATATATGACTTCTTTCTAGTCTTAACCTTTAACCATTGAATTGAGAGTCTGGAAGCAGTCTATACGCTGTTCAGAAGGGGAAATAACGATTGCTCGAAACAGGCTAACTTAACTCCACTGCTACGGCGAGATAGGAAGGAAAAGCTTATATTTTAGTGAAACCAAAAATGTAGATATAAGATATATGGCAGTCATAAAGAACCTAGGCATTCTACTGGTACCACAATTTGATAGCGAGCGTGCTTGTCCGTTGTCATGTCATCTTACAAGCTAAGGATTTAGAGCGGCTTAGCGATCGTCCCAGCCTAGCCGGGATTTCCAGAGCAGCACCCTCCAAACCCCCTCGTCCTTCATATCTGCAAGCTAATCGACGCAAGTCTGACGCTGTTGATCGGCTCTCGGTTGACTGAATCATTGGCTGCCAATACACTAGATACGATCCCCGAAGGTTAGCCTAGTATAGTACATATTGGTTTGTGCCGAATTTCGGTGTTCGGAGGAAAGCAGATACGGCCTCATCCATTTACCGACCACGGTAAAAATACATTTGCATCAATAACATTTGATGAAAGCGCAGCGACAAGTGGCAAACCAGTGAATTCCTAGTCTCGGTGTTGACTTCTGTAGAGCACATAGGATGGCGTCGATGCATAAGCGGATAGTAGCAAAGACGATTACGAGGACTATACGGTAGTCTTGCTAGCGTGTCTAATGATCCGATACGGGTGTTTAGAGTTTCATAGAGTGAAGAGCACATGATAGCTGCTGTGTCCTTATATACCGGGTAGAATATGGTAAGTTTGAAGCTATCGCACCTAAAATTCATTATACTCTATGTCCATACTACGACTTGCAACAAGATGCCCTCTGCACTAGCAAAGGTGGATTTGTCAGTATGGACTGATTATCTGGAGGCCCAGAACAGCCGCATTCCTGTGCTACCCGATATCGAACATCTGTCGAACCGGGTAGTCAGGGTTCTCGGAGGCAATCCTAGTATCATGACGCTGCAGGGAACAAACACATATATAGTGGGTACAGGCACGGCCCGTATCCTCATAGACACTGGACAGGTAATGAATGATCTATAACTTCCCGTTCAATCCCTCCCTTCGCTAACAAGCTTGTATAGGGAGAAGTAGCCTGGATTCAGCACATCAAGGAGGTGCTGGAGTCACTGCAGATAACACTCTCTCACGTTCTTCTCACGCACTGGCACAGTGATCACACGGGCGGTGTTCCTCATTTGATTGAGTATCGACCTCAGTTCTCGGACCGGATTTACAAGTGCTGTCCGGCGCGGGACCAGAAAGAGATCTATGACGGCCAGGTCTTCGCCGTTGAAGGTGCCACTGTGCGGGCAGTCTTCACGCCTGGCCACTCCCATGACCACATGTGCTTCAAGCTTGACGAAGAGAATGCATTGTTTACGGGAGACAATGTTCTAGGCCACGGCCCTTCCGTTTCAGAAGACCTTGGGCTCTTCACCAAGAGCCTGTCCATAATGGCGGACTTGGGGTGTCAATTGGGATACCCCGCTCATGGCGATATAATCCGAGACTTGCCACGCAAGATGCTGGAGTTAGCTAAGCAAAGAGAGTACCACGAGCGCCAAATATGTGAGAAGCTAACAGTATCAAAATCCAAAGCCGCGCTGAATGGCGGGAAAAGCAAGGGAAGCATGTCGATACCTGATATCGCCAGGGAGATCTATGGTGCCACCGTCAAGATGGAGACTTATAAGATGGCAATAGAACCCTCACTGACGGGAACTTTGACAAAGTTGGCTGAAGATCGAAAGGTTGGATTCGAAATAGTAAACGGAGAGAAACAGTGGTTTGTTCGCGAGCGGGTGGTGAGACAGACACCAGCCAAATATAACAGACAAAGAACGTAGGACTTGGCAGCGGCAGATTTGATAAAAGAAAGCTCGAAGAAAAATTTTAATGAAAAAACATCATAGATTCAATAAGACTATTTCTCATTCTTTAACTGGTAATGACTTGGCATATTATGAAAGACCAACGTATGAACTGTTAACCCAAAAAAATACAGATGATATATATATTACTGATAAGCCGCACCCTACAGGTAAAATGGCTTCTTTGCAAAGGAAAATAGACTGTTGTCAGCAATGAGGTATCTCAAACTCTGAAAATAATGTAATATGTCTCATCCGCAAGAGAAAAAATACCATAGTTGGTGAGTTGACTCGGATAATACCACCGAGACAGCCTCACTCTGGCTTCTAACACAAGGAGGGAGCCGTGTTATCACCGATGAGTCATCTACAGACGGTTTATCTAAGCCCCTTTGAGTGGCGATATATGGCTTGGGACAGGAAATGAATCCACGATGATACGCTTCTTCTGGTCTAGATGCAGAGAGTACCTCGAGAGAATGAAACTTCTTACTTCAGTGTCTAATATATTACCCTCGTCGCAAGATCCACGATCTCTAAATACAGGACGCGAAGGCGTGTCCGTAAATCAATATCTAGTTGGTTTAACATTGCCGATGAGAAGGGCGAAATGGGGTCTACCCCCCTTGTGTGGTCCTGGTGCTCAGCGGTCTTCAGTCGCCCGGATAGGTCGTTTACTAACTTCTGCATGCGGTGCAACTCGCTGAGCACTTGCTGTGCAGCTATGCGGCCATGATCCTCATCATCAAGGCTGTCGCTGTCAACCACAGTTGGGCATTGCACCACCCGTTCAGAATGGCACGATGAAGCACAGCGCATTTCGGTCTCCTCCGGTGCCTCCTCTTCCTGAGACGTTGCCTTGGCCGCTGCTGTGTACCAGCCCAGAATCTTGAACACTATGAGCGCTATAATGACTAAGATATAGCCGCCATGTGAGCAAGGGCACTGGAGCATGTTATTTATTGCGACGATAGTCTCCTCATTCTCCGCAAACACCACCTGAACTGTTGGAAGCTGGCAAGTTGAATGGGCCTTTTGCCCCCTCAAACACATGCAGGCTGTCGCCGAATTTCGTAAGGATCGTTTAAATAGACTCAGGGCTTGCAGTAAACAACAACATGCATCTCCCGCGTGGGCGTTTTGAAAGCCATAGGCATTACTTTGGCTTTCGGATAGTAAGAGTGGGGACTCTAGTATGTCTTCCATAATCACAGACATATCTTTGGGATGGTCAAGTGCCGCTGTATCGTTCGAACTTTGTTGCAGATTGATGCTGGAAGAACCGGACTGAGGTAAATTGGGTTCTTCGCCGGCTTTGGGGTGTTTGACTTCCTGGAAAGTTATTGATGAGTCAAACAATTCATTGAATGCCGGTCTCATGTCACTCGGCATCCACCAGGATACAGAATCTCCGGGCGAGAGCATCGTGGGCAGGTTCTCTATATCATCACTCATAACCCTCAGCCGTGGGGAAGGCTGCGTATTTGACGGCATACTCGAGGAGTTTGTGGTTGAGGACGAAATTGAGCTGGCCTGGGTGATTGTTGATGGATCGCTCTGCCGAGACTCGTGTCTACGACCGGAGCGTTTGGTCACCAAATACTCGCATACCACGCCGCGTTTTGCACATCGAGAGCACGTGGGTTTCTTCTTGTCGCACTTGACCTTGGACGCGGCACAACCATCGCAAGTATCCCGGAGTTTTGGGACTGCAGGCTCTGTGGACCGCCGGCCTGGTCGTGATAGTGGGTTTGGTGGCCGCATGATCGACATTATAGATTTGCAACTTGCCACGTGCGATAGTGGGACATGGAGTGGAGGACAAGTCAATCTATGGACTAGAATCTCCACTCTTGCGGGCACGCCTCATCATATATGTTGTGACGAGCCTGATGCCGGGCCAGGTTATGCTGCAGAGAACAATCGACCAAGATAAATATGCCAAAGCGTTGTAACGTGGGGTCCATGGATATGTGAGTACGGGATATGAATTATTCGAGGTCAATGAATCCATGTCAAGCAGAACAATAGACAACAGTAACAGGATGAGCCTGTTGGTCGGAGGAATTTTAGTGCTCAATCGCAATTTAGCAGCCATAAGCCCTATCCCGCCCCGAACTGTTTGTCAGCTTGTCAGCCCGTGCAGCCAGCAATATCCTCGAATCAGAACGGAAAGTAATTGATATGCTTCTGAACCCCGCAGAATCTCGGATCCAGATGTCGTAATTCTGGCTTCGTTGCCCTGTTCATGTTGTTTGTAGGGACCATCTAGTTAGTCAGCCGTAACCAGATGTAGTGACGCCTTCGCACTACCGACAATCAAACAACCAACAACCTTACGTCAACCCACACAGCCGCCCTGGAGCTATGCTCCAATACGAGCCAGCGTCCAGTTTTGGGAGCATGGACTGATCGGCTTGGATGATATGAAGCACCAGGGTCCAGATGAGTCGATATCGGTCCGGAACGTCCTCCGATTTGATAAAGGGGCGCCGGAAATCATCTATTTCTTCGAGTGCAGCGGACGCTTTCATCAACGTTTTATTACACCCGGCACAGAGCACTTACTCCGCAACTTCGACAGTTGGTCGCTTTTGACACGGAGCCGACGGCCACCAGATAACGACACGTTGTCGAAAGCTGATTGAAGCCCCAGAAGAGGCAGGTGAGAGGCGATCCACTTTCAAGTGTTGTCAGATAACTCCAGTCTTACGTAGATTTGCCGGGGCCTGAGCACTGTGGTCAATCGGTTGACGCGGAAGAGGGAGTAATCTATTCGGCTATAGAACTCTGCAATAGATCAATCCCTCTTGGATTTGGCGAGCGAGGATGAACAGTAAGCAGCTATCTTACGAGCCTTGATCCGTGCGCTGTGCCTGTCGAACGAGCAGGGGCAATTCTGCGGAGAGAGGGACCCATAGGTGCGAAGATGGGTGTCGCAACTGGTGGCGTCTGTTGCTTTGGGCCTTCTGCAAGCAAGCCGAACCGTGTGCTGTTGGCATCAACTGTGTCTTCCCCGAAATTAAGCGGGAGCACTTTGGGTGTCCGCAGGCTCAAGGAGGTTTCCGTCGTAACGAGGATTGTTCGCGTCTCTCAAGAGCAACACTATATTCTTACCCAAGCATGGTGTTCGGACTATGGATTCAATGAGAATGGGTTCCGTGCGTGAAACAAAGCAATCCAATTTGGCCACTTATCTTTGATATAACGGTTCTATTAGGCTACAATAAAAACATACAGAAACTCGATTTCTGGAATTTGTTTCAATTCAGTATTCTTTCAGCTGATATACGTAAACATGAAATAGACAGTTTGGGATAGACCCACGGCGGTGATCACGTTAATCAGTGTGTGCACAGCTATAGTTTGCAAGGTTTGAATCCAGGCAGATCCGCCAAAGCTTGCTTAGTACGTTATCTTTTTCTTGTGCTTCAGATCTGTCAAGTCATCCTTTGTCGCCACACTGATCCGACTGCTCTTGATGTCTGGTCGAGAGAGGAGCTCGGTATACACACTAGCAAAGTCCGACGCTTTCATTGCACCTGTCTGGCTAGCTACCGAGTCAACTTCCACCCGAGTACCCAGATACACTTCGTTGAAGCGCACATTGGTTTCCTCGTTGTCGCGGCACGCTACATTCGCCATCGAGAACAGGGGGCCTTGGGTGATGGCTGGTGCAGCGCGAGCACCGATATCACCCTGTGATCCGGTGCAGAGCGTGAATGAAGTTGAGCCCTTCTGCTCGAGAAGATACGGGATGGTCGCGCGGTATGCGACTACACACGGTTTAGCTTTGTCTCAATGGGCCGGCTGCGTGGGGACTCACGGAAGTTTGATTCGAAGTTGATGGTCATGAATCTGCGTAATTCACTAAGGCGGAGTTCTCGTAGTGGAGTCGCACCATATGCTCCGCCGGCTGATAGCTGCACATTAGCAGAGCCCAGCACCGCAGTCCACCGGGATTCTCACCAGCTGCATAGACATGTTGGAAAGCTGGTAGCTTGCCAGCCCGGACCTGATTAACGACGTCTTCAACGCCGCCTTCCGACATGATATCGGCCTCGACGATCGTGATGCCCTCTTTTGAGCTTACATGCTGGAACAGCTTCTCAGCAGATGCCTGGTTGCGCACAATGGCGAGCACATTCCGTTTCGCTCGTAACGCTCCTAGGATGGCAGCGACCCCAATGTTTCCGGTTGCACCGACGACTAGAACGGTCTCCATTGTGTCTTTTCTTTCTCACGAAGTTATGTTGTCTGAATGGTCTCTGGATACAAAAAAAACAAAAGATGTCCAACCGCAAACTAGCGTCATGTTTCTTACTTATATACAATTTCGTGGAATTCAGGTCCAATCGCAACGGCATCCGGACTTCGGAAGCGTTCCGGTATTTCTGGGCCGTCGGGAGAACATGCACGGAAGCTCCTCCGTGGTATTATTGTCCGCACGGGCCCCGGCGCGATCCCATCGGCGCAACGTCATGCCGTTCTCCACATCTGGCACTGCTTGCTCCAGAACCCTCCGTTTTCTATTCCAGGCTCGAAAGCACATCGACAGATCAGAACGCTCTTGCACGCCATGGACGTGTCGAAGACCAAAAGACAGAAGGTTACTACTGCATGCGACCCTTGTCGCAGCCGGAAGGTTTGTACCGTCAGCCCCTGGAAGGAACAGGGACAACAGCTAACCCATGCTAACAGGTCAAATGTGATGGTCACCAACCAGGTAGAGCCCTCTGCATTCCTGGTAAACAGCAGTGAAACATGCTGTCCCTTTGCAACTCGTCACGCGGTAGCTCTAGCTGGGGGATATGTCGTTTTTTTCCAGATCCTTTTTGTCACCTAGACTTCAAGGAGCAGCACATGCTGATCAGTGATATTCCATAGTGTGTGG
Source organism: Talaromyces piceae (assembly GCA_001657655.1). Classification (NCBI taxonomy): domain Eukaryota; kingdom Fungi; phylum Ascomycota; class Eurotiomycetes; order Eurotiales; family Trichocomaceae; genus Talaromyces; species Talaromyces piceae. The sequence goes on along the minus strand of JNNX01000005.1, from coordinate 1,729,724 downwards.
TCCATGCGAGAAAAGACCCAGAAGCGAATCAGCCTGCACCTGGGCTACGGACTCCTCGCGGGCCTCGTATGCTTCCATAGAGTACATTAGACAGCTCGAAGATAGGGTTAGGCTGTTGGAAGGGCGTAACACTCAGAGCCAGTCGGTTTTCAGTAGCAGCATCCGAAGCATTAACGGTCCCTCACAGGAGCCAATAACACGAACCACAGGTAGACATGTAGCTGCCTCATCAGCGTCTCCAGATCCTACCACGTGGCAATCATCCTTCTCATGGGGAGGATCGTCGATCAACAGCTCGCCAGATACAAGTGTGAATTCGCGACCTTCAGCGTCAGCGCCCGGTATTGTTCCACACTTGTCTCACACAATTCCAGAGGTCCTAGAGAGCACCGAATCCATACTGAATTCGAATAACCATGCCGCCCAGGACCCTGTCGGCTGTCTCATCGGCAGAAGTTTTATGCAGGAAGTGGAGAAAGCTATAATGGAGAAACTGGGTGGTATATCACCCGTCGCATTAAGTCTTCCAGGTCAAAGCCACAAGAACCTATTCTCAATCCCTCCTAATTATGATTCACGCCAGAAGGATATGGGCTACCCTTTGCCTGCGCGAGAAAAAGCCGATAGCTTGCTCAGTTCATACTGGAGCCATGTGCATGTTCTTTATCCCTTTTTAGACAAATCCCAAACGGAGGACGAGTTCGACAAGATTTGGACACAGGAGGTTTCCACAACTAACCGGAGGTCATCTTTGTGTCTGATCAATTCGATCTTTGCTATCAGTAGCCGACACGTTAGGTTGGCGGGCCCAGATCATGAGCAGTTGGCAGCAACCTTTTGCTCGCGAGCACAAGAATGTCTGGATATCGAATCATGCTCTATCCAATCCGTCCAGTCATATCTACTCCTCGCTTTGTATTTCCAGAGCATTGACGATCCTCAGAAGTGCTGGTTGTTCGTCGGACTTGCGATACGCACGGCCCAGAATCTGGAGCTCCACCGGATCGAAAGAAGCGAAATGGAGTCTGACAGCCGAACTAGGGACCTGCTCCGCAAAGTCTGGCATGGCTGTGTGCTCATGGATCGAGAGATTTCCATGATATATGGTCGGCCATGTATGATCGACCCAGAGACAGCTGCCGCTATCCCCGTCCCCACGATGGAAGGAGAAACGTTCAAACTGGGGCATGGTCAGTCGCTTACGACCGACTCACGACAAAATCATGCTGCTGATTTCTACACGCATTGCCTCGGACTCTATGATATCTTGTACGATGTGCTCCTCCATCTCTATTCCAGCAAGTCTCCGAATCGGTCGAAAAACGGAGGCTTCTATTCCGAACATTTCTCTCCTTTCGAAGGAAATACTTTTATCGTGGAGCTTGAGAAAAGGCTTTCAAAGTGGGAGAATCGGATTCCTGACTATTACAAGACTGGTTCACAATCCGCATACAGTAGCATGAATGGTCTGCTGGTCCGTAGAAGTGTGATCCTTCGTCAAAGGTACGGTTGTAAATCCGGCCATTGTATAACTCGAGCTAACATTATTAAAGACACCTTCACGTGCACTTGTTGTTGTTGAGACCTATGCTCCAAAGTTTCATCACCTTTGAGTTACGCAAAAAAGAAGAGCCCTTGCCTGTTGGAAGCTTGCTCTCTCACCGCGTCTCTCTGCAAAGTGCAATCGTATGCGTGAAAATAGCCCAGGAAGCTATTGATACTGTATACGTTAACGAAGGAACCAGTTCCAATGAGATGAGGGACCTCTCCGCGTGGTGGTACAATGCGATATATTTGTATACTTCTGCCACGGTTCTTATTGCGGCTAGTCTGAGCTCCTCTGTGGTAGCCGAAATTCAGCAAGATGCAATATATGATAGCTTCCATAAGGCTGTTGCGGTCCTAAGACAGTACGCGACCTTTAACACGTCAATCCTTCGGCTAACTACGGCGTTGCATATTTTATCCTCAACCATACCCAAAAACTTCTCGCGCATCAAGCAGACTTGGCAGCGGAACGAAAGCAATTCTGATGAGATTATGTCTGAGGATGCTAACACTGCTGCAACATTTCAGTACTGGTGTCCACTAAAGCCGAACCGTCGTCAAGCATCGCCTTCTCATGAGCCAAAGGAGCACCCTCATTCGAAGAGCAATCAACAGCCTCCTTCTCCGTCACTCTCAAACCTGGACCTGGTTTTTGACCCAGATGACTTTACTTGGTTAACGAAAATACCTTTTAATACATAGCACGTTTTTGTGTTCGAGTGTGTTTGAAGGGGAAATATACAAGGGATGACTTCCTTAACTCCATGTACTTTTGTGTACTATAATATCCGCGACAAGCCACAACGCAAATCACATCAATCATGACTTTATATACTTGTAAAGTCAATGATTACATTTTTTTTATCTATTGAGCTCCCGCACAAGTAGCATTCGAGACCACATTACAAGTCGCTAATAGCTCGAGCATAATTACTCACGCATCGATCACAAATTGACTTATAAAAATAGTGTGTTGATATTTGAATCGCAAACTAGACACCTTGCTGGTCCGGCTAAAGTCTATATATGACTTTGGGATTTCTCATAGGTGCCTCCCGAAATACGCCGCGACTTGACTATAACCTCTTTCGTACTCCTTCAGGTTCTCTTCATCGCTCAGGTTAGCCCTGGTGCCCATCCATCCGTGATGCATTGTAGGATAAGTTTCCACCTATGTCCTGAACATTAGCTCTTCTTCCACATCAAGACAAACAGCCAATAACACTTACGACACCAAGCTTTCCCTCTCCCTCGAGAATGGACTTGTACTCCTTTACTACCGCTGGATCTTCCCCATTACTGGCGAGAACAATATGTGGGATAGAAACCTTCTCAGCGTCTGCTGAGGCCAACGCTCTGTGAATATTCTGTTAATATACCGACAATAAAACTGCAGAGGGAAAACATTACCCGGGATGAACCTGAGCACTGGCATCATAAATTGACGACGGCCCAGAGAGTAATACAGTCACCTTCCCACCCCAGCACAAACCCAAGCCTCCCCAGCTAGTCACTCCAGCGAACTTTGCTTTGGCACCTTTCACGACCGAAGCCAATAGCTCGACATAAGGCCCAAAAGCCATCACCTTACCCATAAACGCATTCTTTAACGCTGTGTTCTCGGGGCTGCGTTATTGGGCACTTAAGCAAAAAGGAAGAGAAAGAACAACCACCGGAGTGAAGCATACCTGGCATTAACAAACCACGGATATTGGGCGTACTCGCCCTCGAGAAGGTCTGGCACTAAAACAATGGCACCAACCCCGGCAGCCAACTATAATTCAAATCTTCCGATTGGTATCTCCGACAGTAAATGCACAGAGTGGATGCATACCAAGTCCGCACCCTGCAGGGTCTGGTTCGAAGGGCCAAAGATGTCATAGACAGTCACAATCGCTTTTGTAGCTGTAGACTTGTCACCTGCGATATCTATCCACTTTTTAGTATCTTTGCAAACCACAATCCCAACACCAATGACATTGAGTAGACAGAGGGGAAATTTGTACAAGTCCTGAATCCAGCAATATCGTCCCATGTTCCCTTTGGCTCGTAGCCGGCAGCCACCACTGGGGGGATGGTGTTACAAGCCTCACAAGTCATCTCGGGTATCTTTCCTTTGCTCTACTTTTTTTTTTCTTAACCTAATGGCTATAATTTTCTTGGTTTTCGCCGCAGGAAATCGTATAGTCTTGCGCGTTCTATCTGGAGGAACCAAACAGTCCAAATTTCACGTTGTTTTCTGTCCATCTATACTAGACCATCCAGCCCAATTTACCGTACGCTGTTATTGCCAAATATCCGATATCCCGTCAATACCGACATTGAGCAACCAACTCCGAAACATGTAGGGACCCTGTTCACTTCGATTAAGGTAAGCTGCTGCTATGTTCCGGGTCCACTCGGCGCTGGCGCGGTTCGGCGGGAGCGGGCCAACCTTCTGCCGCTACGGGAGATCTGCGAAGACCGATCTGCACCGCTCGGACCTTCCTCGGAAGCTCTTCCGGGGACCCATGCGGGGGCAGCTGTACGACTCGGAGCAATCCGAACAATCCACCGTCATTCCAGCCATAGCTGTTTCTGANTTTTTTTTTTTTTTTTTTTTTTTTTTTTTTTTTTTTTTTGGTTCCTATTCATTCTGAACCTTCGCCATGAATCCAATCCAACAAGGTCGCTTTCTAGGACCTCATCTAGCTCACTGCGATAGATATACACACTTTCCTATCTTCCGTTAGCCTGCGCTCGCCATCTCCTGGCATACACAACGAAATGGTAATTGATCCGGAAAAGGCTGAGACCAACCAGGCGGTAGAATCTTCAGCAGCCTCACATGAACAGCCGACCAGGGACAAGGAATCCGATCAGGGGTCCAAGCCTTCAGCAGAATCTGTAGGAGAAACCCCAGCGCCCCAGGAATCTTCCCCAGACGCGAAACCGATTCACGGTCTACCACCGTCCCGCACGATAGTAGTAGTACCGCGATCAAAACGAAGGGGTTTGCTCTCAAGCCTGGCAATAATTCCGGAAGTTGAAAATCCGTACAACTACGCAAATAGTACGAAATGGATGATCACTCTTGTTATTGCAATCGCGAGTGCCGCAGCTCCCTTGGCCAGCGCCATATTCTTCCGTATGTACCGGTGCTTGGAATGCTCAACAGTATGCTGATAGATGTGCAGCTGCGCTTAGTCGCCTTGCAGAAGAATTTCATGCGTCGCAAACACTCACAAACCTCACAGTGGCTCTCTACTTGCTCAGCATGGCGATATTCCCGCTTTGGTGGTCTGCCTTTTCAGAGACGTTTGGTCGCCGGACTATCTACTTAATCTCGTTCGCACTCTTTACGTTATGGAGCATTGTTGCGGCCGTGTCCACATCTATGGCTATGCTGATCGTAGTGAGAGTCCTCAATGGAGGCGCAGCGTCATCGGTTCTCGCCATTGGTGCCGGGACTATTGCTGACATCTGGGAGCCGAAGGAGCGCGGCCATGCGATGGGGATATTTATCCTTGGTCCGATGCTGGGCCCCCTCCTGGCCCCGATTATTGGTGGTGTTTTGTCGCAGTCATGGGGCTGGCGCAGCACTCAATGGTTCCAGACCATATATGGAGGACTCTTGCTGATTGTATTGGCTTTTTGCCTTCCCGAGACTCTTGCCCGACGATCTCCTCCCCTTAAGCAGCAGGCACCTAGCGACGGTACGTCCGGGCCAACCCGGTCAAGAGTTACACAGAGAACGATACAAGGGGCGCTTTTCTTGAAGCGTTCAATCATCGATCCTCTGAAGATACTAAGCTATCTCCGCTTCCCAGCAGTCTTTGTTACTGTTTGGCTTTCAAGCCTCACTTTTGGGAGTTTATATATGCTCAATATCGCCATCCAGCGGACTTTCCAGAACCCGCCGTATAACTTCTCGGAAATTATCGTGGGTTTAACCTATATCCCGGGTTCGCTCGGTTACATGGTGGCAGGTATCCTCGGTGGGAGATGGGCGGACGCGATCATGAAGCGAGAAGCTCGGTCTGCAGGTCGAATCGATGCGTCCGGGAAGCTGATTCTGCGGCCAGCAGATCGGATGAGGGAGAATGCTTTATTTGCTGCGGCCATCTACCCGGCTGCTCTTCTTTGGTTTGGATGGACGGCAGAGAAAGGCGTTTTCTGGATCGTTCCGCTGATTGCCAACTTCTTTTTCGGTTTTGGAACGATGATTATTTTTGGTACAGTGAATACAATGTGAGCCTTACGACGCAGAAATGCACCCCAGGGAGTCGGGATAGAGCTGCCTGCTAACACATCTCTAGGCTCACAGAGTTTCTCCCCAGGCGAAGCTCCAGCGGCGTTGCTGTGAGTACCTTTGTGCGGACCATCTTCAGCTGCGTCGGCACGGTCATTGCTCAACCCATCCTGGCCGGGATCGGCGACGGGTGGCTCTTCACCATTCTCGCCATCGTTGGGTGGATCAGCGCCTTCAGTATCGTTTGGGCTATGAAGACATTTGGACCTAGATGGCAGAAAGACATGAGACAGAAGCTGTCCCAGTAGGCGCCTGAAACTTATTTTCGGGCATAGCGCGCATCAACCGTGGCAGGAAGACGACGAGAACGGTATTTATATGCAGTTTTGGGGTTTAATTCTGTACCTTATCTGGTGTAACAGCATGATAGATCAAAAGTATCTACTCTTTGCCCTTCGAATGGTGTACGCACTTAGTTTTATGGATCGGTTTAAATCGATATTTTCCCATATCGTAGAACTCTAGGGTTCGCAACGATCCACCAGTCTATGAAGCCACACCGGAGAGTACGAGTAAAATGCTACGGATGGAATTAGATACGCTCCTCTGACTGCAGTGTAACTGTCATATATCTAAAGTTCTGTTTTTCCACCTCAACTGATAATCAATTTGAAGAATAAAGTGACGATCTGTGGTTCAAACCCAGAAATCTAGTCTGGGCCCACCTTACAAGATCCATTAAATAGTCCTTCTCAGCCTTAAACAATTTCATTACCGACCTACCTATTCTCTTCAAGCCATTCTTTCAAGTCTCCAAAGGTCGAACACTCGAGAAAGATGGAACTCTTAATGTCCAACTTCAACTGCGCTTTGAACTTCTCCACTAGCACGAGTGACATCAGAGAATCAACACCAACCGAGGTCAACTGGGTGTTGTCAGTAAGCTCAGACCTATCCATGCCCGTCTCGGAAGCGATCAGGTCCATGACACCAGCAATCATCGCGTTCTCCTCCACTTTTGGTTCGGCTACGGGCTGAGGCTCTGGCGTTTCTTCCTCAGCCGGAGCAGTTGGAGCAGCCGGAGGAGCAGGAATAGGAGCGCTGACTACTTCCGGCACGACGGGTCTGACCGGGACAAACACTGACTTATCGACTTCATCGACCACAGCAACAGTGGAGGTGGCCGGTTTTCCTTTGCTTGGAACGTGGCCACCCTTGTTGGGTGAGAAGAAGCGATCCATCAAGAGACGCGGGAATTGTCGAAATTTGATCTGTCCAACCATGCCAATAATAGTCTCGCCTTCCAAGATATAGACATCGCCGGTCCAGACGCCCTTTTCGGCCGCCGGAATCATCTTGACGTAGTTACGATAGCTGGCACCGGCTTCAAGGGGCTTGCCAAATCGCATACTTTCCCAGCCAGAAGTGACGTAGAAATAATCAACCGTGTTTGAGGCATCACTGCCATTGACAATCAAGCCTGCCAAATGGGCAACGCTATCAATCCAGTGCGGCGGAGTATGCCAGATGCCAGCCTCGTCAGTGGTGAGTGTGATTTCTGCAGAAGCTTCGTATTCACTGATAATGACAGACTGCATGCCTCGATAGCGGTCTGCGTAATCGACGACATTTTTAAACAGGGTATAAGCCATGTTCTTGGTAAGCTTGTTGGCCTTGCCCTGCGATGCCAGACTTTCAAGTGATCGGATCTGCCCAATGACAAGGTGTTGCAGCCTCCTCCATTCCTCTTTCCAGACATCCAAATTTTCAAAAGTGACGACACAGCTGCCAAAATGCTCGGCCTCACGAATACCTTCATCCGACACATTGTATAGATGGATAGGCATTTGGCGTGAAGACAAATCGAGCGTAGCCTCTAGCTGCAGTAACTGCTTGCTTCCTCTGGCGGGATTTGCGACTTGTCCTTCGAGAATGAGCATGTTATTCACGCTCATCACAAAATCCTTTGACCTAGGGTTTGTTTGATTGTGTAGATATTTACCAACCGTGAAAGCCATATCAGCCCAGATTGACTAAACTCGTCAGCTAAACTAATCCCATATGAACTTGTGGAAAATATAGATGTACTTACTTGAGTGGCGACTCCATGTCCGTTCATCATGTGTCCCTCCATGGCTTCTAGGAAACCGGGATCGAGCATGTTTGACAGAGTGGCTATGGTAGACTTTGTTTCCCCTATTGTCTCTGATAGGATACCATGCACCAGTGAGGTTTTCAATTTGGACGACAAAGAAATGTCGGTGTTTTTGGATGATTGCTTGTTCAAGTTGTGCTTGATGTGAGCTTTGTCGAGGGTCCATGTGCCAATATAGGGAATCCAATAGTCCTTTTCATTCCATTTGTATGACTTGAGCGTCAGAAGATTGTGTGCGGATTCGTATGGACGGTAGTACTCATTCCATGCCAGCTCAACTCCATTGTCGTGCAGCCAGGCTAATGTAGAGCCAACTGTAACAAAGTTATCTATATCGCGCTGGAGAGATGGCAAGACCCTGTCTGAGGAGAGAATGTTTTTCACAAAAGTGCCAGTGACAAAGTGCGGGCCAAGCTCAATCCAGATAGTGTCTGCATCGACAATCTCAAGCTCCTGTGCGGCATCGAGTGCACCCACAAAGTCAACTGCTTCCCTCGTAGCCCGCCTAAGATAGCTACCGTTCAATGTCTTTCCGTCGAATATACATTCAGACAGCAAAGGTGAAATGACGGGAATGTTCGGGGCTTTGAACGTGACGTTCTCAGCAAGACGTTCGAATGGGTCTAAAATGGGATCCATCTGCTGAGAATGAAAAGCAAACGGTACATCCAGCAAAAGGCACCTCAATCCCTTGCTCTTTAGATCCAGGGCAATCTTCTCCATGTTCTCTGCCAGACCACTAATGACGGTATCATTCTCGGTATTGATACAGGACACTTCATAAGAGTCGTCCTCGGGAAGCAGGCTTTCAAGTTCGGCCATGGATGCTCGGATTGCAAGCATCTTGTGGCTGTCTTCCTGACAGGATTTCATCACCATAGCTGCACGCGAACCAGCCAGAAAAATGCTGTCAGCTTCTGACAGTGTTCCAGCCGCAACAAAGGCAGCGAATTCGCCCAGGCTGTGGCCTAGAACAGCCACCGGCTGCACGCCCAGTGAGCTCCAGAACCGGATCAACGCGATTTGAATCACCACGATTGACAGCTGTGAAACGATGGGAGAGGCATTCTCTGTGTCAGACCCGTCTATGTAAGACACCACTGATTTGAACCCGAAGCTTTCCACCAGCTTGTTCAGGCGGTTCACCTCCGCTGTGAAGATCGGATAGTGATTGTACAGCTCTCTACCAATGCCGTTGTAGAAGGCTCCTTGGCCTGTAAAGACAAAAGCAACGGGCGGACTTTTCAAGGGCACTGCCTCCTTTGACGGGGCTGCGTCGACCTGCCGGGTCAGAAATTTGCGCAGGTCGCCGAGATCGCTAACAGAAGTCGAAACCCGGAAAGGATGATGCATACGTCGGGCACATAACGTGTAAGATAGATCACCGAGAGGAGCATCCTTGTTTCCCTCCAGGTACTCAATTAACGCCTCGATGTTCATTCTCAAGGAGTTCCTGCTGCGAGCGGAAACTGTGACTGGGTAAGAAGTACGTGGGTCATGCCCAACAAGTTTCTTTTGCGGAGCATCTTCCAGCAGCAACGTGGTATTTCCTCCATGAGCTCCGAAGTTGTTGACCACAGCGTAGCGAGGTCCCTTAGTGGGCTTAGGCCACGGAGTCAGTTCGAGGTTTAGAGCCATGTTGCGCTCTTCTAAATCCTGCGGGATCAATGGATTCATCTTTTTCATTCCGATATGTGCGGGGATGAAGCCTTTTTGATACATCAAGAGCACTTTGATGAGAGATGCAATGCCAGCAGCTGCCTCACCGTGGCCTATGTTGGATTTGACCGCGCCAACCAAGAGTTTCTGGCTCTTACGACGCTTCTGAGGCGTCAGGGGAGCAAACACCTCGGCAACGGATCTTGATTCCTCGCGGTCCCCAACTTGAGTACCGGTGCCGTGAAGCTCGAGATAGCTCACGCTCAGCGGGTCAACGCCAGCATTGAACATCACATTACGGTAGTTCAGCATCTGCGTCGGCGCATGAGGCTGAGTAATGGAAGCAGCGTCGGAATTGTGGTTAGTTGCTGCAGACAGAATAACAGCCAAGATATTATCGTTGTCAGCTTCTGCATCCTCGAGCCTTTTGATTACAATACTTCCAACTCCGTCAGCACGGCAGTAGCCATCGGCGGACTCGTCCCAGACTTTGCATTGTCCCGTTGTTGACAGAAAGTGGCCATTGCCCAGCTGGCAGAAGTTATCGGGATCGGTGATGACGTTCAGCCCGCCTGCAAGTGCAGTATCGACTTCACCGGCCCAAAGAGCGGAGCAAGCTGCGTTCACTGCAGCCAGGGAGCTGGAACACGCGGCATCGATGTTGAAGCTTGGCCCGCTGAATTTGAAAAAGTACTGGATACGACCGTTTGCAAACCCTCGTTCTCCTCCTGGTACTGCATAGGTTCCGATATTTTGGCTTGCATTCAGCTCACGCCAATCGTCACTCGCTTGGCCATAGTAGGTGCCAATACGGGTACGGTTGGTGGACCGCGTACGGTCCGGAGAGTAGCCAGCCATCTCGAGCGCCTCGTATGCGGTGACCAGGGCTAGTCGATGCATGGGGTCTGTCTCCAGGGCTTCTCTGGGAGACATGTTGAAAAATCCGGCGTCGAAGAATCCGGGTTTCTCTATGTAGTTCATATACGGTGTCGGAGTTGTATTCTCGATCGTGCGCGTAGGATCATAGTGTGTGCTTAGATCGAACCTGTCTGGGGGGATCGTGGTACACGCGTTCCGGCCTTCGGCCAAGAGTTGCCAGTACAGCTCTGTGTCGTTGGCTCCTCCAGGTAGACGGCACGACATGCCTACGATAGCCAGCTTGGCTTGTTTTGGTGAACGAGGAATCCGGGTGCTGAATTCTTGATTTACCCATTCTACTAGATCTCTGAGCACAATGGGGGGCGAATCCTGGCTGGTCTCGATGTCTTTGATGATCGAACTCAGAATCAGGGATTTCTTGAAGCTCCAGACTTCCAGGTTGTTTGATGCTGGTGATAGTTTGGTCACAATGCCTCGCGTGATGTTGTCCACGTGAATTTTCCGTGTTAGAAGTTGGTCCAAGACCTCAGCTGCGAGCTCGTCCAGGGTTCGACCGGCAAAGGCCTCTCCTGTATCCGAGGAGAGCAAAGGAGTCAAAACCCTCGGCGATTCTCCATGAAGCAATTGTTCGCCGACGATCGTATCAACGTCCGCTTTCGAATAGATATGAGGTGCGTGGCACAGACCATGATGGACAGGAAGGGAGAAAAAATTGGAATATCGCAGAGCGTCTGAGCCCTTTAAGCAGGCTCGCAGTCGTGACGGTGGCCCGCTGATACTCACCGAAGTCTTATCTGAAGCGCTTATAAACACTGCGGTGAGCCCCGTATTAGACTATCTTGATGTTAGCTTCCCCTCCCCTCTCTCATGATATGTAGTGCAACTAGTGATCTTACAGTGCTTTGATTGAAAGCATCGATTTCTGCCTGAACAGTTTCGGCCGAAAGCCCGGGAACGACGTAAGCCCAGCTTTCAGATTCGGGCTCCGGTACAGGCGCTTCGAGCAGAGACGAAATCTCGTAGACATGTATGCCCAACCGGAAGGCTATCCTGATGATCTGTGCGCCAGCCAAGGCCAATTCAGGCAGGGTGGATGAAACTGCAACAGCAGATCCGGCGAGGAGGCCGCACCCAAGGCCTGCCAAAGTCGTGCCTAATTCACCAAATTCATAGGGCTTGGCCTCAACCTCGTGGCGGCTAGATAGCGTGGTTAGTCCATGCGACAAGAAACAAAAACTAGCGATTCAGAGGTTATTACGCGATGATACAACCGATCTGGAACAGGACGAGATAGACGCCTTCCATTGCTCCACCGAGAGGCCCTTTTCTAAAAGCAGTATCGCTAAACAGCGCGAGGAAATCGGTTACTGGCGGTACGTGCTTCTGCCATGACTTTGGCAGAAGGGCGACTTCGTCCTTGATGGCATCGTTGCTCAGTGACAGGAAAGAAGCCAGGGAGCTGCATCTCTGGTCCTTGCTGCATCTGTGGAGGCTTCGAAAGATGCCGGTGGCGTCGTGAGGAAAGTCGTTTCCGAAGAACACAAGGGTCTGTTTGACGTCCTTCACGTCGTCCATGTACACCACAGAAGTCGACGAGGAACTCATGGTGCAAGAAAGATATGTTAGGAAGTGAATGTGGACGTCGACTATCAAGGGAAGGGCCGAATTTTAAGGGCTATATCAATGGCTATATCAATTACTTGTGAAGGAACAATCAACCCCAATCTGCCGCAAACCAATTCACCCTCCCGCGTCATGAAATACATGGCTCGGTGATGATGGGTGAGACTGTCCATTGATAAGATAAGCATCTCATCGGATAGTTAACTGGAACATCGCACTCGGTCTACAAGACGAACTCGACGTTCTTCTCCCTTAATGGGGACATAGCACAACGACCGACCCTGTCAGCAGCAACCCTAGCCAAAGAGAGACGGTGCTGCTCCTCATTCATGAACCAACGCTTACTCATAAACAGCTTCTTATCGACCAATACCGTTGAAGAACACCTTTTCGTCGCTGTGTAGACGTCATTACACCGAGCTTGCCAGGGTCATTATCCGAGCCCCGTGCCAAGTGCTTATAGAGACTAGCAGCCGGTGCTCTGCAACCCTGATTGTCTCGGATGCCGATCTAGGATCGTTCCAGATGGCCGATCTAGAACCTTTCCACATGGCTTCCCGGCCAAAGGGGATATTCATGTATGCTGAAGATGTACGATACATTAGTCATTTTTCCTTCCTGGCTAGATCGGCCTTTGCTATCTGAATATCCAAACACGATCCTCAGCACTGCCGCTCCAACAAGAGGAAACTAAGAGCTAATAAATGCCCCAAAGTTTGCTGAATCATTTCGGTTAAGAATAGAGAAATCTAGGCATGATATGGCTACACAAAGACCGGTCCTGATTATTGGCGGTGGGCTATCCGGCCTTGCAGCAGCCCGTCTCCTTACGGATCAGGGCATTCCCGTGATAGTGTTCGAACAGTCCGAGGTGGACAGGAGCCAGGGCTATGGCATCACTATTCGTGACTGGGCCTATAATCCCTTGCTCGAGGAGTTGGGCAAGCGTATCAGCGTCCGTGATTTCCAGCAGGCGGTTGCCACGGACGGCGCTGTTGGGGGAACGGGCTGGGTTGACCTGACCTTTCGACACAATGGCACAGGCGAGACGCTGTTCAACCCTGACCCACCAAAGCCGGGCCAGCCCAATACGATTTTTCGAGCCAACCGCAGTTTTCTGCGGAATTGGTTGGCAGAGGGAGTCGACGTGAGGTACCAACACAAGCTGGTCAGCTTCGAGGGCGAACCGGGCCGTGTCAAGGTCGGTTTTGAGAACGGAGCTACGCAAGAGGGATCGATGCTGATCGCGGCGGACGGGGTACATTCTACCGGTAACGCTTCCATGTCCGTGGAAAAGATGGGAAAGGGTTGTTATGCTCATTTGTATTTGTCTGTCAGTCCGGGGGATTTTGTTCCCAGAACAACAGACGCTTAGCATCCTGGATGTCGTGCTATTCCACGGCAAGGTCCAGATGGCTCATTCCAAGTATCTGAGCATGGCATCCGCCGAGCTTGGGGCGTCCAATGTAGCTGCCGGTGTTGGCGACGGCTTCAATACCTTCATCACGGTCGCCAGTGTCGAGAAGGAGAGCGTGCATCTGGACTGGTCGTACTCGCGAGCGCGCCAGGGGGACAACGATCCGCTTTGGATGCCTGACCGCGCAGAGCTGATCAAGGCGCCACAGCACTTGCTGAAGGAGATCCGGAGCAGGGATCTGGCGCCTCCCTTCTCGAGCTTTGTGAACGCGGACGGGATCAAGAAAAACAAGGTCTACAACTGGCGCATCCGGAGCGTACACGTGAGTCGCGCGGACCTTGACCAGGCTGGCAAGCGTGGCGTGGTCTTCATCGGGGACTCGGTGCATGCGATGCCTATCTTTGGCGGCGAAGGAGGCAACCATGCGATCCTTGATGGCGTCGAACTGTTCCGGACAATACGGGCAAGATGTGGCACCAAAGCGGCCGGGTTACTGCGTGCTGGCGACGTCGATGCTGTCGTGCAAGCCTTTTACGACGCCGCGCTACAAAGAAGCCAAGATGCAGTCAGACGCTGCGTGCAGCGATTCTCTACTTTTCACAAACCCATCGAGCAGTGGGAAATGGTTGCAAAGATGTCCAAGGCAAAGGCCTCGGGGGAGCACTGACCCGTCCGGGATATCTCGGTGGACATGTCCTACCATGAAAGCTATGAATTTATTCTCAGTAGAATTGGGTCACGAAGAGCCAGGTAGATTGAATGACAAGAAACTCCATAATATGAAATAGGGCCCAACCTTGATCCCTAATATTTGTCTGCTTTCATGATATTGCACCATTGTATATCCGTCTATCCATATATTCCAAAGTGCAGACGAACCTCGCCCCTACAGAAGTAATTGCCGAACTGATTCCAACGGAGGAGTATCATCACAGGATGATACGCGACTTTCAAAGCATGTCCAATACCAGAACCTGCGTCGTCGCTGCAACCTGCACCACCGGCGCCTTCGAAATCGGCAAAAGAAAGTGTGATATCGCCAACAGCGTGTGTATCCCCCCGTCGGAGCCGGGTGCGTTGCCGTCGACTCGGACTTGGTGTTCTCCTCCTGGGGGCTCGGGATTGTTATTGGCCTGCTCTTGCAGACTCGGACATGCCCTGCGGTTGATGGAACCGGGCACATTATATATGGGATGAGGTCGGGGGGCAGGAAGAATGCGTACTCCAAGACCTGCCAGTCTTTGCCTGTCTGCCTGCCTGCCTGCCTGCCTGTCTGCCTGCCTGCCTTGGATTTCTCTGTCTGGTTCAGGCTGTGCAATCATGTCGTCTGCTCCGCCCAAGCCGATCCGCATCGCCATCGCTGGCGGCGGCTTTGCGGGCCTGGCACTCCTGATCGGGCTCCAGAAATACGCTCACATTGACGCGCATCTGTACGAGTCGGCGCGCGAGTTCAGCGAGGTCGGCGCCGGCGCCGTGCTGGGCCCCAACTCGCAGCGGGCCATGGCCATGATCGACCCGCGCATTCTCGAGGGCTTCAAGCGCCGTGCGGTGTACGGCTTCCAGGGCGCCGACGCCGAGGGCCTGCACTCGTGGGCCACCGTGGTCAAGGGCCAGGCGCCGGACGTCGGCGAAACCGTCATGCACTACACACACCCAGTGCCGGACTCGACCATCCACCGCGCGCACTTTATCGACGAGTTGAACAAACTGGCGGAGCCGCACCGCGCCCACTTTGGCAAGCGCCTGGTCGAGATCCGCGGCGGCCGCGACGACGGCGACCCTATCACGCTCGTGTTCGGCGATGGCAGCGACGCCGAGGCGGACGTCGTCGTGGGCGCGGACGGCATCCACTCGGTGGTGCGGCGGCACATCCTCGGCGCCCAGCACCCGGCCGCCCACGCCGTGTTCTCGGGGGCCATCGCCTACCGCTGCACCGTGCCCATTGCCCGGGCCACGGCCGTGCTGGGCGCGGACGGCGTGCGGCCGCAGTTCGCCATGCGGTGCGGCCGCGACGGCATGGTGTTTGGCTTCCCCATGTCCAACTTCAGCCTCTACTACATCGCGGTGGTGACCTTCAACAACGGCCCGGTGCCGCACGACCAGTGGATGGTGACGCCCGACGTGGCCGACCTGCGCGCCCGCTTCGCCGACTACGAGGACTTTGTGCGCAAGCAGGTCGAGCTGGTGCCAGACGACGGCTCGACCATGGGCTGGTCTATCTGGGAGATGCCCCCGGCGCCCACCTACTACAGGGACCGCGTCGCGATCGTCGGCGATGCCGCCCACGCCTCGCAACCCTTCCAGGGCGCCGGCGCCGGCCAGGGCATCGAGGACGCCCTGGTCATGGAGCAGCTGCTGGGCACCTATCTCGACCCGGCGCGCGAGCGTAGCGCCGCGCTCACGCCGGCCCAGGCCGTGCCGCTGATCTTCCAGGCCTACGACACCGTGCGGCGCTTTCGCAGCCAAAAGGTGGTCACCACGAGCGCCGAGACGGGTCGCCTCCTCTCCGGCAACGAGCCTAACGTGTCCCTTCACGCAAAGGACATCCATGCCCGGCTGACCAACCGCGAGCACTGGATCTTCGAGGGCGACCAGGAGCAGCAAGTCAAAGACGCGCGGCTGCTGTTTGAGCACGCCGAGACCGCATTGGCGCGCAGAGCGATTCTTTGATCCAGGATGCGCTATGCGCCGTACATGCGCGAGATCGCGAGCAGTCGCCCGTTATCTGGCATTCTCATGCACGTCGTCGGTGACTTCCAGAACCAACGGCCGGATTGCAGCAATCGACGCACCCTATGTAATGGAAGGTAGTTCGCTGGGGTCTCTACAAGGGTTTGTAGCTGTTGGTACATATAGGAGACATGGGGGAAAGAAAGAAAGGGGCGAAAGGGCTCGTTCATACATGTAGTGACTCGATGTCTTTCTGACTATTGAATCCGGATTCAGTTCATCTTTATTGCGATCCGAACACGTTGATATATTTAGACAACATCTATCTCTATAACAAGGCCAGAAACCTAGTCAAGTAAGAGAAGAGCGAAAGCTGGGCGGTAAAGACTCTTAATCATAGTCAGGCGGTGGTTGTCAATGGATGTCAAACCATCGATGTCGTCGACTGTGCATTACCGTGGCCGACGGTTCCGTTCGGTAGGGTTCGTCCGAGATTTCTGGATATGGTATATGAGCAATTCACGGATACCAAGTAGTCTGTTGGACAGTGTGCAAACATAAACGGTTAGTTATTTCGCCATAATAATAATATTAATGCCATTATCAGTCTGATCTTGTGATAACAATCAAAGTACAAAACAGAATCAAATGCGTATATAATGATCCATAAGTGTTTTTATATATCTCTGGTTGCTTGTCCTGGTCTCTTCGGACCTGTTACCAAGGTGTTCCAAGTAGCTTCGACGAGCATTGTCACATACTCAGTTAAGACGTTTCTGTTGCGATCGGGGAAACAGCGAACGGGTTTGCAGTAAAAGTACCGTTGGGATCGGCCTTGTGCCTTATCCTGCCCAGTTTTTGATACTTGTCCGCATCCTCATAATAACACTTCCAAACCTCGGGCTTCCCCAGGTCCCAATCACCATAAGACGCCCACAGCACCCGTCTATCCTGCTTGCTAAAGGGGCTCGAGGGACCAATCATAACGGAATCATTCTCGGCCTGCCATTTCTCAGCATACTGCTTATACGTATCTCCCGGTTCATGAAAGCAGTCGAGCGACTGGACAACCGATGTATCCCGCCAGCTGTAAGACGTGCCGTTATCCTTGTTCAGACAGAAACGTGATTTGTTGCCTCCGTAGCATTGGATTTGCACCAAGAGCTTGCAGTGGGTATAGATTTCATAGTCCTTGTCTCCCGGGCTGTTATCGAGAAAATGGCGCGGGTTGTAAATCAGGTCGATGCGATCTACTACCGCCTTGACCCAGCCGTCCTTCTCCAGCGTTTTCGAGCTCGTGGTGTAGGTGCGCATGATGTACGGGAGATCAAACTCTCGCTGCTTGGGAAAAATCCATCTGCCAGACATGTGAGACATGTCCTCTTCCAGCTCGTCAATGAGCAGCGTTTCGTTTTCAAAAAAGCCCTTCAGGTTCCGGAACTTGTTAAACCATTGATCGACACTCTCGTCATACGTGTCATCTTTGCTCGTTGGGCACCACTGTGCATAGAGCACGATACTGGCGGGGAAGCTGCCATTCAGCCATTCAAGAAACTTATCCGCGATGGCGCCGTTGATCTTGTTTTGGACATGCTCCCAGACACTAGCATTCTTCAGCGTGGGAAACAGCTTCGTCACTGGAAAATCCGTACTAAGGACCGTCACACAGAGGTCAAAGCCTCTCGGGAAATCGCTATCGTCCGCCATTTGTGCGACTGCAGTGAGCAGGCTTGTGAGGATCTCCGGAGTATAGATCCAGAGTCCTTTGATCCCATGTGGTCCCTTGAATCCATTGGGACCAGAAACCGTCCCCACATAACTGTTGGCCTTGTATACTTCGACGATATAGTGCGTGATGATGCCAAAATTACCGGGACTGCCCCCGAGCACAGCGTAGAACAGATCAGAGTCGCTCCCCTTTGACACGTCTCGAATGACACCGTCATGGCAGACCATCCGGATAGTTCTGATATGATCGCCAAAAAGGCCAAAACTACGGCCCAGCTGACCATAACCACCGGTCTGGCCATGGCCACCCACGCAGACGTAAGCGCACTGTCCATAGGGAACAAATAGTCGGTTGTGCTCGAGATATGCGTTAAAGTCCCGCAGTTGATTGCTGACGCCAACGTACACCAGTGCCCTATCCTGGTCAATAGGGTCCTTGGGATCAAGCACCATCATATCCTTGTATGTGTTGCTCAGATCGACCTGGACATTCTTGCCGCCGGTGGATGATGCACCACTGTACTGATGACCACCACTCTTGATCGCGATAGCCACTTTATTCTGTCTCGCCCAATTCACAGTCCGGATAACATCTCCGTCTCCTTTCGGCTGGACGATGATATCTGGATACATGTTGTGTTCGTCCTTGAGACTTGAGGTCGCATATTGCTGGTTGAAGTAGGTGTAATCCTGTGTCTCGGCCGGATTCCCATTGCGGGAATATTGCATTCCCTCAAGGTCTTGTATTCGGATCATTTTTCCTTTTTTTGCAAGGATTTAGATGAAAACCAACTAAAGATAGGTGGACTAAGTTTCAGATGCGAGCAACATAGCCCTATGCTTTGCAGCAGTGCGTGCGACACCAGTCTCACTGAGGGTGTTTAGCCGCATTGATATCTAGGACGCGGCATCTGTAGACTTGGATCTTTAGCATGATTGACTCAATCAAATAACCGTATCAGTTCACTGTTAAGAAACACCTTTGCACATAGTCGAAATGCAGCGAGCATGTATAACACCGAGTGGCGATGGCTGCAAACGGCTATCTTGTGTCGTCTGAGAGACTGTCAGTTGACAACTACTATGCCTCATAACTGCAAACGGCCGCTTGAGTCATATGACAAGTATATTACGATCTGCAATATGTGGCAGTCGACAACTATCGTTCATCCATCTCCTTACCCCATTTAATGGTAGCGGTACTGAAATCGAGTCGCTAGTAGACAGCAGACAACAAAGGTTCGGGGAAGACTTCCCCACGAATGCAAAACTGTCGCTTCCCTATCTTTTTCCTCTCTCAGGGTGGGGTTATCACGGACACTGTTCTTTTAGAAGACGCATTTGATAATCAGTACCTGCAGGACAAACTGTGTACATTTCTTACACTTCATTTCTTCTCTGCATTCAAGTCACCATGTACCTGATGACGTAAACATTCCTCGTCTTGTTCATCTTCCTATCTATAGCTTCTAGTCCGTCTTTCTGGGCTCGGTGGAAAAGTCATCCACTATATCAGGGCAGCCAAAGTAACTTGCTTTTGTGAACTGTTCGACGCCGCGGTTGCTCGTGTACTTTGGCTTTGGAGCATGCTATCGTGGTGCGGGGAGTTGTCACAGTCGCATTGACAGGCCGAAACAATAAGATTTTCAGTCACGTAGAGCATGTGACTGGTTTGCACCATGGCTTTAATATGATCAATTATACTTTTTCACCATGCTGGTGAACCAAGTTATTTGGAGAATACGTCGTAGGGATTTCGACGACTCCGTGTGATGTATGGTACAACCAAGATTGCAGTGGCTGTGTGCCTTGGAAACCTAATTCCAGGTAAATCCTTGAAGAGAGAGAGAAACATTGCTTCTTGACCGATGATCTTCCCGTGGTTTCAATCCATAGAAATGCCAAACATAAACTCAAATGTTTTTCTTTGTTGGGTAGGGAGAACTAGGGTGTATCGTATACTATGGTAGAAAACGCATAAACTCCACAATAAACTCCCCCCTAGTGGACGGACGATAATGGCTCTATAGCATATGCCCGAGGCAAGTCGAAGACGCTGAAATGGTTCTCCCGATACATAGAGCGTACTTTTCTTGATCGAAATAACTTTATGAGAGATACTTAACAAGCTGGTTGATGAAAACAAGTAGATCTTTATTGAGACTGTGTATTTTTTGTATCATCGATGTCATTTTGTAGACAACAGATGCCGTTTGTGTTTGGTCCCCGAATCATTCCTGGTATCCATTGAAAAGTGCCATGTCAAATTCTAGATGTCTTGGCTAGATCACCAAAAGTTTCCGAGTAGTTAGCGCCATAACCTTTCCCAACCTTATAGTATCGCACGACGTTGTTTATGGATGGAACCGTGGTAGAAGATCCTAAATTTGACAACATGATTGAGAGTTGTTTAGGTCTGGTTACAATTGGGGTTCCCGGGCTTATTTAACCTCCAAATTTCAAGTAAATCCGTTTAGCCCCAAAACTCAACAAAGTCTATGGTCAGACTGCAACACCTGACTGGACAAGATTATTAGACTATCATATATCAGCTGATAGCTAACATGTACTTGAAATTTGTTCCATTTGTATTGACCCATGGGCGTCCTTGTAAGAGAACCTCGACGACTCGGGTCATGGGCAGAGCTCGGCTTCTATGAAAAGTCACCTGTCATGCATACACACCGTTAGATAGAAGAACAACGTCGGGTTGTCGTCACCACTCACTTGAATCAACTGCAATCAAGATCCAATTATACTCGTAGAAGCAATACAAATATACGATATCCTGAACATCTTCTTCTGTCGAACAAAGAGGACAAAGTTGTTAACTAAACTTTGCTCAATAACAGGTATAGTCTAGAAAAAATCGAGGACAAAATGACAGCAGATACTAGAATTTGTCTTGAGCTTCTACCACCTGGGGATGATACGAAGCTTCCCCAAGGAAACCTCAGGACTCCTGCTCTAGGATCTGGCCCACTGGAGCTTGCTTTGGACAGGTCTGCCTATTGGCGACCCGGAATACAGCTTCATGTTCGATTCCTCTCTGGAAGTGACTTTGTAAAAGCAAAAGTCAAGTATTACGCACAAATATGGGAGAAGTACGCCAGAGTCGACTTCATATTTGACGATTCTCCCAACGCCGAGATAAGAGTTGGTTTCATCAAAGGTGGGGGTTCATACTCGTATCTTGGCAGACATAACCTCCAGATTCCGTCTAACGAGCCGACAATGAATTTTGGCTGGTTTGACGATTTCAGCACGGATGAAGAGTTCTCCAGAACTACTCTTCATGAGTTTGGTCATGCTTTAGGATTGATTCATGAGCACATGAGTCCTGCAGCCAATATTCCATGGGATAAAGAGAAAGTTTACAAGTACTTTATGGGGCCACCGAACCATTGGGACAAAAAAACGATTGATCATAATTTATTCCAGAAATACGCTCCATCAGCAGCTACTTTCACCAAATTTGATCCTTATTCGATTATGCTGTATCGTGTCTCGAGTGATCTTACTATTGGCGGTTTTGAAACTCCAAATAATACTGTCCTTTCGGGAACTGATAAGGCATTCATTGGTGTCCTATATCCGAAACAAACACGGAACGCAGGCAGGTTTAGCACCCAATCTATTCGAGATGCGGCAACCCCAAGAGCCCTGAACTCTATCCAGGTTGATTTCGAATCCGAGTATCCAGAGGCTCCAAGTATTGCAGTTGGCCTGACCGAGATCGACGCAAGTAAAGACTCAAATATCCGTGTCAAGGCATACGCTGAACGAATTACGAAGAGCAACTTCATAGTCCACACGGATGCCTGGGCCGATACCGTTCTTTATTCAGCTGGGGCGGCATGGTTTGAGGTTGCTAGCACTGATACTGAGTTCCAGCTCGGTGAAGTCAATACACTCGAGCTTCACCCTTGGAATGAAGCCAAGCCGCAGAATACTAAGCGAGTCATATTTGAAAGATCTTTCGCCTCGCCGCCCAACGTCGTGGTGTGGCTTCAGGGGCTGGATATGGATAAGAGCAAGGGCTGGCGCATTGCAGTTCATCCTTCAAATATCACCACCGAAGGTTTTGACATTCATATTGACACTTGGGGAGACAGCAAGCTCTATAGTGGAGCTGCATCTTGGATCGCATATCCAGCCACCAAGCATTCGATCGCCAGCGGTACTATAGACTCGTCTACCGTTGACGCTCCAAGTGAAAGCAGTGGAAGCAAAAAGGGGGGCAGGTTAAAGTTTCCCAAAGGTACCTTTGACAGAACGCCTGAAGTATTCTTGGCCTTGAAGTCCTTTAATGTTGATAATAACCACAACCTGAGGATTCGTGCTGCAGCAGAGAATGTCAACAAAGACGGTTTCGACTGGAAGGTCGAAGGTTGGAGTGATAGTGACTTGGTGGGGGGAGGGATTGCATATATAGCTGTTTAGGTGCAGTGCCATTCGTTTATAGTTATTTATTTTATTTTATTTTTTTTTTTTTTTGAAACCTCTGTTTTCAATGTTTAATTTGTTGTTGTTAATTTTACTGTTAGTTTCGATCATTGGTGGAATTTAAACATCAGATTGTTATATATTCAGTACATAGCTCAGAATGGGACTTGATAACGATCACTGAGAGTTCTGGCTTGGTAGCTGCGTGTCCCAAATAGATACTGAAACACACTTGATTGACTGTACCCCAGTCCACCCACTTCTAAAACCCACCCCAAGTTTAGGATTCATTAGAGCATTAAAGTATATAATTTGTGGGTTGGGATGATTAGAAGATGTGATAGTAGGTAGTGCACTAATGCAGCACCCCAGGTTCGGAATAGTATCTCATGACGAAAACCAACGCTCAGCCAAATATTTGATTAATTCGGTCTCGAGAACCTCGTCATTGCGGTATTTACACGGATCTGCTTGAGAAGATATCAATAAGGACTCAAAAAGTTCTACATTACTTCTTTTGGCTCAGTGCAAGCCCACTATTTGCTCTCCTATCAAATCGAGTCTCAAGACTAAGATCAACAACGAGTAGATACAGGAACTGGGATTACTTCAACAGATTTTCAGGAAAACAAGACATATACCACTGGAACTGATATGACACATCTAACCTTTGTCGATGATATGAAGCTCGGTATGGCAAAAAAAAGTCTGTATGCTTGCAATTCTCTGACTGTCAGCTCACTAAGGGGTAAAACTGAAGGCAGATTCGGAGGATCTCTTTGTCAAACGAGAGATATTTTATATGCATGTTGGAGGATATCCTGGCACCGCTCGTCATGTGACCAGATACCGATATCTCAATGTCGACCACCTTGACATCCTAGTACATAGACATATATATGTATCTCTATCAGAGCCGCGTAGCGATCGTGTTAGCCGGCATCGGGAGTCCATATAATTGACTGAATCCTCTATTAACCAGCGCTATCTGATTTTTAATTGTACGCTTATAACCCCGAGAGATTGTTAATATGTTGTTGTTTATATTGACAAGATCTCTTTCCCTTCGACGTGAGCAAGGGCCGTATGCCAAGGAGTAGCCAGCCCAGAAGCCTAGTGCAAACTCAGACCCAAGCTACCATCATCAATGAAGCATATTAGTTCCATGCTTGCTGCACTTGTTATAGTAAAGATACCAATCGTTAAGCATATCCCTTGAGCGAAGCAAGGCCTGTGAGGTATACTACGCAATCCAAGACAACATTACCAAAACACTCAGCTCATTGGTCATTGCAGTTATTAACTATATGCAGCAGACAGTGGGGCGAGTGGCACATGATAAGATAAACGTGTGGTTCGGGGAACGCTATTTTATCTTTCCCGAAAGAAGGGGTCCGATTGGTGGGACTGCTGGCTAGTCCGAGATTGGCGATCCCGATTTCGGTTGACGAACGTCGTCCCTTCAACCGTGAACCCGTACCCAGCGGTTCTGCACCACAACACAACCAAGAGAACTACAAATGGCACGCTTTCGCTCGGCTGTTATTTTCGCCCTACTGAGGGCGGCTGTTGCATCGCAATACCCCCTTCCGGCAGCGTCGATTGTCTCTCAGCCACAGCTGCTTGGAAAGGATTTGGTTGACTCCGAATCTCTTCAGGCGCGTATCCATGCAGAAAACTTGTTGGAAAGAGCCAAGACGTTATACAGTATTGCGGAGCTGGGAGAGGCAGAGTATAACCACCCTACTCGAGTTATCGGAAGCGAAGGTATAGCTTTAACGTTGTTCAGTGCATGAACAGTTGGCTGACGCGGTTATAGGACACCTCGGCACCATTGATTACATCTATTCCAGCATCGCCCAATTAGGCGACTATTATGATCTATCGAATCAATCTTTTCCGGCGGTAGTGGGAAATGTTTTCGAGTCCCGCTTGGTGTTGGGCGACGATGTGCCAGAGTCGGCGCTTCCGATGAGCTTGACACCACCTACCAAGGATAGACAGCCGGTCTTTGGTCCACTGGCTCTTGTGTCGAATTTCGGATGTAGCGCGTCAGACTACCCAGACTTGACCGATAAAATTGCCTTCATAAGTCGTGGCGAGTGCCCCTTCGGTACCAAGTCAGCTCTTGCAGGAAGGGCTGGCGCCATCGCTGCTGTAATCTATAACAACGAGAAAGGCGCCCTGGGTGGAACCCTAGGTACACCGTCCCCTGACAACGTTGCGACATTCTCAATCTCGGATGTTGATGCTGCTCCGTATATTAAGAAGTTGAACAGCGGAGAGCAAGTATCGGCCAGCGCCTATATTGACGCCATTGTGGACAATATTAATACTACCAACATTATCGCCCAAACAAAGGGCGGCGACCCTGATAACTGTGTTATGCTGGGCGGACACAGCGACAGCGTTGCCGAGGGACCGGGCATCAACGATGATGGATCTGGTTCATTGACTCTACTGGAGGTCGCCACGCAGTTGGCAAACTATCGTACTAATAACTGTGTCCGTTTCGCTTGGTGGGCGGGCGAAGAGGAAGGGCTACTCGGGTCTGACTATTATGTGGCAAATCTGTCTCCAGAGGAAAATCTGAAAATCCGTCTGTTCATGGACTACGACATGCTCGCGTCGCCTAATTTCGCCTATCAGGTCTACAACGCAACTAATGCCGTGAATCCTGTCGGCTCTGAGGAGTTGCGTGACCTTTATACTGAATTCTACACTTCTCATGGTCTAAACTATACTTATATTCCGTTCGACGGTAGAAGTGACTACGACGCTTTTATAAAACATGGTATCCCAGGTGGTGGCATAGCGACGGGTGCTGAAGGCGTCAAGACTGAGAAGGAAAGGGAGCAGTTTGGTGGAGTCGCTGGGGATTGGTTTGATCCATGCTACCATCAACTCTGCGATACTGTAGCGAACCTCAACCTCACTGCATGGCAAATCAACACAAAGGTATGTTACGTGCACTGTCTCTTTGTACGTTGACTCATTCTAACCGCGGTTACTATATATAGCTTGTTGCTCACACTGTAGCGACGTATGCTCGATCTCTGCATGGTTTTCCAGAGAGAACAAGCGTTGAGTCTGTCGACATATCAGGTTCTTTGTTGACCAAATACCACGGACCCAAGCTGCAGTTGTAATATCAGTTCATAATCGCCAATGGCGGAGAGGATTAATACGCTCGTTGAACTGCTATATAGACATATATACGAAGTCCCCTGATATCTTTACATGGCTTGTGTAGAGAATTGAACTGGATGGTTCTCCATGATGTGTTTAGTTGGTATTCTTCCATTTATAAAGCCATACTAGGATTGGTACATTTGTCCGGAAGCTTGATTTGCATAAATCATTCCGGTTTATATTGATGTACGAGAGAGCATTATATAGGGTCGCCATGGTATAAAGTGTCCAATCAAATAGTCTAACAGCATGGTTGCGCCATCATGCTTAGATTTTTATTTTCTTCACCAGTACTGTTGAATATTTCAAAATATCCATGGCTCAACATAGATCTCTGTCCGTCATTTACGTTTCGGAGACATTATCAGGCAGGAAAGCATCCGGCGAAAAGTAGTCTTACCTTGTTGGGACTCGATTTTTTCGCGACAAAATCGTCTTCTGCGTTATAACTGCCAGTGGCTAAAAATCTTCGTTGAAGATCCTCCCATCGCCGAAAATCCTGGTGCCTCCTGCACCACAAGTCGTCTCTCACTAATTCTCCAGTTTTGTAGATCGACTTTATGCGCTAATCACCCTAACGCGAAGTCGACAGTCGCACAGGCGCTAGCTTGGAGTAAGCTATAGCTAGAGCGGTTAGCAGGACCGTCAACAGGTTCGCCGTCCATATAGAACTCAACGGCAGCGATCCGTTCAGCCTCTACAAAGGATCGTGTGATGTAACCGTGTCCGTTCGGCGACTTTCGGCGGCTCGGCCACCTCTTGCAGTCTTACTTTCAACTGCCGCAGCTTGCTAGTAGCATTTCGTAAATCCGCCTCTCTCTTCAGCCGATATGTGCGCTGAGTGTGCGGACTTGGATGCGACAACCATTCGAGAGATGGCGTCGCTATTGGCATCCAGGCGCAGCAGTCCTGTCCGTTCTGTTCGGGGCGACCCCATTCTTGTGTGCGTTTTGGGGAGCATGGCCTTGCCTAGGATTGAGACTCTAGTAAGTCTTTCTCCATGAAGTTGCCTCTTCATACTCATAATAAACTGTTGAGTGGACTGTGGCAGCAGTGCAAGTAACAATGCAAACACCCTTTGTGTTCATGCCAGATCTGGCCATCGGTAATGCATTTCATACCAACCCCATCCCCAGAAAGTGGAGTGATCCTCTATTCGGCACCGATATTGTAATCGAATCTCTAAACCTCGGCAACCCCGGGCGCAAGACTTGATTTCTCCATCCACCGATGCCTTTGCCCGCGGATACCACTGTGAAGAGAGGTTTATACAGACAGTACAAATACAACACCTTTTGCGTGCATACAGCTACAAGTAACCTCTCATGAATACCTAAGTCAATCGACGGACAAGCTAGGCACACCTAATCCCATGACCGAACACATAATTAGTAGGCATTCTACTCATAAGGGAGACCAGGAATGGCTCAATGGCGTAGAAACATTCCTCTATCAATGACCGCTTACTTATTTTCCACTCGTCAGCTTATTTTGATGACGCTATGACATTCCGGCCACGACGCTGGTTGACATTAAACACTGGACAAGCAGTTCGTCTCTTCTCGTGAGTTTACCTTATTTCCCTGAACTTGAGATGTGATTGATCCGCCTAGAAATATGCTGCAGTTATGAAACAGCAATGACTAGTATAATATCTTGATTTGACACAACAAAGGGGAGGATATGATGGAGCTTTTCAAGTGCTCACTGAAAGATGAAAGACGAC
This sequence comes from Talaromyces piceae, assembly GCA_001657655.1. NCBI lineage: Eukaryota > Fungi > Ascomycota > Eurotiomycetes > Eurotiales > Trichocomaceae > Talaromyces > Talaromyces piceae. The sequence goes on along the minus strand of JNNX01000005.1, from coordinate 1,702,450 downwards.
TTTCCATGGTTCGCCCACATTAACGCACAATTCAGCTACGAATGAATTTGTAGTCCATGAAGCGGGATACCTGAACCAGTGTTTGCAAGGAGCTCGTTAATGTTCAATCTAGTTGCGGAACCCATCGTTATACCAAGGCCATTGTGTTTATCTCATCTGAGGTGTTTTAAAATTTGAAGCCTGTTCAACTCCAGTCATGAAGACAGTGGACCTATCGGTGGATTTAAAAGTACTCCTTTCCTACCGCGGCTAGGTGATCACCATCAATCAAGACTTAGGTAACTCTCATTGGATAGAGAGTATGGAATAAGCACTGTCCAAAAGTCATATCGGGACACAATAACTGTTTGAGGTATTGCATACGTGCGAGGGGTGTGGAGTGCTTACCAATGGGGAGAAAGTGTCGAGAAGACGCTCATGCAATTTTTCAATGCGAAACCCCTGTAAGCGCAATGATCACCTGTCTAGAAATTCCTAGCTGTTGGGACACATCGAGCTATGTAACCTATCTCTCTGGTTTGTAGCCAACCACATTACTAGTACTGTGGGTGTGTCGCGTTAGTCCTAGGTTATCGGAGATTACACGGAGCTTATTACATGATACGTCAAGATGTACATGAAACCCCAGATACAGTTAGGCTTTGCTATATCATCGCCTGACCAGTCATGTTTGTCAGCTGAAGTGTCAGAGGGTCCGCTTCAAAATTATGTATCTCATAGATTCGGGTAATTTTTCGTGAAAGAGTAAGTGCCCATACAACGGAAAAGGAGGAACAAGAACCTCCCTGACGATAAAGAGAGCAAAATAAACAACAGGATACTCCTCAACAATACTTTGTGCGCGGTTAATGGTGGCTTATGGGGAGCCGTTTTCAACTTAGTATTTCTTTTGTATGGATTGTTGTTGTATGGTCTGAAGTCTGCTAGTGTCTAAAAGCTGACTGCTATTTCTACTTACACCTGCATTAGCGGACGATCTGCGGTAAGCGAAGCTTATACGAAGATCCACTGCCGTTGTAACAACTATGCAGCCATTCTCAATCTCTGGGAAGGATTGTGCACAGCCTATGGATCCTATTCGATGTAGTACCGGCAACAATTAGAATGTCAAAATCAGGGGCAATCACTAAACTAGTACATCGGGGGTGGTTGCTTTTTCACTCACTCTATTTAAGCATATCTCGCTCGCATAGCCCGTCTCTCCAGGTATATTCGAGATTGCAATCATACTCAACTCATCGAAGAGCGCATTAATAACGTGGTGAGTCCATACGGCTGAATAGTCTTAAGTTGGATGGACTTCCGGCTACACCATACTAACGCAAGACAGATCTACGATGGGCTTCCTTCAGAAAGCCGCCGTTCTCTACTGCGGGATACCTGCAATCGTAGCTACCGTGCCATCGATCCCAGGCTATACACTCACATGGAGTGACGACTTCACCGGTGCTGCAGGCAGTGCCCCATCATCCGATTCTTGGATTTTGGACACAGGCACTTCTTACCCAGGAGCTTCTGCTAACTGGGGCACCGGAGAGATAGAGTCTTATACTACCAGCTCTAGCAACATTGCTTTGACTGGTAATGGGTCCCTTGCAATCACACCAGTCTTGGATGGAGAGTCCTGGACATCGGCGCGTATTGAGAGTGTCCCAAGTAACTTTACGGCCGCATCAGGCTCCAAGATGATTATCCAGGCTAGCATAATGATGCCCTCCATTACTGGCGCGGAGGCTGTTGGTTACTGGCCAGCGTTTTGGGCACTTGGCTCTGCATTTCGCGGCAATTACTGGAATTGGCCCGGTGTTGGCGAGTTCGACATCATGGAGAACGTGAATGGACTGAATTGGGTTTCAGGGACCTTCCATTGTGGCGTGGACCCAGGTGGTCCATGCAATGAGACCGACGGGCTCACAGGCAGTACACCCTGCCCAGGCTCTGCGTGTCAAGGCAATTATCACACCTACAGTATCACAGTCGATCGATCTGTGTCACCTGAGACGCTCACATGGTCTGTTGATGGCCAATCTTACCACTCGGTATCCGAAACTGATGTTGGGGATGCCACTACTTGGAGCGATGCGGTGGACGATACAAAGTTTATATTGCTCAATGTTGCCATTGGAGGATCCTATCCTAACAAAATATACCAAGATACAACTCCGACCTCTTCCACAGTTGGTGGGTATTCTATGTATGTTGATTATGTCGCTGTATATAACGCATGATATAGCAAGTAGTGATGAATATGCAAGTGCAAGAACAATAGCTTCTATGAACTGTCAACTCGGATCTTTTTCTGTATAATCTTGGCCGTGCCCCTGACAAAGTATAAGACACGTTTCCATTGGCTAAAGAAATTTCACTACGTCGACGTGGTTGAATACTTTTGTACGTTTTCTTTCGTCTCCTTGGATTCAGCTCAGGCGAGTAATAATAGAACATAAACCCACTAGCCCACGAAGTCTGAAGATCTAATCTAAAGAAGGAGTGGAGTCTATGTGATACGGAGTATCTCGGTCCACTGTATAAGCTTCTGCAGTAATTTACGATAGCTGTCTGTCGCCAAGTTCTTCTTTAGCGATCCGAAATCAGCCTGAGAATAGTCGTTCGTATAACTGCACGGTCAACGTCTATCCTGTATAAATCAGAATGGTTTATATTCTAGAATAAGGTAGGATCACCAGAATCAAACGTCGGTTTCTTTTTTCTTTTCTTTTTTTTTTTTTTTTCTCTATCACGATAAAAGATCGAGGTTGTTTCCATTGAGCGTCTGAAAAGCATAAGGAGCTGATAATATGTAGGGCATATTATCAATCTCAAGAACACTCTGGATCTTTCAAATAGCCTTGATGAAGACAGCTTTATGAAGGGTCATTATCAAAACCTTCGCCGACTCAGTAGACACCTGCTGCGCTATTGTAGCCAGTTCAGAATGACTTCTGAACATGTCTCACGGTAACAACGCGAAGGCTATCAGCTCTCTGCACTTCTGTGATTCAACCTCCGCTATTATACATTAGCATTGCCTGATGTGTAAATATCCTAGGGCAATATGATAAGAATCTTGGCAAGATTTATATCGAACCGCACGAACAGGTGCCATGTCCGTATCGCATCTGGTAAGGAGACCATTGAAGTTGTATCACTATGCCAATAACTCTCGGCGTTGGTTCGGCCCGTGTAGTTGCTGATCAAATAGAAAGGCTGACGCTTGAAGAAGTATCAGAAGGAATGTCATCAGCAGCGTTACCTGCACAATCATAGCTCTGTAGCGATAATAGCCCGTCGAAAGTAGTTTTTCATTGAGAGACATAACAACGTACCATGGGATTCGCGATTGCGCCTACTATAAGATACAATTCCCAATTATGCAGAGCAGTTGACAGGGCTATAAGACCAGCAACACTACCGTATCGTGAATGGACCATGTTAGAGCTGACAAACGTAGTTCCTAATACCCCCGTCAGCTATTACCGTAAGTAATCTGCCATTAGTATCAGCAGCAGCATGTTGGACTTTTTTTTCGAGATGCAAACAATACTCTTTCATTGACATTGCATGATGCTGTGGCCGAACTGTTTTTCCGGTTCAAAGCGTTCGGTCAGGAGGGAGCGGACTGATTGGCTATGCCGTTCTGCTGAAGACAAGCTTTCACAGTAGGAAGCACCAGGAATAGAGCGGACCAACTATAACTTCCGTGAATGGCGGCATATTGTGAGCAGGCACTAAGAATTGAATTCGCATGTAAGTGAAACTGTAAAAACCTATCCACTCTATACGTACTTCTTTCTGAACATGAGCGCTACTTCTCTACCGAAAATTTATTTCTCCGCCTAGAGTTTCTCCGTTTGAGCGCGGGCTACAATCGTCGGGTCAGATGTCCAATTATCTAATGCCGGGAGGTATCTCTTCCGGAATATCCATCAAACTAACAGACTAGTTTTAGGTTAAAGTAGCCTATCTCTCACAGAGTGTCTATATGACATACTGATTTGCTCGAGCCGCTGTCTGGTTTAGCGGTTATTTCCGTCGGCCCGTCGGTAACTTCAGCATGGCGGTCGGCACTAGGCTGCAATCGGCAGATCTTCCGGACCCCACACGGTGTATCGTCACGGGTCTTAGAGTTATTAGGATTAGGGTTTATTTGCGGGGTAGAATGTCAGCTTTTTATGGATCCATCCCGGAAAACGCAAGCCACCGTCAGGTCATGTAATCAAGCATTCGAGCTATAACAAGACGCCACACCGAGGTTGATGCACACAATGCCAGGGACGGAATAACATTTAAGTATCGATTGGTGAGTATGTTCGTACTGCAAAACAACAGGAAAGTAATCTGCGTCCTGCGTCGATGTGTGAAGATGTTTACACTCTGGACTTGGCTCTGTGAATAGCCAGACGTCAGATCAAAATCACAAGATTAAAAATGGAAAAATGAAACGATTAACAAAAAGGGCTTATATTGTGTATATATTTTGCTCGACGTTAATCGATACTATAATACTATGTAGAGATTCACCATGGGTCCCGGATATGCATTGATTAGACGAGCTAGCATGAGACTAGGTCGATATACTCGACATTGAAACTGCCTACAGTCTAACAAAGTAGCAGCTTCGCCTTCTATAAGAGCGGGCCAATAGCTCTATAGTGTTTCTATGCTACCATTAATTCTGATATTTTAATCTAGTTGACAAGACACAGGTCGTTCTAGAATTATACTAGTCCGTGCCGCCAAACGCACCAATACATCATTAAATTGCAAGGAAACCCTTCCACGAGCCAATAATATCTACTAATGACACATGACTATGATATAAACAAGCTCATAGCTATACACGTTGTTGCCAGCTTTGTCACACAGGGGAAATCAATGTAGTCGGAAAAGTACTTTCGCAATCAATCCAAAATTGTCTTATATCACGAGTAGCGCGCGCGCCTTCAATTAGTATACAGCATGCTACTAAGAGAAAATGTCTGTCTTTAGCTTTTCCGTGTGATACGAGAATTATAACTAAGATCCGCAAGCTTCAATATCGCTTGTCATCAAGGACAGCCAAGGCTCGTCTGGACCGGTAACATATCCGACGCTAGGGTTCAATGGTAATGGCCTCGGATGAAGAGTCCAACCAGAAAAGTATTGAAAAGCCTCACTATAGGCTTGATGTGATACTCTCGAACGCCACAAGATTTTCTCCGATGAAAGATCTAACAATCGGATTTTGCAGTCGCCGAATTACAACTACCGGTATTAACCGAGACTTAGCGCTGGCTAAAGTTCAGCCACCGTCACATGCGAATTATTTTTACGCAGTTTCGATAGACCACTTGATGCTCGGGAAATTGTTCTAGACTATAGTTGCATGATACAATGATATAGAAGTTGTAAATAGGTGATTTGAGGACTTTACCTATCCACACTACTTCCAATATATTCTCAGACACTTACAATGTTCCCGAACTACCTAGTGCGAGACGGCTACAGATATAAAAGCAGGACTTCCTCACCTGCAAAGTTCATTTCCATGCCGCAGTTCGCATTTTGTTGAGCAGGAAGTTGGATTTCCCATTGAGGAAAGTAAAAAAGCAGCACACCTGAGTTATCAACACATAAAGATATATTTTTGCGGGGAACCTTTCGGTTGCCCGTCTATGGATGGTTGACATCTCATCCCTTGCCTCAAGTTTACAAGCTTTCGTCCTTGGGAGCCATAATATTTCTTTTACTATGTCGATATCCCGCCTCACCTTCGCACTTTGTGCACTTACTTTGGGGAACAGTGCTATAGCAGCTCCTTATCTGTCTTCCCGTGCTACAGTCAGCTTGGACTCCTGGCTGGATACGGAGGTTACAATATCACTCAATGGAATTCTAGACAACATCGGTGCCGATGGCGCTTATGCCCGTAGCGCCAAGGCAGGCGTTGTCGTTGCTAGTCCCAGCACGAGTGATCCAGACTGTGAGTGACTCAACTTGGATTTATAACCCAGCTTCTGAGTTTATAGACTATTATACTTGGACTCGCGACTCGGCTCTTACACTAAAAGCCCTTACCGATGCCTTTCGCAATGGTGATCTAGCTTTGCAGACTGTTCTTGAAGAGTATATAAACGCGCAGGCTTATTTACAAACGGTATCGAATCCTTCGGGTAGCCTCACGAATGGTGCTGGTCTCGGTGAACCAAAATTCAATGTTGACATGAGCGCATATACCGGTAGCTGGGGCCGTCCTCAACGGGATGGACCTGCTCTGCGCGCCATTACCTTGATCGATTTTGGCAATTGGTTGATTGTATGCTGCCCAACGCAAACCGACGGCACTTACTGATGACTGGCTGCAGGATAACGGATACTCGAGCTACGCCGTTGCCAATGTTTGGCCAATTGTACGAAATGACTTATCTTACGTGTCTCAGTACTGGAGTCAATCTGGATACGGTAGTTCTTTTCTTTTCTTTTCTTTTTTTTTTTTCTTCTTCCAAACTAAGGTGTCATAAAGTTCGCTAACTTGTATACTTCAAGACCTTTGGGAAGAAGTCAATAGCATGTCCTTCTTTACTATCGCCAACCAGCATCGTGCCCTCGTTGAGGGAAGTACTTTTGCTGGCAAAGTTGGTGCCTCTTGTCCTTGGTGCGATTCGCAAGCACCCCAAGTTCTCTGCTATATGCAAACATTCTGGACTGGGTCCTACATCAATGCAAACACCGGCGGAGGTCGATCTGGAAAGGATGCCAACACTGTCCTGGCTAGTATCCATACCTTCGACCCCGAAGCTGCGTGTGATGATCTCACTTTCCAACCTTGCTCACCTCGCGCCTTGGCCAATCATAAAGTCTATACAGACTCCTTTCGCTCCGTGTACCCTATAAATTCTGGTATCTCAGAGGGCAAGGCTGTTGCTGTCGGTCGTTACCCTGAAGATTCGTACTACAATGGCAACCCATGGTTCCTGTCAAACCTCGCTGCCGCGGAACAATTATACGATGCAATATACCAGTGGAATCGGATCGGCTCTATTAGTATCACTAGCACTTCATTAGCCTTCTTCAAAGATATCTACAGCTCGGCAACTGTGGGAACCTACACTTCTGGTAGCCCAACGTTCACGGCTATCATCAACGCAGTCAAAACTTATGCCGACGAGTATATCAGCATAGTCCAAGCTCACGCCATGACCAACGGTTCGCTGTCAGAGCAATATGACAAAACTTCCGGAACCGAGCTCTCTGCTCGTGACCTGACCTGGTCATATGCCGCCGTGCTCACCGCTAATATGCGTCGTAACGGCATCGTGCCGCCATCTTGGGGCGCCAAGTCTGCAAACAAAGTTCCTTCGTCCTGTTCAATGGGCTCTGCTACAGGCGTCTACAGCACACCCAAATCTGGCTCCTGGCCTACTAGTCTAACCAGCGGTACCGCAACTACAGCCACCACTACATCGACAGGCTCTGTTTCTTCTTCCAGTACCGCTACTTCTACTAGCTCCTCTTGCGCTACTCCTACGTCTGTTGCTGTCACATTCGATCAAATTGCCACCACCACTTATGGCGAAACTATTTACATTGTCGGATCAATCTCCCAGTTGGGTAATTGGAGTACAGCAAGCGCCATTCCGCTAAGCGCCAGCCTCTACACATCCTCTAACAACCTCTGGTATGTAACGATCAATCTGCCTGCGGGCGCCTCATTCCAGTATAAGTATTTTCGCAAGGAGTCCGATGGTTCAATAACGTGGGAAAGCGACCCGAACCGCTCGTACACTGTGCCTTCAAAATGCAACGTAATAACCACCACCGAGAGCACCACTTGGAGATAAAAGGCGCCATGCAGATCAACATGTGGATGGTTTTGCTTCTGTGGTGTACACTCACCCGCGCGTCAGTTACATGGAGCATGTAGTAGTGTCTACACGTTTTAATTACTTAGTTTACCGTATAACAAGATTCGATATCAGCGTGAACATGACAAATGTGTTTTGCCAAAGAAAAAACATCAAACGTTCTAGAGTACACCACACTTATCTCGAATCGTCACCTGAGACTTATGCTGTTGCACGACATTGGATCAGAACTTTATCTTAGTTGGACCAGATTTTCACATGCAATGAAGCTATAGAATTAATTTGTACTATCACGATGGGAATGATATACGGTCAGTCTATGACTCCTTGCGGGAGGAGAGCAATGTAGTCTAGTGGCGCGGGCTCTACACCAGATGGAGTGCCGGATACTGTTAGGTTATCTCCCCTGCTCACTTTGATATCGCGAAATCTGATGCGCGTAGCCGAATGACCATCCAAGTATATGGAGGGCGTGTGGCTCAGAACTCCTTCGCTGTTTCCACGCCACTCACCCACTTGCTCGTCATTCAAGTATACCTCCCAGTGCGAAACACCACCGTACATGTCATAGTAATTGACCACAAGGTCATATGTTCCTGAAGGAAACGGAATCTTGGTAGATGCTGTGCCTTTGGTATCATTGGAACTAGTGACAACTGCAATCGAACCGGACGCTGTTTCGAAGGGGCTGACGACATATGGCCTATAGCCGCGTAGTTCCATATCCTCTGCCTCAAGGCGCCACGGATGATTTCCGACCCGCCCAAAATCATCAGGTATCGCAGATTTATTGAGGTAAAACTCATTTATTGCATCTCTCCAGATGACAGAGTGGCCAGCTTGATACTCAAGCCTATGGCGGACGTGGTCATATCGCTCATCGTCAATTTTTCCCTTTAGTGACTCCCATAAGCCTATGAAGGATTGTGCAGTCTGTGCACCCTTGTAATGGGCATCATAGAAATGCTGAATAACGGTTTTTCCAGAGTGCAGGACGTGAGTGTAATCAACATGATGAAACCACAAAAGCAGGTTGTCGGGTGTGGTAGCAATATTCTCGTACATGGTCGCAATCGTATCCGGATATTGGCCGGAAAAGCCCGTGCCAGTCTTTACTGTTCGGTCCATACCGAGAGAAGTACTATTCGCGCGTGTCCATTGACCCCAGCCGTTGTCATCTTGCGATGCAGGGTTGGGTCCATAATGGGTGTATAGAATGTCCGTCAGGGTCTGGATGCCTAGGTTGCCGCTATATTGCTCATATGCAGGCCAAGATTCCAAAGAGATCTTTGTTATGGTGTCGACGACTTTCGGATCGGGCCCAAATGTCAAACGTATCCAATCTTGCAGTATGGCTCGCGGGTCGTCGCTAGGGTTCCAAGCCAGTCGGCCATATGCATAGAGGTTCGACATGGACAGATGACTTCCCAGCCATGTTGTATTAGTACCGACATTTACCACACCTGCCGAGCCTCCCAGCTTGCGCTTGAAGCGTTTCCCGGTCACAATATCGCGGACCCGACTTGGCTTGTGATCGACTTGAAGGTCAAAATCCAAGACAGTTTTCCAAAGCGGAGGAAGATATACATGATGCGACTGCTGTCCAAGATACTCTTGGGTCACCTCGAGCTCGATAGCGGTATTTGTGTTGGCTAAATGTGCAAACAATGGAGAGGCCGGCTCGCGTACTTGGAAGTCAATGGGGCCATATTTGATTTGCACAACCACGTTTTCGTCGAATTTGCCGTCTAAATCTCTGAAGAAATCCACCGCGGCATTCGCACGATCTGCTTTCCAGTCAGATTCGTTTAATTGGTTGTAAACAAAAGCCCGGAACATGACAATGCCACCGTAGGGTTTGAGAGCTTCGGCAAAGAGATTCGCGCCTTCGGCTAGGCTTCGGTTGTAGGTTTGGGGGCCAGGTTGCCCTTCTGAGTCTGCCTTGACGAGATATCCAGCCATGTCGGGGACCTGCTCATAAATCTGATCTGTGATATTTGACCACCACTTGATCACAGACGGATCTAGGGGATCAAACGTACTCAGGTCCCCAAGGACTTGTGGTGATGCAAAGTTAAGGGAAATGCCAATTTGAACTCCATAGGGTCGTAAAATATCAGCGATTCGGCCAAGTCCTTGAATGTTGTTAGGTTCCAACAGTGTCGCATTTGCGTTCACATTATTGACGACCACAGTGTTGATTCCGACAGAAGCGAGAAGCCGGCCATACTGTGCCACACGAGACAGGTCATCAGCAACCGTTCCGTCCTTGAAAAAGATTGAAGGACCACCGTATCCTCGCTCAATACTTCCATCCATATTATCCCACTGATTTACCCAACGAAGTGGCGCTGACGGATTCGAGGCAAAGGCAACCTCCGAGAAATCTCCCTGTGCCAACATGGATAGGTACTCAAAGGTTCCATAAAGCACCCCTCGTTCGTTAGAACCGACAATTTGCACGCTATTACCCCGAGTGTCCAACCAGAATCCATCTTCATCGAGCTCAGGTATGCTATGGACTGATCCACACGCCTTCCGATGCTGCTCAGCTGTTCCGACGACCACGGATGATTTTCTGCATTTACCATGAACCATCTCCGCTTTGACATCATAGATATCCTTCAACCCTTGTTGCAACTCCAATCCTGCAATATATACAGGACTCTCACGTGCGGTACTGAGAGTCACAATTTGAGCCGGGAGCCTGGCCCGGCACTCAATATTGCATGCCGTAGCCGCATATCGTAACCAGCCTTTTAGCCCATTTTCTGCGACCACGAGGCCCAGGTGGGTGAGAAATAGTAAAGCTCGCATTCTGGGTCCCCAAACATAGAGCGTTCGGGCATTTGGTATGTCTTTTGGAGCAGGGTGGCCTTAAGGCTTTTGGACTAGTAACTTCCGACAGCATCAAGCTATGGCAATATATGTGCACCATGTACTTTCAGCGAAGCGAATTCAGGCTAAAGCTGTAGAGCTTGGTCAATTTCAGGCTGTATGAGACGCACGGATCGAGCAACTTTGTCAAGCTCATAGTTAGTTAGCTAGCTAGCTAATTAACTACGGAATAATATCTCCACGCTTCCCCGCAAACGTGGGGGTGTGGGCTTTCAACTTCACGGGAGGAAGTCCGTTGTTGCATTCAATTACTCTCTTTATAAAGCTTGGTATCCTGGAGTCATGTCCGACTCGGCAATTGACCTGGGGATCCAACTTTCGTAAATTCTGGGGCTGTTCACGTTGCCTTTGTTCGTTGCTCATAAGATTGTGGGGAAGACAGCAAAACATCCTCTCTGGCACCTGGCGCTACAGGGCGAATATAGCTGTTGACTAACTATTTCATACCGTAACCCCATCGGGACTTTAAGCCCTGCAAACAGGTATATTCTTCTTATAACGACAGGCGATGCTCTCTGCCTTCTAGAACTCATGCGGATAAGATTTCACAGTCTCTGAAGTCATTTCTGAAGTCATGTCCAACCCACTGTAGGGAAACATAGATCTACTATATGAAGCGAGACAACCCTCTTTTCACGGAACGTAACTTTAGCATTTCATATACCGGCTAATTGACTATGCTTACGTTTGGCGAAAAGAGAGGAGATAAATAAGAACCCAAGATTCTAAGAAAGTTTGGTGATAGTTGCCCGAGCGTTTTTGACGTAAACCATAGAAAATCATGCTTATCCTGCCACGTCTTGGCAAGAGGGATCTACCTGCGGTGCTGAATAGCATTTTAGTTTTAAGGCAGCTACTGGTCGAGTAGGTGCTGTAATCAGAAAATGGCGTCCCAATGAGCTTGGTCTTCTAATGTCATTTTGCTTGATTGTAATGTAGTACTTGGTGAGCCAAGGCGGGAGAGTTCCCCAACACCCATGCATTGGAACAAACTCTCAAAAGGTCTAGAAAAGGGCATTGCATACGTACGTAGGGCATGACAGTTTCTTTAACAGTGCCAGCCTATCAAGTAAAATGTAATAATCCACATGGCTGCCTTAGTCTACCTAGCCCTACACTAGACATATCTCGGCCCTAGTGGCCCCCAGGGGGCTGACAGCAGCACTACACTGGCTTCTCATTGCGTAGGGTGATATGAGACTTGGGCGACTATTGGCCATTAATATTCAGGCCCACAATAAACATATGTGTCCGTCGCGTTCGGGGTAAAAATCTACATATATTTTTGTCACTACGTCTGGAATGCTCCGCGGATATCGTCAGATATATATATAATATTATCCGCCGGTCTACACTAAATTATCGCGCCGACTTATAATACAGGAGTCATGATCTTTTTGATAAAAGAGACATGATGTCCGCAACTATGTACGTTTCTGGCTTTCCCTTTCCCTCGAAAAGATTCCGGACTCTCCGCCAGTTCCCAAAGACGGCATTCTTGTATCGGGTCCCGTTATACACGAAATCTGTGCCATCACGTCGACATCCACCATGATATCTGAACTGACAAAGGAGAAAGCGCCACTTCGCGTCGCTATCATCGGCGCTGGTCCTGGCGGCCTTGTTGTCGCCCAGCTACTTCGGCACGACGAGAGATTCCATGTGACTGTGTATGAACGGGGCACTATAGAGGGCAATGGGGTTTCATTGGTTGGTTTTCGCATCCTTCTTGCGTCGAATGTCCTCGATACACTTCGGCTACGTCTTCCACCGGAAGTCGGTGACAAAATTGATCGAGCAGTGGGAACACCGCATTGGCAGGGTAACCGGGTAGCTTTCACAGATGAGAATCTCCATGTAAAATGCCGACTTGATGTAGAATTGTCACGCACGTTAAACAGCGTATCGCGGTGGAAGCTTCGCAATGCCTTGCTATCGGACCATGAAGAGTTTCTCCGATTTGGCCGAACGTACACTTCGTATGAAGAGAATGAGGACGGCGTCAAGGTGAACTTTGCGGACGGCGAGACGGTGCATTGTGATGTACTTATTGGCGCAGACGGTGCAGGCTCGCGCGTACGGAAACAATTGATACCTTCAAGCACAAGGAGCGATTCTGGAGTTACCGTCCTATATTTCAAAGCGCCTTTTACACCTGAGACGGAAGCCATGCTTCCGTGGGTATCTGGGTCAATGGTGAAGGCTCTACCGTAGCTCGAAAATGGAAGAGAAGGTGTGCTGATACTTTGTGTTCCTCACAGACGGTGGTTCCGAGACGCTCTATGGTTGTTGCTTACTATAAAAACGCCGAGAAGCCCTATGGGCCATACGATCTTGAAGATATCGACCCTGACGATTCCTTCCTGATGATTGGCATGGGTTGTTACACCAACGAGTTTGTCAACCAACATAAACACCCAGACGATATGACCCCAGAAGAACTGAAGGACGAGTGTATTGCGCGCGCGCGGGGATGGCATCCTCTCCTGCAATCAATTCTTGCCATCACGATTCCCAAAACCGTCTATGTATCCCACATCAAGACACAAGACCAGATTGAACCGTGGGAGACGGGCAAAGTTACCATTCTTGGAGATGCTGCGCATAGGCAAGTCCGCCAGATTGTGGACATACACGTTGAATACTGACCTTGTGGAGTAGTATGACTCCATATCTTGGGAAGGGCGCAACTAACGCCATAGTGGACGCCATGGCTCTTGTTGAAGCTCTCAAGGCGGCCGATGAGAAGAACGAGCTTGTTCCGCGACTAGCCGAGTACGAAAGCTCCATGTTAAAGCGTGGCTTTGCCGCGGCCAAGGAGAGCATGCTTGTCCACCATCTCGTATTTGCGGCTGGCGACTCGCCCTGGAGAGCCCGGTTCCGAAATCTGTTTCTGTATCTCTGGGATTTGCTGACTTCCCACCCCTCTACCCCTAAGAATGATCCCTTTCCCGGTAAGGATAGCCCACCTTGGTTTATATATATTCGCTGTGTGCATATAGTTACTGACCCTGAACATTTGGACAGTGACTTATAGTAGCACGAGGAAGGAGTAAAAACTGATTCAGGTTTACGATGGGTACCTTTGCAAGCCGGAGAGGTAGGTAAAAATACATTGTCAGAGTCCGTTTGAACATTTATTGCATTATAGACCAATTTGGACTGTACAGATATATTTATCAATATATATCCAATGAGATTTACATATTGAATACTATTGACCAAGTTTTCAACCTTTGATATGTAAGTTTAAGAAGGTGATTTTTTAAGGCACACTCTGTACGTGTAGTCGTTTGGGTCGTTTGATACATTGGGTTGATGTCCTACCTAGCATCGATGTTCATTTTCTTTTCCCATGATGCTTATATACTCACGTAATGAATGCATATGCCTCGCTAGGTTTTCATCGGCACAAATAGTATGAGAAGAGAAACTTTTAAGATATTCTATTAAAATCTATAAGAGGCGCAATCTGAAGGACGCCCTATAGGCTATTACATAAACTAGATGTGATCGGAGGAACTTGGATGAATAGGCAGACATCATGATAAAGTCCATATTACCAAATTTGTAGAGACGAACTCATGCAGATCCCAGTCCCTTCTCTGTACTGTATAATGAATGCTGAAAATGTCCGTCAAGGCCATTAGCCTTTCGCTGTTAGGGACAGGCCTTTGTAGAAGTATCTAGCCAGCATGAGGATGGCTCCGGAGCCAACAATGATGGCACCAGTGAAAATCCACAGAGCATCGAAACCATGTTTATCGAGAACCGCGCCTCCAACGGGTGTGCCTATTGTTCATTAAGTCATTATACACAACGTACAGATATGAATGGTGGATCTGAACTTACCAATTAGATAGCCAAAGGAAATGATCACAAAAGCTTGGCCCAGTCTCGTTCCGGTCATAGCTCGGTTATGGGCGGACAAGCGAATAATGGTGGCAGTTGGCGACGACACGAATGTTCCGGAGAAGAATCCAAACAAGATCGCGAGAACGATGAGACCGGCGACATTCTTGACGGCGAGGAAACAGAATGCCAAGAGCGCGGAAAAAAAGGCACATGGAATCATAGCGTTCATAGCCCCGACTGATTGGGAAACGGTCAGTCATGTACAATGTACCAGCACGGTGAAAAAACAGACCAAGGGGACTCACTTTTATCGGAAACTATTCCTGGTAGCACACGACCGAATGCGCTGGTGGCGTTCAAGATGGACAAAAGATAGAAGCCAAGGTTGGAATCGGTCAATCGTGTCTCGATAGCGAAACTCTGGATATAGAAGAATGGCTGGTACAGTCCCAAAAAGCCGACGAAGACAGAAAGCGTGAAGACGGTGTAAGGGAGCTCTTTGAAGGCAGCTAGGTCAAGAAGTCCTCGTCGCGCTTGCGGCTTAACTCGAGGTTTCAGCACAAGGATGGCAACCAGTTGAAGGCCCAACGTGATAAAAGCAATGACTCTAGTAGCCCATCCAAAACCAATGGAGGGCTGTAATCTGTGGAATACAATAGGATAGATGACACCGCCTAAGATAAGAATTAGGTGGATCCGATATGACGATAGACACATATATCAGTGGTTTGGAGGCCGCTAACTCACCTAAACTACTACCAGCAGCGGCGATACCGGTAGCCGTCGATAGTTTTGTGGTGAAATACTGAGAGGCTATCAAGTTGCCAATCATGCACAGCATACCACCGCCAATCCCGACACAGATCCCCTGAGCGAGCAAGATCTGCCAATAAGTATCGCAAAGACTCAGCATCATTTGGCCGAGCACGCTGAAGAAAGAGCCTCCGATAATCAATGCGCGTGCATAGCCGGCATCATAGAATGGACCACTCAGAGCCCCCACAAATAGAAGAAGCCACGACTGAATCGATCCGATCCATGCGATATCCGATGACGACGAGGACTGTAGCAGCTCTAGTTCGTAATAGGTTTGAAAGGTGCCGAACGCGTTGGCAATTCCCCTACAGCTTATCGTCAAGAGTCTGATCCCCGGTGTATGAAGAACATGGCAAGCCAGTTGCATTAATATCTTACCATGAGTTGCAGAACAGAAAGTGAGCGCCAAGAACGGTCAACCAAGCTTGCAGTCCACCATCTGGAGGCGGCCCTGGATCGTCAGTCGGCGGCGCGGGTGCCGTCTCCTCGTCCGACGGTTGGTTTTCCGTGGCCACTGGCTCTGTCACTTCTTCTGTTCGCTTTTCATCGAGGTCGGCGTCTGGATTGATTGTGCTGCTTTGAGAATTGGCGACCGAGTCCAGCGCCCGGGACTCGGCTTGGTCGTGTTCGACCGTGCTGGACATAATATGGCAACCCGTGGCACCTATTCAAGGTGTTTTCCAATTGTGGATGTCTGGCGACCACACTCACACACTTGTTATAAGTAAGGTGTTTGCTTGTCACGTAGAATCGGAAAGGCAATCAAGGGAAAAGATTCCAAATGTGAAAGTAGTATATGAAAAAAAAAAAAAAAAATAATGACAATAAAAAAGATAAACAAAAGTAATTGAATTTGAAAGGCGCTACAGTGAACTCGACAGGTCGGGCAAAGAACGGAGGGAATTGTTTGAGATTGGCACCGGAGCACAACGAATCGTTACCTCCACTAGTGAGTGAATTCATCAGCCAATAGATTAATAGATTAATACTAAGTAACTAGTCAACTAGTAAGCCAACTTATGCTGAGAAGCATTACCTAGTTAGGCAATGGTATATTACGGAAGCTCTAGTGCTGGCATTTCGTATTCTGGCCACTTGGATTCTCTATAATGCTGACAGTTAATCAGCGTGGTCGGGAATTGAACGCCCAAAGAGGCACCCCGCAATGCGAGATCTCCGGATCGCTGAGCGAAGCTGATCGATCGGCAAACGGCAGCGAATCATGGGGCGGGTCTAGCGAGCCGCCGCGGACCCATCGCTGCAGTAAGCACACTAAGCGCGGTAGTGTCCCTGTATTGGTCTAACTTTAGCTCTTACAGCTGTATTACGAGCGTCAGATACGTGGGTATCGGTACCGTATCTATGTTTTCATACGTGTCAGAATGGTATCCAACTGTTCCCCCATGATGGGTCCGGTGTTCAGCGTATATAGTTTTCTGTTTCTGTTTCTGCAGTCTGATGTCGACTTCTCAGAAGGCTGACACACCAAGACGTGCCGGATTCCGACAGATTCCAAAGAGTAGCACTAGCTATGTTAATAGCTTTATGCATTTTCTATCCCGGCGGAGACCAGTGTGTACAACGCAGAGCACTAATACACAGCATACGCATGTTCCGTTTGCCGATCTCCGGCGCTCCAAGAGCGATTGCATTCCCGCGACCCTAAGTTTAGACCTCGTTTATACAGCTTGGCAGGTATTGTCATAGTCGTGCGTTTTATTTGTTCAAGAATACACCCGACGCTTCCGACGGATGTTTCCCTGGCGTACCATTACTAGCATTATTTGGTTTGTCTACTTTGCTTGCGATCTTTCCTGGCAAGGAGTCCAGACTCGCAATGATCTCATTGGGGGCCTTATCCATAATTAGATTAGTTAGATTCATTTTTCAGAGGCTAGAGATGCAGTAGTCATCATCAATCAGAACTTGCGTATTCGTTTAATAGCTTTTGCTAGCTATGTGGCCAACACGATGTTACGAGAACAGTGATTTCGGACACTCCAGACAGGCAAGGCAGGCCCAATTTGCATCTATTTCTACAAGGGATCTTTGGGAACTCGGGTGCGACAGAGGACGAAAGTAAACGGTCAAATCAGAGATTAGCCTTATTTCGACTTCAGCGTCACCAATAAGCCTTCAATTTTGACGAATGAACTATTGTCTGGTTAGCATTATTTCCCTCGATCTGGTAAGCTGAGGTTACTTGCATTGTGTACTCGGTGATTGCAGAGTCTGGTGTGGCCATCTCAATCTCAAAGCTGTGGAGGAGGCTGGGAATAAGCTGCGTCTCGTTAGTCTTGCGTTTCTTCTCAAGGTCGATCAGTCGCTCACTTTAGACATCTCAAGCCATGCAATATCTGGATTTAGTGTTGGTTAGTTGATAAAAGCTTAATTTCAGTCCAGAGGCCGCAAGACTTACGTCTTCCGAGACAGAATCGAGCTCCGGCGCCGAAGCTGAACCATATACGCTCTAAGCCCATGTCAGATTGCATTTTCTCAGGAGCAACACCAGGGCAAGACATACTCATGTCAGCAACACGCTCGGGATCTTCCAACCATCTTTCAGGTCGGAAGACATCCGCATCCTCTCCGAAAACCTTTTTGTCACGGTTGATGATCCAGGCATTCATACTCAGGGTTACCTATTCGCCATGTCAACTTTGTTCCAGAATGGCCAACAGCAGTGGCATAGGAATACGTACTCCTGCAGGATAATAACGTCCGTCAATGGTGACACCCCCCTCAGGAACACGTCGGCCAATGTTCATCCCAATCGCGGGATGGAGCCGCATTGCTTCCCACATCACCGCTTGTAGGTAAGGCATGTTATTTACCGTATCCAAGCTGAAAATTTCATGCTTCTTGACATTATTCTTCTTTGCCGCCTCTTCAATCTCGGCCAGGAGTCGCTGTTTCTTCTCGGGATTCCGCAGCAAATACAGAATCATGGCAGAGAGCGAAATCGCCGTGGAGTCGCTGCCCGCAAAGATATTGCTAGAAACTTGTGAGGTGAGACAGATATCATCAAAAACCGCCTTCTCTTTCTGAACGTCGAAAAGCTGGGCTAGGATGTCCGAATGCGAACTGCCCCGCTGCTTCCGCTCAGCAATAGCTGCCGCTGCCATTTTCAGAAGACTGCCCTGTCGTGCAGTAACAGCAAGATGGTTTCCAATGATAGGTGTAAGTCTGGCATTAAGCCAGTACAGCCAAGGTACATAACCGGACCAAGCTGCAGATCGGAGGGAGTTCTCGATAATGGCAAACGCGCCGTCGTCTTTGCCGGACTCCATAAAGCCGAATCTCTTTGAGAAGGTCACCTCTCCGATCACATCTGCGTTCACATTGTTAATACTTGACTATTCCTTCATGAGACAGAATCGACATGAGCCGCAGCATTGTGGGAGATTGGGGAGCCCACCGAAGCCAAACAAATGGAACCAATAGCTCAGGTCAACTTTTTCGTTCCTCATTTCCTCCATCTTGCTAAGGAAAAGTGCGATTGCACTATTGACATAGGGTTCCAGTTTCTTCATGTTGGTAAGTGAATAGATGTTTGACACGAGACGTCTCTGGTTGCGGTGTATCTCTGTGTTTCGTTCACCAAAGAGATCCCATTTTCGAGTGCCTTGCCAAACACTATACCAGTCGCTCTTGCGGAACGCAGTCCCGGCGCCTGCGGATACCTTTCATCAGCATGAAGTCCTCTGATGCTCCTCTTTATGACTGGCTTTACTATAGGATTACCTACCAAAGATAGTATTGAATGCATCTGTATTGGTAATGCTCACTTCATTTGGACCAGTTCGAACCACTGGTCCATACTTTTGGTGCGTTGCCATCATGTTTCGGTGCATATTGCCCTTGCGTGAATAGTGTACATTCCACCACGCAGTCCATCTTGCCAAGAAAGGACCAGGTATCCCTCTTAGAGGATCACGAACATGGTTTAATGAGATGATAGCAATCAAAACTAATCCAATAACCCAAGTGAGCGGGAGCGCATCTTGGTTGCTGAAAGCCAGCAAGCTTTGAACCAAGCCAACAGCCATGGTTGACCCAGCAGACAATATGAGATTTTCACTTTGTCACTCCGGTTGGAAACCGTCTCGTATCCCATGTCGAAACGCTTTTGAGTGAGGGAAATGTTTCCGTTTAATAGTTAACCGGTTGTCCAGACAAGACTGACAAGAAAATTGCCGAACTTCTTGAGATCCTGCATTTCTATGTGATACACTAGAATTTGCAGTAATACCGCCAAGTGGAGAAGCTAGAGGCCCACTTCGATATATAATGTACTTTGTCATAATTTACGGAAACTCGTACAGACGCATCGTGGGCTGGTCACTGTTACTAGACGGACTAGCTTACAACTTCGCATGAGCTCTAAGTAAACCGTTGAGCACCAAAGCGCAAAAGAAACCCAGTCGAATCTTCAGAAGTATTGTATTGAGTCCATCTCTCCTTCTGATCCCTAAAAGTCAGCTGAATACGCTCATCCACCAAGAGAGATCGGACTGTGAGTACAGACTTCCCTTTGTCCGACCGAGTTAGCAAAGTCATGCATTTGCTTGGCCGGTGCCTTTTGAGATGATACAAGGAAATTTTCTCCCGGGGGCTACTTCTTTCGGCAGTGGCCAAGTACAATCCTCCGAAGCGCGCATATTATTAATACATTTAGCTCAATTTTCTACATCTTTCTTCCGTTGACGACGGGTTGGTCTAGATAAGGTGATTACGTGACGCTGGGTAATATCTAAAGCGATGATTGTGCAGCGGACGCTGAACCAACAAACTTGCGTTCAGTAAGACCCTAAATTTGACGCATTCTCGACGAGCAAACATGAGCAATTTATTAACTTTATAGCCCGCATAGACACCATGCACAGTGGGGCATATACAGGGCATTTTCTCCTGGGTAATGAAATTTTTGAAAAACAAACACATAGACGATGTGGGTACTGGTATTAACCTTCTCTTGACTGCCGGACTCCCGCCCTGGTAATTTTGGTTTACGCTTGCGGCCGCTATATTAGTGCAACAACTCTGCACAGGTAATCGCCACATCAGCCAAGCGTTTCCTACAGTTTCGGTGTTAGAACGAAACTTATATACAGGAAGTTTTCAAATCCATACCGCTGTGTTCCCTGGTAATAAAAGTTAGGAAACGTGGTTGACTCGCATGTTGTGTAGCACCTCTCAGGCGGGGATCACGAAACCTATTGAGATATTCACCAATCAAGCTTCGCGACTATATACTTTCAATTTCTATTGCCTCATGTTATACTACTGAGGTAGAATAAATTAAATAATACAAGCATAGTGACTGGTTTCATTGTATAAAAATGCTGCGAGCTAGATGCTACACTCTAAATATGCTTGAGTTCGTGCGCAAGGGCTAACATGACGGAGTTGTTCGGCCATGAACCGAAGAGTGTCCTGATTTGTACAGTAGACTGGAGATGCGGAAAAATAGATGGCTCCCTAGAAGGAACATACAAGAAGAACATTGCTTTCATTTGTGTATTCAGAAAAAAGTTGGATCACATTGGTGCACGCCACGCCGATTTGAACTTATCAATCAGTATCTCCCGTATTCGATACAATGCCCAACTTGTTGAGAAAGAGGTGAACTTACTGGGAAGATCTGTGCATTTTCCAGATCCCATACCCCTTTCTGCGCATAGATATCTTTCTGAAGTATCTTACGTGCTTCGTCAACAGATGTTGCCTGAAGAACTACCATACTACCCTTGAACGGAGGAATCTCGTTATCACCCGGATGGTGCCGCAACATTGTTCCTGATGCTCGTATAGTTAAAAAGAGGTCCTGTGGCTAGACAAAAGAACAGAGATCTTGAGCAATCTAGTTGGAAAGGGGTAACAAACCACCGGAGACCAGGGTATTCGATTCCATCAAAGGACGGAGCCCTTGTATATGAGTCCTGTTTGGAACGGTCAGAAAGCTCTAGTGGTGTTATCTGAACAAGGTTTTCATGATGCAGGCTCAACATACGATCGAAATTCGACTCTAAGCGCATTTGTCTCAGGCTTGTCGAGAATTATACATAGATACTCGAACTTGGGGTTCTCCTCTGATGACATTTTCTATTCGGTGTTCGCGCGAGGAAGAAGGATTTCTTTATATAAAGGGTCTTCCGGATTTGCTGCCACTCAATAATAATTCGATCAAGTCCGCCGCATGATAAATGGATTGGTTTGGAGTGAGGAGAATGGAGGGGTAGTCAAAATGAAGTCATGCTATCGAAGCAGTTCCTGTCCTCGAATTAACTTACAAGTTAATTGTATAGGTCAACTTACTAAGGTATCGAATGACTCAATAATAAACCGACATAATGTCTTCCGAGGCGGGGCACGAACACTCCACTAATGTATCAGCACTAGGGTTATACGGTCCATATGCTATGCATTGCACTAATTAAGGTTGCATGTTGCATACGATGTAGGGGGCTACTGTATATCTTGATGTAAATCGTAGATGGTGACAGAAGGCAACTCCACGGAAAGATCAAATCCAGAAATCATAATATCGATAGAAACAAAAAGGACAACCTCAAAGGCGCAAAGATGGGAAATCTAACCACGGTTAAATCTTGCAAGAGGAGGTGTCGATCGTATGGCGCAGTGTGTCATAGCTTCCTTTTAAATTACACATAAATTGAGTATTGCAAATTTGACGTTTTGTTTCATAACGCGTTAGTGGGTCGATACGGTATCGAATTGTTACCGTGTGCATTGGGGCCGAATCGTCTTACTGCTTATGCAAATGTATGTCAATAATGTAATGAGAGAATGAAGTTCCTCTCTTCTCTGGAACCAATTGATCATCCTAGAGGGCCAGAATTTTCTTGATTTGGTTAAAGCATGGGTATATATAAAGGCATGTGTCTCTCTACCATGTATCAAGGACCCCGCCATCGTTTGTTGATTTTTCTTATTGTTTCCGATAGCATTGGGTGATTGACACATCTCGCAACAATGGTGGCTAATAAATCTTTTATCTTCAAGGAGATCCCAGAGTCCGTGCCAGTGGCTGGCAAAACCATAGCCACCGAGGTGCGCGAGTTTGACCTTGATCAAGATGCGCCCCCAAACGGCGCTATTGTAAAGGGACTCTACTTCAGTTTGGATCCGTCCTTCCGGTTTCGCATGCACGGTCCTGAAGTCAAAAGCTATGCACCGGGTTTCAAGCTTAACGAGCCATTTTCTGGTTACGCGATTGTGCAGATTCTCAAGTCCAACCATGCTAAAGTCGCTGTCGGCGACGTCGTTTTTGGTCGCTTCGAAGTAGCCGAGTACAGCGTCGCAACAGCCGACACGCTCGACCTGGGCATCACACGTAAGATTGACAACTCGTTCGGAGTGCCGCTTTCGAA
Organism: Talaromyces piceae; assembly: GCA_001657655.1. Lineage (NCBI taxonomy): Eukaryota > Fungi > Ascomycota > Eurotiomycetes > Eurotiales > Trichocomaceae > Talaromyces > Talaromyces piceae. The sequence goes on along the minus strand of JNNX01000005.1, from coordinate 1,679,643 downwards.
CTTCCTGGGAATCCTTGGTACGACCGGGTTGGCAGCCTACGCCAGTTTATACGAAATTGGACAACCGAAGAAAGGAGAAACAATCTTCGTCTCCTCGGCAGCCGGAGCAATTGGTCAAATCGTCGGGCAAATTGCTAAGCATGAAGGTCTAAAAGTAATTGGCAGTGTTGGTGACGATGCGAAATTAGACTTTATTGTGAACGAGCTGGGGTTTGACGGTGGCTGGAACTATAAAAAAGAAAAGCCTCACGATGCCTTAAAGAGACTAGCCCCTGAAGGTCTCGATATCTACTATGAGAACGTTGGTGGCGAGCAACTTGAGGCTGCGATTGATAACATGAAGCCGTACGGTCGCATTAGTAAGTTGGATTCCAAGCCCGGGTTATGTGTATAACGATGAAGCATATTAATTCGGTCTAGTTGGTTGCGGAATGATCTCGCAGTACAATCTGCCACCCGGTATGTCTCTAAGCCTACTATGAGACTAAAGGAAGCTAATAATGACATTCGTTAGACCAAAAATTTGGTGTGAAGAATATGATGTCTCTGGTTGCCAAACGAGTGACGTTCCGGGGCTTTATCGTCGGAGATCCTGGCTTCGGGCCCAAATACTATAACGAGAGAAACGAAAGAATTGGCTCGGTAAGGATAAACCACATCATGAGAGAAATGAATCGCTAACCAGTGCTGTGCAGTGGCTCGCAGAAGGTAGCATTAAGAGCAAAGAACATATTGTGGACGGAATGGACAAAGCGCCAGAAGCCCTTGTCTCGATGCTGGAGGGCCGGAGCTTGGGTAAAACCATCGTAAAGGTGGCAGATCCAGCCTAGGGATCAAACAATTTTATAACATTTGAATGATATAATGAGGTAGAAGCGAAGTTTATATACCTGGAAATATGAGTATCGACTTGGCGACCCATATTATTACATACATTTTGCCGGAAAAAAAAACTCATTACAGGTGGACAGGCATCAGACATACTGTTATCAGGTAACAGAATTAGGAGAGTGTCAATCGACAATGTAAAATTGCCAAATTACATAGATAATGTTGATATCATCATCTATCTGACTACCTGCAGATTCACGACAGAACCTGTTGCAGAGGACACGTATGTGGAATAAGTGATTCTAAAGTGGGTGTTCGTAGATAGAAATAGTTGTAGTTTAAAGGTTTTATTGGACTCCATCCGCCTCACTGCATAGCTGAACCACAGAAAACGCCATGTCATGTTCCGATTGTCGCTAACCGTACTTGGGCTGGCGTTCATTGTGTTTGCATGTATTTCTCACGACGAATGACTATATAAGTACTCGAGTACCATCACAACCCCGTACAGATGTTTGTCGAATGGCGTACTGGGTCGTATACACTGGTTGTATATTTGACGGTGACCCTGATCTTTAGATCTCGTCCTACGTTGCCTCTGAGACCGAGTCCTAGAGTCCTACATCACTGGAATATGATACCAGATATAGGTGTTAATGCCTCGCAAATGTCCAATCAATATGCCATCCAAAAATATTATCCCTAGGCACTTGCTGCGACTAGGTTGACTTTTCTTACAATACAGGAATCTCCGTCACTCCAATAAGCTTTACATGTGGTGACTTTAAAGATTAGAACGAGAAGGGGTCTTAGAAAAATTGATAAATCCCCGACCTTCCTGAAGACTGTATTTTGCCAGGCGACTCCATACCCGTTGATAATGATTTATGGCTGGCATCACCAAGATCACAACTATGAGTTGTAGCTCAGATGTATGTCGTGATTATAACTTGAGGGATCTTGAATGATCTCAGAGTAAAGTATTGATTTAGATATACCGTAGCATATAGGATCTAGTAACAAGCAACAAAGACGAAACAGCTTTTCTCTACGGTCTACTCTTACATGTCCGTGCAATTTGGAGTCATGGTCGTATTAAGAACCATTGCGACCAACCGACGATGGTCACATAGATATAGGGATAGCAATGTATCGTAATATAGATACAATTAGTAATTCTTCCTTGAGTTGATTGTATAGTTCAACTCGTACTTACAACTAGTTTGGCAACCTTTCTAGCATTAAAGTTTCCAGTCATGTCACGCGTGCCCAGGAATCCCTCCCTGAATGACACTTTTGAATTCCACGGTTTTGGTCGAAAATTATGTCGAAATCTTTGTGAGAAGAACGATCAAACAGTGCATCTACTGTCCAAGGTTCAGGAAACTCTTCAGCATTAGTGTGCATAAAAATATACACTTTCTAATTCACTAAATGCATATAGCTAGCTGTTTTTGTATCTATCATTTGTCTCTTCACAGGGCTTTCATCTCATTTCAGCCCGGGCCACTGTTGCATCTGCAATGCTAGTGTACGCAAGGTCATCTAATTTTATTGCCGCGCAATGAGCGCACGCCCGGTGGAGAAGCTCTTGGTGTCTTCTGGGTATCTGTTCAATTAGTACTCAGCAGCACTTCCCTAAGCCATGAGCTAAGGGTTCTTTCTTCCTATAACAATTTGCAGCAAATGACTACATGTCCCCCCTTCGTTCAATTCTCCTGCACACTGATCGACCAGTTTCCTCAGCTCGTCTCCCTTTCCAAAATTGCCAGCAGCATCATGCAGAGCCGCGTGCTCTAGGTACAGAATGAAAACCATCTGGGTATATGGTTTCAACAAGTCAGGAGGCGGTCTTGTTCTGAACGATTCGACATCCTTCAATCCAGTCTCGACGAAATAGTCTTTCAATTTTGCGATCCAACTGGTTCATTCGTTTTAGCTTGCTTGACTAGACTTTGATTCTCCAAAAAGAGTACGGAAGAGAACAGATAGACTTACCTCGACTCCCTGCTTTCGATAAAGCCTTGCCTCAGAACAGTGAGGGAATGTAGGGGTGCTTGAGGAAGGACCTTGTAAGGTATTGTGTCTGCCTGGTCGTATTCATCCCACTGGAAGAAGCCTCCAGGCTCTGTCCAGACTCGTCAGCGGCAGTAGAAATAAGTCATTTGATAGTTTGCATCGAAAACCCGCAGCTATGGACGCTACTCCTTGTCATGCGGGAAATAATGAAGCGGCGCACTTACTGAGTAATTTGAAACAAAAGTTTAACACAGGTCGAGGATCATTGTTCTCCACCACACAGTAGAAAAGACGCAGGTGAACGATGTCAAATTTGCCCAATAAATCAGCTGGAGGCTCCGACAACGCATCACCGACGCAAAAAGAAACGTTTTCTGGTATTGTTTCGACAATTGGAAACTGGTCGTCCGAGATATCGAAACCAACGAGGTTGCACGACTTGGGCAAGCGGCGGGCAAGGTTCAAGAGAAATATCCTACCCGCGCCATTTGATAACAAATTAGTATTCGGCTAGACATGGAAATCCGCGATAATCCCTACCCTGTTCCAGTTCCCACGTCTGCTATATGCAAAGATTCAGACTCATTATTGACATTGGCACCGGGATGGAGATCGTAACCAAAAGTCTCTTTCCATAGATAGTGCTGGAGGTTCAGTCTAAACACTCCAGTGTCAGACACTGGCCTCGTACATTAAGTTGCCCTGAACCGCAAAAGGCATACCTAGCTGATCCGAGAAAATCACGGCCAAGATCGTACGTGACCCCATTGCCTACCCTCTCCATGGTCAATTATTAGCAGTATGAGTTGTCTCAAACCCAGTTGTACTTCAGTCTTTTGTGAATTCCTTGAGCCAAAGGGTGAGGTGAAGCGCGACTGCGAAGTTTTCTCTAGAGACTTGGACTATATATACGTTTCTTACAAGGCTACAGAGTATGGAGCTACTAGGCGCCTTGATGAGTTTTACGACAACTTATTTTGACATAATTACCAGGCTCGACGACCTAGTCAACTGTGGTCTTCCCACGATGTCACTGTCTTGTATTTCAGCCTTTGGAGTACTCGTCCACCTCGGAAAAAATTACTGTTTTTCTCCATTATGCCCGCAACAATGTGTCTAATGTGTCTTCCGCGCATCTTGTTTTAGCTACATCAGCTAAGTACAGTGGTTTAATCCCGATCGAAACACTCTGATTGGTTCGTCATATGTAGACACAGCCCGTGAAGATGCTAGAAGGCTGGCGGGATGACACGTCACGAGAAATAGCGACACCACGCCACTATTCGTTGATAGCGAAGTCTACGAACGTATAAGCGATCAGTATTCTGTCTTAGGCTGGGACACTGTAACTGATGCAAGAGGTTACTGGCTGGCTCTACCGTACATGTAGAGCGCCAAGAAAGCTCCGAACGTAGTGGAAACAACAATCACATGGCCTAAATGCAACTTATATCAATCTAGAATATCAATCGAAAGAGTCTAAAAACATACCTTGGCTCAGCAACAGTAAAGAAAGAACAAGTTGAGTTGATCCTTGTTATTCGCACTTTGCAATTATGATGCTACTATCACCGCCGCATTATTTCGCATTACCATTTTTCTCACGCTGCATTATGCCTCCCGGGTGTTCATGTGTACGATTAGGGTCATTGCAGATGGACTGCGGAGTAAATTAATAGCAGTTAAGCGAATATACAAATAGCTCAAGATACTTCAACTTCGCTTGCAAATCAGTCTAACCCCAATTTCGTCTTTGGTGGCCGTCAACTGGCTAATTGGTCGATTATTAAGCCTTGCAAGGAAACTTGTTAGTTAACTATATAATTACGTAGTGTTAGTTAACTAACTAATGTCGAGTTAGTCTCGCCATTCACTGTTCACACTATTCGCCGTTCCAGTTTGGTGTCACTATTTCGCTATATCCTTCATTTTGTCATCCCCAATCGGAACCTCAAAACCAATCAAGTACACTTTCTAGTTCTAGCAGTTTCCAGTGGCGATGGCGGTCTTGAATCAGCCTTCTGCGATGCTTTCTCGAGAGGCCAAACTCTCCGGTGGGTTTTATAATCTATCCGAACACTTTGTAATCAGCGTTTAGTCTCCGGATACATGGGCTTTCGTTGTCTTCGCCTTTTAAAGGAAGAGCAAAATAACGATACAATATTACTCAATGAGACCGTCTAACCTGGCCCCTTCAACTTCCCAGTTCGTGTGCTAAGGCTCAAACGCATGCGCATCATGTCATCCGACAGTCAATGTTCTTTTGACGTCTTTCGAGGTGTCAATGGCAAGATTGTGGCCGACCATGTGACAAAGTCGCTTGGAAACAACGAGATATATATCGAGACCACACATTCGGGCCTTTGCGGCACTGATTTGCATTACCTTCACTCGGGCAAGGTGTTGGGCCATGAAGGCGTCGGCGTTGTACGCAAGCTGGGCCCGGGGGTAACCTCTGTGAAGGTGGGAGACCGAGTTGGTTTTGGCTACACAAGAAAGGTCTGCGGCAAGTGCAAGCATTGCCTATCAGGTGGGTTCCGTGGCTCTGCAGCCGAACTCCGCAGCATTGTCGGATCCAGGACCAATGCTGACATTGTTTTTTCAGGGTGGGACCAATTCTGTGAGAACGTCGTCGATTTTGAGAACAAGGGAGATTCAGATATTGGCTCCCTTTCCAAAGGCGTAGTTTGGGACGCCGACACAGTAGTCCCTGTCCCCGAAGGCTACGACTCTGCCGACGCTGCTCCTCTACTTTGTGCCGGCGCAACAGTGTGGACGGTTCTGACTGAATATGGCATCAAACCCACAGACCGAGTAGGCGTCCTTGGTATCGGCGGCCTCGGCCATCTAGCGATCAAACTAGGTGCTGCCTTGGGTTGCCATGTCGTTGTTTTCTCGAGCTCCGACGCCAAACGTGAAGAAGCCTTTCAATTTGGAGCGAAAGAATACTTTGCCCTGAGGTCGGGCGAACACCCTGACGGTCTCAAACCATTGGACCACTTGTTGGTGTCTGGAAGTGCAACCAGCACGGACTATACCTTGTAAGACTCACTACACCCTCACTCCATACCGACCCGTGCTTACGCAGTTACCCTCATGGGACCGGCAGCCTAGTTAGCCTCATGGAAGTGCATGGCTCCATTTATCCCCTGACTGTCTCTTCTGACAAAGTCCCCATTCGCCTCCACAATGCCGTGCTCAAAGGTGTGCGTATTCAAGGAGCCTTGACATCCTCGCGTCGGTCACTGCGAGGGCTTTTTCAGTTTGCGGCTGAGCGTGGCATTCGTCCAACGCTACAGAAATTCCCAATGTCTACTGACGGCATCGAAACGGCGGCGGGAATTCTAAATAGTGGTCAAATGCGGTACCGTGGTGTGCTATGTTGGGAGTGACGTACAAAGCAGAACACTGCCTTCGACACTAGTGAATAAGAGGGATAATGGCTCATTGAGTATACGAACGTATGCTGTTCACACATCATCCACTACTACATTTACAGTTAGCAGGCTTAACCTCTTCTGGTTATATTCGATCTGATTTGTTGTCCTACCAATCGTGTCCATAATAATCTTAAGGCTAGGGAGACAGCGAATCCCAGCCAGCGATACAAAAAGCTTGCCGTTCTCATAGCCGTGGTTATCTCATCAGACTCTATAAGGATGGCCAGTCATGGACTTTCTACAGACNTTTTTTTTTTTTTTTTTTTTTTTTTTTTTTTTTTTTTTTTTTTTTCGCTCTTACATCATATAGCGTTGGTGTCTCGAGCACGCAGCAGTTACGCAATATGAGAGAGAAAATTTACCGAGTAGGGTTCAGGTTTTATCCCGCATCCGCCAAGCTCTCCTGAATTGCCAGAAACAGACAATTATCTTCCATATCGTTGCAGCATATCGAACCCATCTTTAGAAAAAAACCATTATGCAAAAAATCCACCGCCTTCTGTCTTCGGAACGTGATGACGCAAAAAGCGCGGGTCCTCGGGATGCGGCCGATCATTGGCAGCCGTGCCGACCAGTGGCCGATGCCGAGCCGAGAAAGGGATGCCGAAACGCAAACCCGTGCCGAACAGGCTTCTATAGGGTTTAGGGTTTACCTATCTGTCTTTGTCACTCCTGATGTCATCAAAGTTCCAAAAGTATCTTAGCAACAAACTATGACAGTGCCCACCCCCCAATGCTTGGACTGGCTTACGCTAGTCTCTGCATAAAGCCTTAGCAGAGTCGCCTCGCGTTTGCCTGACCCCGGATGACCATCACGTTGAAAGGTCAACTATTCAGGCTCAGTTTTGCTGTTCGTATGTAAACAATCTCGAAGTTTACCCACCCGGAACCACCGCATGGAAACGTTGGTGGACCAAGTAACCCTCAAAAATGGAAAGAAAAGAGAAATGAAAAACTCTCGAAATTCGATGAAACCTGTGATGTAACTGCTTGCTGGCTGCTTCCGCTTCAGAACCGCCGGTGCAGAGGTAACTAAGTAGTGGAGAAGTGATCCGCTTTTGGTCGCCAATGGGTAAGATAAGACTAAAGGAACAGATCATTGCTAAGGCTCCGGCGAGTGATCCACAGAGGTCCGCGTTCGAGTGTGCAGATCATTTTATAATCCTGTTGTTTCGCAGCCTTGGTTCCGGGGATTCGTCCACTGTAGAGCCATTCTGATCGGTTTATCCAGGAAAGCTGCCTGTCTGGTACATCTGGTGGGCAGCAATGATGTAGTCTGTGGAGCTTTCTCCTATGTCTGTGCCACCGGAGAAAAGGGTACTTGAAGATAGCCCACGCCAGCACGGCGTATAAGAATCCCATGCATGCGTCTTCAACCAGTTCAGTGCAGACTTCCTGTTCCTGCTTTTAAATACACAGTACCAACATTTTCATAGGAGCAACGAAAAGTTGAGAGGCGCGTCTTGCCGACGAAGGGTTACAACCAGCGAGCCGTCGTCCAGTTCTACGCACAACATGCCCGTCAAATATGCCGGCTTGTCGGGGCGGCCGTTGTCCTTGACGATTTCCACCATTGCGACGATGGGATTCCTACTTTTTGGCTATGATCAGGGCGTGATGTCCGGCATTATCAGCGATGTCGCTTTCAATGACGTTTTCACTGCGACCAAGGATGACAACACCATGCAGGCTTTGGTCACTGCCATCTATGAGCTGGGCTGTCTCCTCGGCGCTATATTTGCTCTTGTCGCCGGCGACAGACTTGGTCGGCGACGGATGATAATCCTCGGCGCCGCGGTTATGATTGTTGGTGTCATCATCCAAGTGACCGCTTTCCCCGGTCACGATCCTCTCGCCCAATTCATGGTGGGTCGAACCATTACTGGTGTAGGGAACGGAATGAACACATCGACGATCCCAACCTATCAGGCCGAATGTTCCAAGACGTCCAATCGAGGGCTTTTGATCTGTATTGAAGGCGGCGTCATTGCCATTGGTACTTTGATCGCCTACTGGATCGACTTTGGCGCACATTATGGACCGCCTGACCTTGTATGGCGCTTCCCCATCACCTTTCAAATCTTCTTTGGGATTATTATCATTGCCGGCATGTTCTTCTTGCCTGATTCACCCCGCTACCTGATTGCCAAAGGAAAAATGGAGGAAGGCGAACTAGTCCTTGCCGCTCTCAATGGTTGCGAAATCAACGATCACCAGACCCAGGTCCAGAAGCAGCTCGTCATTGACTCATTGCGAGCATCTGGTGCATTGGACAAGAGTGTGAGATACAAAGACCTCACGACCGGTGGACGGACTCAGCATCTCCGCCGCATGCTGATTGGGGCCTCATCTCAAATGTTCCAACAGCTATCTGGTTGCAACGCCGTGATCTATTACTTGCCAGTGTTACTCAAGCAGTCGCTCAATCAGTCCAACGATCAAGCCTTGCTGATCGGTGGCATTAACATGATCTGCTACGCAGTCTTTGCAACGTTCTCGTGGTTCTTCGTCGAGAAAATCGGTCGACGTAAATTGTTTCTCGGCGGTAGCTTTGGCCAATTGGCCGCCATGACCATCACCTTTGGCTGTCTGATTCCTGACAAACCTGGTCCAGCCAATGGCGCCGTCTTTGGGCTCTTCCTCTACATGTGCTTCTTCGGTGCCACCTGGCTTCCCCTGCCATGGTTGTATCCAGCCGAGATTTCTCCGATAAAAACCAGGGCCAAGGCCAATGCAGTGTCCACGTGCAGCAACTGGCTCTTCAATTTTACCGTTGTCATGATCACTCCCGTCATGGTTGAGCATATCAAATGGGGGACCTATCTGTTTTTTGCCGCAATGAATGCCTCCTTTATCCCCATTATCTGGCTCTTTTATCCTGAAACTGCTGGTCGGAGTCTGGAAGAGATTGACCTGATTTTTGCGAAAGGTTATGTCGAAAAGAAAAGCTATGTCACCGCTGCTCGGGAGTTGCCTAGGCTCTCGGACGACGAAATCGAAGCGAGGGCGGCAGAGTATGGCCTCGGCCAGGATCCAAACGAGGAAACAGAAAAACATATCGAAGAACGAGACTCTTCTTATATGGAACCTCATCCTGTCACCTAGTTTTCACCACTGTAGAAAATTCATAACGAAACATGGTCATGTATATAATATTTGATTATTTGGAAGCTGGCGTTACTGCTGCAGTCTTTGCGCCTTGACGAGAACGCCACGATACCACTTGTTGGTCCTTTGCATTCTGAATATCGAATAAATGTTATGTTTTCATATACAAACTGATGAATGGCTAAGACCATAGGTCCGTGTGGCTAGTACATTTGAAAGCATTTTGATCAACATAAAATAATAGTTTGCATATAATATACCCACACAGTTCGGGTAAGGTACGCTAGTTGTATCGACATACACATTTTATATATATAGCTAATATTGACGGGGGTGCAACCGACCCAGACCCATTGATGTATATGTATTGAAGTCTGCTCTGGGTTCCAGGAACTTCTAAAGTACAGATGAATCAAAAGAGTAAGAATTTAGTTGAAGAAAACATATAAAAAGTCCAATGTTTTCGAAGATTCTGGTGAAGCATCCATGCCAACCGCTGGTGGTTACAGCTCATTCAAGGTACGACTGGAGCTTAGGAATTCCTGGTTATTCGTAATATTTATATTGTACTGTAACCTGAGACTATGAAGCTCGCAACACAAATCAAAAGTTGATTTGAAATTTAAGCAAGAGCAAAATCCTAGTTAATGATACGGAGCCTAGCCAAACTATTGAGTGAATAAAAATCTAGGAAAACAGAAGGGAAATTCTTCATCTAATCAACGGGGTCATTCCGAAAAATTCATGTTCGCCACAAAGCTAGACTAATAAACACTACGCTACGTTCCGCGATGAACTTACGGAGCCAGAAAAAGAATTGCACCGCTCTCGATCTGATGGCATCAGCGAACAGAAAAAAAATTTTCCCCCACGATTCAATAAGCATAAAAAACCTGGTGACAAAATCCATAGAAGCAGATACAGTTGTAGTCTTGTTCAGCTCTGTGGTTACTTGCGCATCTCACTCCCCGAATACTTTGCTCTTTCTATGAGCTTGACCAGAATCCTCACGTTCTGTGCGCTCATATTGTCAAGAATTCCCATTTGCCGAAAATGGATGGAAAGAAGCGATTGGTCTTGTATCCTGCCGTCAATGTTATATTTGCTACGGCATTGAGTATACTTCACTACACCTCTTGGTGACTATCTCGTACCACTTTAGGGAATGATATCTAGTCATGACTAACCGTTTTTGGCCGTTTTGTGGCGCCGCCCCCATGTTCCATCACCATATTTGCTGACGTGTGGCTTTATTGGATTATATTGCTTTGTACTCTGTGCCCTGTGCTTAGTCGCGACGGGATACGCGAGTCCCTTAAGATCTTGATTATGGCTCTGTCACTCGTCCTCCACAGACGCTGCTGAGCGCTTTGGTATTGCTGACCATCCCTTATTTTATTCAGGAACACCACTTTTTAGTAGATTCACTCCTGACCCTGGTTTGCTATATTAGGATTAGCTGATATACAGATAGCTTAAACCCTATTACAGAAAAAGACTCCGGATATCTATTGATCAACGCATCTTTATTTCAGGTTCATGCACCAAATAACCAATGAGCACTTCAATCATCTACTCGTAGGTGTCTAAATTAGATTACTTCCATTCAAGGTCTTCTGGCCCACATTATAACTTGCAATGATCATGACTTTCAATTTAAGCTGGAGAGCAGGTCGGTCAAACCGAACTGGAAATGGGATGACACGATGCTGAGCCACATGGACGGCCGACCCGAGCCAAGGAAGCCTGGGTGACATTCCGCCGGTTGTTTTATTTAGAGTGCCGCGCTAGTTTACGACGGAAAGCACCCCGAAATTGCGATTTACGTACTCTATCTGGCCGAGTATCCCCAAGAACTTCTACATAGGGACTCCAGGATGCTATCTGATAACCTAAGATTATCACACCCCTTCTTAGGGCGCTCTCTGTTTAGAGCTTGCAAACCCGGCCGTCCTCACAATGAGCATGTCTCGCAGATTTTAGTCTATAACCCATCGATACTTTAGGTCTTAGTCTAGTTGATTGACTACCAATTGGTCTTTTCACGGTAGGGTCCTTTGAGTACTTGCGATGTAACATAGCTAGCTGCCCTCCAACTGCCGCGATTCGTCCAATTTCCCTCTCTCGCATCTAGACCGCGAGCTTGTTAATCCTGCAGCGGAGAATTTCCCACGCGAGAAGCAGAACAGATTGTACATGCTTTCAAGTACTATTATTATCTCCCGTCATATTACCCCGGTCCTGTCCATTGAGCTTTCTATCTCCTATGGTGACGATTGTCTTTTGCCTTTTGAATATTGCAGGGCCTGTGTGATAGCTTGGCTTCGGCCTTACAATGCAAGCGGTTGACAACAATATAGATCATACTTGTATTTCGTGAATGGCAAACAAAGCTGCAGCGTATCACTCTGTTACCTTGGGGTGCATTAGACTCAAACTGTGAGAGAAATATGCTCTGTCGAGGGCCAGAATGCACCTGTCACATCGGTACTGCTCCCATTCACAGCAACTGCCCTATTCCAACGCCTCTAGAATGACCAAGAATTTCACTCTTATATTAGTGCCAAAGTAATAGAGCTAAGGTGCATGGAGAAGCTTTGAGTGTGACACAGACAATGAGCATGACCGTTGGTGGCGTCGTTTTTACGTTTATAATGTAGCACTCGATTTAGTTATCCTCTCCCGGCATCCTTTACGTGAACCACGCCCTCGTTTCAGCTGTACGCGCCCCACAGTCAAACAGCTCTGATAACCTTACTCAAGGACCAAAACGTTAAATGGTCCCTACATGGCGTCTAAATCACCTTGATCTACGGGTTTATCCGCCGCAAACAGATTACAGTGCTCATATGTAGGTAGCAGTTTGAATACGAGATCACCATGAATAACTACAAGAATTCTACATTAGTAGTATCAATTAGGAAGTATACATGATACGCTGGGTAAGTTGAGCAAGTATTCGAATGGATCACTGTACAGCTTATGGATTGTGGCTTGGGATGGGTGACTTCGTTGTTGTCATCATACTAAACCGAGCGTCATCATAACTCTTGTCATGTCACATCGAACATATCCAAAACCCTCACCTGGTGAGCCGCAGTCTAGTTAGGGTACCATTTTAGTTCTACCAACGCTCTGTCAATTCTATACCACGAATATGGACAAGAGACTATATATACCCCGTACGTTTCCTCCATGATCACAGTTTTTCCTTCCACACCAAGCATCTATCCCAGGTCAGGTACCCCTTCGCTCCTTCGGCTTTCGCTTCGATACATTCCTTACATTCATTGATTCTTTTCAATATCTTCATTCCTTTTCGAATTCAAATTCAATCCTTTATTTCTCTATCAAAACCGCAATCATGCGTGCCTTCGCTGCCCTCTCTGCTGCCGCTTTGGCCGGTGCCGCCTATGCCACGACTGGCGAAACAGTGAATGTCGCCGAACTCCAAGTGACTGCTGTGAACCCCAACGATGGTGTTGGCGCTGGAAATGACTTCTACACTTACTACCGTGGTGATGGGTCCACTGGTGCTGGTTGGCCCGACACTTCTTCTTGGGTTTCCTTCGCCGATATGTGTGTTCTGCTCCATGACTTGACGAGAGAATACCGGTAACAATCACTGACACCGAAGAAACGAATAGGTTCGAGGCCAATAAGCCAAATATGCGAATCGGATGTGAATGGATGGGCGTTCCCGACGACAGTGATGACGAGATCCAATCACTCCAGGACGCTATCAACCAGGTCGCCCAGGAGACCTTTGTCGATCACCGTTTCATTCTCGCCGTCGTTCTCCAAGAATCCAACGGATGCGTTCGCGTTCATACCACTGGTAATGGAGTCGTCAATCCTGGCCTTATGCAGAGCCACAATGGCCCTGGCTCATGCAACAACAACGGATGGGTTCAGACCCCATGCCCAGACTCCGAAATTCTCCAGATGATTGAAGACGGAAGTGAGTTTCACCCTGTAGTCTAATGCAAAACGACATAACTAACTATCGGACAGCCGCTGGCACTAACGACGGTGACGGTCTTGCCAACTGCTTGAACAACGCTCAAAGCACGGATGTTTCTGCTTACTACAAGGCTGCTCGTATCTACAACTCCGGCTCGATTGCTGGTAGCGGAGATCTCAGCGATGCCAACGGTGCTACCGCTTGCTACGCATCGGATATTGCGAATCGTCTCACTGGTTGGGTTAACGCTCCGTCTGCCTGCTTCTAGCTTCCTTCAATGGTTAGAAGCAGACAAGCGGCCTAGCACCATGTCGCATCGGCATTGTTACTCAAGCTTGGTACTTGTTTTCTTTTTTTGTCTCCTCTCTAGCAGAGGCGGGAAATTAGCCATGGTTTTTCCAGGGGGCCTCTCGTTGGGTTTTGTATCATGTGGACTCTACGGCATACGTTCATTATATACGATGCCCCCATGTTTCAGATGCTTACTTTAGTGTACATACTTCAGTTCAGTACATATATGCAATTTTGTCAAAATAAAGTCATTCCTCAGTATCAAATATAACCCTCTATCCAGGTATTCCTGACTACATGAAAGAGAAAATACGAAGAGAAAACTAGATTTTTCGCTCCTAGGTGCCGTGTAGCCACGTATCATCACTTGTGGATGTTCTTTCAGACCAAAGCTGAACTACCCACAATTTGTACGTCAGCACTGACGTTCACTGCAGCTATAAAAACCAACATACAGATATGTGAGCAACGCTCAGCCCCTCAACCCCCAAAATAACATTTTAACATCGTTAGTAATCATTACTGGTAGCTAACTCGATTTCAACCTGGGTGCTGCTACAATATGGTTGTACAGGCTTTTTATTCTTTCTTGCCACAAATGTTGGTCCTCAAATGAAAATAGACTGTGGGAAGCTGTGAAATAAAGAAGACGAACAAAGCTTTTTTGGGGTCTCGAAGGCGCAGGACAAACCTTTGCTGTCTTATTGGAACGATAAATAATGCTAACAAGTCGGCACCGCTTCCCCGTTCGTTGGTATGGAGCCAAATGTATTCAGTGATCCTCATCACGGAAACATCGCATTTAGTAGCCTTGTACCCAGAACCGGAAATTCCAATCTTTTCTTTGTATGTCGACTATTCTATGAACCCCTTCGTCATCCCTGTAGTAGAAATTGATTTCACAAGGAACAATCATGAGTAATTCATATTTGCCTTGTGGTATTCGGATCTCATGGTCAATCAAAATGATAAGGTTGTTGCATAAGCTCATAGGGGCCTTGAATTGATGCCAATTGTTTGGGTCTCCTGTCCTGAGTATGATATGACAAGGGCCAGTAACCTGGCTGAAGAAAGCTTCAGCACGGGGTTCTACTTCGCTACGCAAGATAGTGTGTTCGTGAATAAACTTATTTGTGTCTTGACGGCTTACAGGCAGCTCTTCACAGAGTTCGAGACCCAGGAAATAAGTTTCTTCGCTCGGTACTGAGATAGGTATCTCGTTGTTGTGGCCCTTCGTGGTCGTGCTGAGTTTCATTACATGGTCCTGAATGAACACCAGAGACACATACTCTATGGATTCGGCTGTATCCATGAGTCTAGAATTCTCCATCACCTAACTCTGCAAATCGGTAAGCTTTGAATATTTTATAAATGTCAACGCCAATACCGTCATTTCAGAGGTTCCGTGTCGATCGATGAGTAATTATACTCAATGAAGGTGAAGGAACATACGGGAACCACTTAGCTATCTTAGGATATGAAGACCAATCGATGTCCAGTCGTCAGAAGCGAACAAACGAAAGTGCAGAGTACCGTGATGCTACTTCTTGAGAGCCCTTTGCACACCCAGGAGTCTCAAACTTCGTTACCAATAATAAGAATATCTTGGCTCGTTTCTCGTCGCAAAGCTGTTTAGCATTTGATTATTGTGCCGGGCAAGTTGCTCCAGGTCTATGTGGTGAAATATAAAAAGTTCAAAACGTCGCGAGAGGCTGAGCGGTGCCGAATTGGGGAGGCGGTATCTGGTGCTCTGTTGTTTGTAACCCTACATTATCACTTTCTGATAGGCGTTATATTTATTCTCAGTTGACCGTAAAACAGATTTTTAGTATGCTAGACATGATTCCCTACCAAATTAACGTTCCATCCTTGCACAATAACCAAAGCAAGCAAGTGCAGTTGGGATAGCACAGACCCTCTGAATAGAATTTCTATTCAAATGTCATTTAAAATAACTAACCATATCAGAGATCCGGGGAAGAGTCCAAAGTCAGGTATACGGCTAAATGTTAGAGTGCCTGTATAAGGGGAAGAGGTATACCAACTTTCGCAAGGATTCATATAATCACCGCTTGAAGATATCTACATGGTTCTATGTTTGACGGTTGCGACTGAGCCTAACTCATCAAAATTACGAGAGGACATGATTATGAGGAACGAATCAGGGCCCAATCCGTGGGCACTTTTGGATATCAAGCTAAAGTGTAGGCGTTTATGCTTCAGTATCAATTTGCCATCACTCTATGAGGTGTCTTAGCTGGGATGGCATTAATATCATTCTAATATCTAAAAAAGAACAAAGAAAAAGGAAAAAGACAAGAAAGGTCATTTTCGCATGTATTTGAATATGAACGTTATACAAATGTATTCCTAAAGCCTAAATAGACAATTTGCGGCTGGTTGAAGTAAAAGCATGCAACCCCAAGGTGAAAACAAATCCAGAAGAAACTACTATGTACGTGTAATACATCAAAATCACGGAACATTCATAAACTTCATTTAATCAAAGTGGATTCTCCACAGCTCTCGATCAGCACCGCCTTTGAAATCGCTACGTGTGTGCATGGTCAGGATATTGTCGCTGACCAATATATCGCCTTTCTGCCAAGAATGATAGTATACAACGCGGCGATCGTGAAGAAGGCTGTCAAGAACATTGCATACATCCGCAGATGCCTCTGGAGTCAGTCCATCGATGGTAATGTCAGTGGCCTCGAAGCTGGTCTTGCTTGCCGGCCACGGTTCATGGTACCGGAGGCAGGGCTTGCCTGTGACAGGATGGTCTTGAACCAGTGGAAGACCGTGGAGCTTAGTGCTGTCGAAAGATGATGTACTAACAGACCAGGTAAGAGTTTTCAAGGTCTCTACCGGAAGGTAGTTGGGAAGATGTTTGAAAACGGAGGTCGATGTGGAAAAGAGGGTGTACCCAGTGTCGGATGGAGATGGAGTGACGGCCGTAAACAGCTGGAATCTGTGGGCTGAGGTTAGTATCCTGATACGGCATGTTATATTCATACAGTAACTCACCGTGGTGGGTTGGGTAGTTTATACGTGGTGCCGTCTTCTCTGGTCATATCCATGGTCTTGAACAGTCCGTCGAAATGGAAAGGCATCCACTCAGCAGAGAGAACATTGTTAAGACCGCGAGTATCAGCACCGCGATCCTTGACTTCTAGTAGGATACCGAACTTCCACGGAAGTGGAGTCCCAAACTCTGAAGCTTTTGCGATATACCTCTCGCGATCCCGAGAGCCGGAAAAGCCGCGGAGAAGTACAGGTGAGTTGTGTTCTGAAAGAGCCCGAACTTTTTGGGCATCGATATCTTGCATGGTGAGGGTATTGTGACCATCGGCGGGTTGGATCATCACACCGGATGGATAGATCGGGGTAACGTTAATAGCACCAGTGCTCCAGGTATACAGGTCACTCTTTTCGCGGAAGTAGCTGGGTCTGCCGTCTTCGTAGACAAGCTCCCATTTTGGATCGTCGCGGAAGGTCTGAGAAAGGTTGGAGGTAACGGTACCATCGAGACGGATACCCAGTGTGCAGTGCCATGGGGTAGTGTAGGTCGAATCTGTGGGCAGGGTGCTGATTGAGACCTTGTTCTGCCCAGTAGAGGGGTGAATTGATAGGCGGACATGGCCCGCAAACTTTTCACGGACAGCACGAGCAAACGCCTGGCCGCGAACAAGCATTTGTTTAGCAATACTTTCAGTTCCCTTCTTGAACTTGGACTTAGAGAAGCTGTCGGAGACAGGGTACTTCTCTGCCAAATCGGTCAACAGAAATTTCAGGTATCCACGATACGTAAGGCAAACATCCTCATCTTCCGCAATCTTGTCAGAAACGTTCCAGTCCTTGCTACTGAAGTTGTTCATGAGGCCAACACGGAAATTGGTAGCGTTGGCTACATACGAGACTTCGTCAAGAGACTGCGGCACTGACATGGGCACAAGGTCACCCAGGCGAGAAAACTTGATGTAATTGAATCCCTTGGTCTTAGCAAGCTCGCGGAGCGCTTCTCCATATGCCCAGACATCGGAATCGGGGACACTAAGAAGGTCTATTGGAGATTTAACATGTTAGTTATCAGAACTATTATGTTGTTTCAAAGTGTAAACATACCATTATAAACAATGCCGTCAGAAATAATGGTCAGCTCAGCACCAGGCTCATAGATGTCTTTAATAGCAGCGCAGAGCCCGTTCAGATGAGCGAGAGCAAACTCCTCGGCCTTATCAGGGAGGCGACCGAGAACCTTGACCTTGGTGTTTGGAGATTTGAAAGGAAAAGCAGGCAACGCCATCTTGATCGCCCTTTTCGCCTTCACATGGGTATAGACTTGTGTAAGGCCCGAGAGAAGCCCAATATCGGATTGCATGCCTTCTGTGCCAGCTCTCTTGTTTTGGTATCGGTAGATGACTTCAATAATCTTGGTGGAGAGCTCAAGAAGGCTGTGGTCGACCACACGGGTAGAGAAAGGCAGAGTGACATGCCCCGGAGTGCCGCGAAGGGCAGACTCCGTAACCAAAGGGTCCATCATATTCGAAAAATGAGAATGAAGATGTAATTAATCGATTAAGGATGCCCTTAGGCAAGTGCGAAGTGCAGTATATATCTGCAGGTAAAATATTATGTTAAGTTCGATCAAAAGACGGATGTGTCTCCGAACTTGCTTGTCTGGAGGAATGAAAAGTCAGGGGAAACGGACCGGATAGAGTCTCTTTAAATCTGCCTGCATCCCTTCGCCGCCCCCGGTGATCCGTTCTCGATGCTCGGGAAAGAAAAGGTCTGACATTCATACGAGCCCCAATGTAGCCTGTTTACAAATCGGGGCATGTTGCGCCTTTTGCCGGTTTTTGCGTGGAAATTTTAGCTGTGTAAGGCGAATACGCCGAGACTACTCTAGACTCATCCACCCCGCCAGTAGTAATAATGATCCACACAAAGATGCTGGTGCATCCGGCATGGCAAAAACATGATACAGTCCAGGGTCATGCTGACAGGGAGCTGGCAATCATGGTTTCAACCCTGGATGAGATCAAGACCCGTGCCAACAAATTAGTGTAATCATCTTGACCATCACAGCATGATCTGTGAGTTCCTCTTTTTCTAGAAACAGTTACCTCGTATTATTAATGGAAATTTAGAATTTTACACAGTGTATTGATACTAGAGCGCTAAGCGTGATATGGCAACTGGTAATGTTCCTACCTCTTTTTTTTTTTTTTTTTTTTTTTTTTTTTTTTTTTTTTTTTTTATCCTTAAGTTTGAGAGATCTGATAAGGACAAGGGTAGCATTTCCTGTACTGGTGGGATGTTGGTTGAACATTGACAAAGGGCCAAAAATAGACCATTTTTCACTCTGTTCTGCGGTCACCACCTGCTATAGAGTGACGACCTGGTGTTATGCTCTCTTCGGAAAAGTTGATAGGCCGGCAATGGACCCGTAGCTACTAACGTAAGCTGATATACGGCTGTGATGCTCCATTCAAACCGAGTCACCTTGATGATCCATCTCCTGTTGATACTAGGTGCGGCTAACCTTTGCATGCAAGACCCACTATTTTTATGCAGTCATATCCAGGGTGCTTGAAGTCAAAGTACGTGCCATTATACATAACCGTTACTGAGTAGGACGAGACGAGCCATTTCTAAACCTTTAGAAGATCTGCTATAGTAAAGTTTGCCGACACTAAATACGACTTCCAGTCCGTGTTTTCGTAAAAGTAAGACATTCCGACAAAGACTAGTCCGGTATCCTTGCTTGAAACGGCACCGCCCCAACTAATATAAGTGACGTTATCCATGGGTTCACACTAGCCAACTAACTGCTAGAGCTCTAAGTAGTGGCGGTTCTCAGCTCCACCAAGCATGTATGTGCCTAGCAGTGCATATCCTTGGTGGTGTCAGAGTGCCAAGCCGAGAACGTTTACATGCTGCTGCAACGGTGCCTCCATGTCGCCTTCCAGCAGTCTTATTCAGTCTCATTCCCTCTCTTATGTAATTTAGTAATAAGCAACTGTATGCTTAGGTGTAGACGACAGGAGAGAGTGTAGCTGACTCTGGCGTCTTAATTGTTGCATATCATTCATTTAATCGGTGCCATTCAAGCACACAGGCCCAGACCTAATTCTCCGATTCTTTGCAAGCGACTTCCTTAGGTTTCTAGGGTTGACCAATCGTGCATATTGGTATATGCATAACTAAGAGCACGTAATTTCGCGGAGAGAGGCACGAATATGGAACATCGTACGTCCTCTAGTACTAGAGAGCGCAAGCATCTATGTGTGAAATTTTTGGGCTTTTTTTTTATCTATTTTTTTTTTTTTTTTCTTTGCTTATTTCTTACAATTAATGGTAGGTTGGCAACTCGGTAAACTTTCTTCCTGAAGCTTACCACAGACTAATCTACATGTCGTACAGGCTAGACAGGCGCTTTGACCCGGATCGAAGCTCTTAGTCCATTCTCTTCGGTCAAAGTGGAATATATGTTGACTGATAGTATTAGCTGATTCAATCAAAAATCACCGCCGTGAGGCGCTCAGATATCAAGGATTCTCCGGATATATAAACTTGCCACCAGGTGACAAACTCAAATTCAGGGGACTAATCACTAGCAGCACACTCTTGTAAGCCATCTACTCCTGTTGTTACTGATAGTGGATCTGTAGAGGAAACAAGCCTGATATCGACTTATGCCCTAAACGATAAGCTGCTTCTCGGGACGTTTCAAGCGGCCAATACATTCCGCGATTCTCTGGAGGGGGTTAGTCAATGGAGAACGAGGCTTACACCGTTAGTCATTGTATTACTGACCCTGAATTAAGTGCCAAGTCAAAAGTACGCCGTGTTCCGTGCTCCGCTTTGTACGGGCTTCCACTCTCTTCGCCTATACTTCAGGTTGGATATCAGAAGACCTAGCTTCTGGCGTCATGGGTCCGAGTTCTGAACAGTAAGATTGATGTCGTCGATTTTCAGAGGGGGCCTATGTAACACATAAGCACTAGGTGTGGCAATAAGGCGAGTCTTCAACACCTCAGCTTCCATGTGGTTGCTAGCGTTACAAGGTTATTGCTAGGGTCGCTGATGTCTGCGGCCGTGTGGAGCTTACCCATCGGCAGGTCAGTGCGTGGAGGATCTGTTCGCAGGCGGGAGCTAAAGGGAGGGAAAAAAGAAAAGAAAAGAAAGCCTATTTAGCGGTAATTTAGGGATCTTCTGACGATCCCGACCCTACCTCCGACTAGGCATCTTGATCGTCGTTCATTGGCTAATCTATGATACGACTGTTTACTCTCGGCGGCTAGTGCCGTCTTTTGTTACCGTGGTAGTTACGATCGTAAAGGACTGATTACCGCCAAGGAAATTTTGGCTTACAATACAAAACGAATATCAGTAATTATTTACCGTGTAGCTGCTTACTTGATCAGGAAAGTATCACACCCATGTAATCTTGTAATCACTAGCAAATAATCTATCCGTAGTTAACGTCCTGCCTTTTTATCTATAGTTTAGAGATGCCTAATTGGCGAATATTCCCGCCAAGTAGGCGGTAGCACCCGCTACAGTGCCGGCATAAGCAATGTACATGTCGGGACGAACGACAACAGCAAACTCTTCGTCGGCCTTGACGATGTCGGTTAGGTAGGTAGATGCGCTCTCGCCGTTGAGGACAGATTGTTGGCCCTTCTCGCGGTTAACAAGCTTGTGCCATGCGACGAGGCCGTTGAATTTTCCAAAATCACCGCCGTGCTCGCCAGATACCAGAACACGGAATTTGCCGTACTCGATTGCCTGGTAGAACCATTTGCCCTCGTCAGGGCTTCCGGGAATCTGGATCTCAAAGTCTGGACAAGGGCGACCGGCCGTCCAGATACCATATTCCGAATCTTGGATGACGGGTGACTCTAGGTTCTCGTAGGAGATACCCATGCCTGATTGACTTGTTAGACCGCGAACACAACACCCAGTTTCATCACAGCAATCGGAAACAATGCTTACCGGTAATGTATGCCGCGTTCTTCTCAATGTTGCCAACATATTGTTTGGCCTCGTATTTGGTGTCTCGGACTAATCGGGCAGCGACGGCAACAACATTCTCAGCCACCTTACGACGCTCCACATCGAAACTTTGCAGGATCTTTTTGGGTGCATCTGGTGCTAACTTATCACCATGCTTCAGAATATACGCCATACGCCATGCAAGACCGAAGGCATCTGAAAGGCCAGTGTTCAGTCCCTGACCACCGTTAACGGAGTGACAGTGAGCAGCATCACCGGCCAAAACGATCCTTCCGTTCCCATGGCGGGAGATGAACGTTTCGGCAACTCGTTCCTTGACTAACAGTGGTCTTGGTTAGTAAGCAGATCCAGCCGTAGTTATACCAATAAGCAATGAACTGAGTGACCATGCACGGCAACAGAGCAAGCTGATTTCTCACCTTCAAAGGTACTGAACCATTCCTTTTTAGTAAATTCCACACGATATGGAGCCAGATGCCTCTTGATCGACTCCTTAGACCTTTCCTCGTTTATCTCACCATCCAACAAGATGTAGAAGCGGCACATTTCACGCTCTCGAGGAATCCATGCCACCCGTGACTCGCCATTCAGCTGGAAAGTGATAATCTCAGGGCAGCGGGGAAAATCGCTGTCCATGAAAGTATCTAGCACAGCCCATGTCATCTCAGGCTTTGTGCCTTTGAATGGAATGTCCAGCGCCTGGCGAGTGGCAGACCGAGCGCCGTCAGAGGCCACACAGTAGGTGGCATGAACAGTGAGACCAGAAACCGCGTACACA
Source organism: Talaromyces piceae (assembly GCA_001657655.1). Classification (NCBI taxonomy): domain Eukaryota; kingdom Fungi; phylum Ascomycota; class Eurotiomycetes; order Eurotiales; family Trichocomaceae; genus Talaromyces; species Talaromyces piceae. The sequence goes on along the minus strand of JNNX01000005.1, from coordinate 1,657,190 downwards.
TCGACTCCCTTGTCATTCTCCCGGACTGACTCGACCGGTTCGCTGAAGAGAATCGAGTCTCCAAGTTCAGCAGCAAGAATCTGTTCCACAACGGGTTGGCCAATCATCAGAAAGTTCTTGTGGAGGACATTTTGAAGTCCTTCCCACCAATGACTTTGACGAGAGGTGAATTTTCCGTCGGCAAAAATTGAACTAGCTACAAGTTCATCATGCGTGAGAGATGCTCAGTATTCACTATATCTCGAGACTTACTGTTACACTTGAGACCTTGGCTGCTCAGTTGTTCCAGAATGCCTACAATCTGGAGATATTGCTGAGATCGAGCATTTAATGCATCAGCTCTTCCAACTTGAAGTGCACGCGGCTTTCCATCTGCTCGATGTTAGTGGCGGTTTGAATTTCAGGGGAGGGAGATTGTATATACCTAGAACACAGACTGAAACTCCCATGCGTTTCGCCAGAAGGGCAGTCAACATTCCAGTTGGGCCACCTGAAAATCATCATTTATGTTAGAACTAACCAAATAACCTAATAACAGGGACAACCTCAGAAACAACGCCATAGGTGAACCCACCGCCAACAATGGCCAAATCAACGGTTATTTCCTCCATAATTATGGCTTCTACTCGGTGGAAGAGTCTGTGTAAGAAAGCAGATGCACACACACACAGAGAAGATCAAGTTATTATGACGGAAGAGCCGCGATGCTGCCTGTTCTCAGGACGTTATTTTTATAAGTTTCCAGTGGATAGGGATTTGCTTACGGCCTCTCGATACGATCAACCACTGGTAAAGTATACGCGATCGGCTGATGGGCTTAGCCTGTCAACCGCCCAGTATCTAGGCCCAGCCTTAAGTCCTAGTCTCATACATGCTACATAATGCCACAGGATGGTGGGGGCTGCGACCAAATAGTGACCGTACATCCGTCAGTTGTCGGCTTCCGTCCCTTGCGGCAAAGAGTCCTCCGTGTATGTAATCGCCAAAAACCAAAATTACAACTACCTGTATACCCTAATACAACACTCGTGTTCATAAATCTGACTTCGATCTAAGGCATCAGCCACTCCGCATAAGGTGTGTGGGTGCGGCTTAGGGTTACGGGCTTTGCCCGGCTGTTTTGCATATATTTTGAGCTTGACTCGCAGGTAAAGTCAGCACTAAACGTTGGCCTCGTATCTCTGTCGATGATTTCTCAGAAAAGTAAAAGAATCAAGTAAGAGATATGATGCACAAATATATCGTAATACACTCTGTCAAATGATACTGCCCATGCATAAGCATTGAAGCTGGAACTCAGCTGGCATTCGGGCGAATATCATGTCAGAAAATAGAAAATGACTTTCAGAAAAAGACAAAGCGCACAGCCAACAAATCACTTTTCTTCTGATTATTTTTTTCCTTGCTGTTGTTTTTCTTCTATTTCCTTCCTCGATGTTCTGCATAGTGATGGAGACAATTGATCCTTTGCTATTGGCTGGTTTACCTGATTGCATGATGTTCCATGTTGGCGGAATCTCTCCAAACTGAACATCAGCATGCAGGAGTAATTCGCGAAACCCGGTAGGTTAGACAAAGGCAAAGCCACAAAAAAATTTTTGCAATAGGGGACTCTGCAGACAAGCATTCGGGTATATCGCCACACACTAAGCTAGTAACTTAAAAATAGTCTTCAGGCTACTAAATACAAGGTGGTGTGTTGTGCATTGACATTATCTTACGCCAAGCACAAAACTTACTGAGCCGACCCACCGACTTGAACCACTTTCTAAGTTAGGTAATGAATTTGAGAGATTGTGCACGCATCGCACTCAATTGTAACAAGTAAGCAAGAAGAAACCAGGAGCTACTTCTTTATTATTTTTTTTTATCTCAGTCAAGTGCCTCTTTCTTTCGTTGGTTGTGATATTGTTAAATACCTGCGTTCAATCGTTGCAATTACACGGCACGCACTGCATAGGAGCAATATCCCGACACAAAGGGCTCTATCAGAACAAAAGGATAAAAAAAATACTCCCAAAGAAGGAAAAATGGCTGCGTCAACACAAGCAATTCAGGCGTCGGAGCTTTTCAGCGTGAAAGGTCTCGTTGCGGTTATATCTGGTGGTGGTTCCGGTAAGCATTGAAGGCACTATTGGATACAGTCCTTTGGCGCAAACCTCACCTAGTACATCATGATTAACAAACACTCAGGCATTGGACGTATGATCACCAGTGCACTAGCAGCAAACGGTGCTGAGAAGGTCTACATTCTTGGCCGTCGACTCGCAGTTTTGCAAGAAACTGCGCAGCTCTTCCCCGGCGTTGTTATCCCAGTCGAATGCGACGTCACGTCCAAAGAATCGCTCCAAGCAGCTGCTGATAGAGTTTCTCGCGAATCTGGGTATATCAACGTTCTCTGGTGCAACTCGGGAACTTCCGGTCCGGAAAGCCCTGAACTGAATAGCTCGTCAACAATAGACGAATTCATTGAGTACAACTGGAGACACTCATTGGAGGACTATGCCGAAACATTTCGAGTCAACACTGCTGGCTTTTGGTATACATCAATTGCCTTTCTAAAACTCCTCAGTCTTGGGAATGACAAGGTTCCTGGACTGCACAGTCAAATCATATCGACTTGCAGCACCCTTGGTTTCGGGCGATTTGCTGCCACGGGGAGATTCGCGTACGGTCAAAGCAAAGCATCACAAACGCACATGATGAAACAACTCAGTACACATCTGGTACCTTACAATATTCGAGTTAATATGGTTGCCCCTGGCCGTGAGTTCATACCTTTGTCTTTACATATTTTTGATGCGAAAGCTAAGAATATCTAGTCTTTCCCACTGACATGACTACCTCGATGACTTCTACTGGATACGATGTGGCGAAGCTTATCCCAGAGGGCAGAGCCGGGTCAGAAACAGACATTGCTGGTGTGGTCTTGTTCCTGACAAGCAAAGCCGGCGCTTACATGAACGGCAATGTCGTTGTTTGCGACGGTGGACGCTTGTCTGTTGTGCCTTCGACGTATTAGGAAATTTCAATACAATAGTAGAACAAATATAAACTAGAATGCAAAAGAAACACTGCCGCGATAGCCTACGTAACATTCCCTCTATCTTTGACTCAAACTTCTCGTGTGACCACAAAGATCACGAGCGATTTCCACCTTTATTACCTTGAGAACTGTAAAGGCGGCCAATTGTCGCGAAATCTTTGCGCGATCGCAGTACTTGACCACAGCAGTCTCGGCTAGACAAGTTCTCGACAAATCACTCGTTGTCATCAGCTGCCTTCTCGCATGGAGAGCCTCGTTCCTTTTCTAATGACAGTGTAGCTCGGTCTTCAGTTTTCTATAGATCGTTGATATTACTCACCCTCAAGTAGGTGACATATGGACGGAAAAAGGTGGCCCACACCCAATATCATCAGTAGAAGTTGGATAATAATGTTCCAAGATTTTTGGACACCAGTAGGATTCTTTTTAAGACCCTAATTGGATGCGAGCGAATCACTAGCTAGCTGCTGGCTCGCGGCGCTAGTCACTTTACTTCGTACGGTGTAACTATTCACCGAAAGGAAAACACTCGGCGAAAGCTAAAATCCTGCGAATCCGAGCCAAGGTAACTCGCCGAGCAAGTTATAGCGGAAGGAGAAAATAAAGATTAATGTCGGATTTATTGGGCCGAAACTCAGCAGCTACGTGGTACTTTGTTCTTTGAAGGAATGATTATACTTCTCTGCTCTTTGCAACGGTTACCCTCCGGCAAGATAGCTTTGGACAAGGTTAATGAACTAATTAGGCAAAGTTTTACATGTAATATAACTATATAATAATGTCAAGGGCTTAATTTCAGAACCCTAGTTAGATTTCGAGGAGGCTTGCAATTGATCTCAAAACTCGGCACGCACTCAACGACATGTCACATTAATATATTGATTTAACGTTGAGCATACATATAGACTTATGATAAGGCCGTAATGTTTCAAGTTATGTCTATATCTGCATATATATCGTTTGCATAGTTCTCATCAAAACAGGAAGTCAAAACAAACACCATTAGGCGTGACTAACTTGGTACTAAGAAAAGTCACCACACTAAATGTTTCTATATCCCGCGCCTATTATGCTTCAGCATACGGAGAAAAGCTGAGTTGTTTGAAATTTTTGGGTAGCTCCCAAGGAATGTGCATAGAAATTACCTCGTCCGTCGTAATTGAGCAACTAACATAGCGGTTTTGCTCTCTGCTTGAGCATCAAGACTTGAAAGAGAACGAGGGGGCCAGAAAGGGAAAGAGTGAGCGAACTCATGGAGCCGTGATTGCCGTCCACCATAGTCCCCTAGTTTATATTGATACGAATGCCAAGAACAAGTAGCATAGGCAACGCTTACAGTACTTGGCGATGGCCGTGTAGGGTCTTTTTTTTTTCCTTTCTTTTTGAAACTACCCGCAAAGGAACTCCGTACTGCGGAGATTAAGTTACACTAGAAAGATCTGCACCAGTCCAGATTTCTTTTACGAGGGACCGAAATTAAGCTTGTCAGGGTTTCAAGCTAGCGCTCCGATCTTATACAAAAGCGGGGTCTGTAATTGGGTACCCGTCTGTACCGTAATATTTCAGTTCTAGCGGTTAAGATAAAATTTGATTAAAAATTACACGCTAGTTATTTGATGCTATATTTAATTACCATACATGTCTATCATTCTGTAACACCAGTGTACTTCCCAAAAAACATGAGGCTAATGTGAGCTTGATCTGCTTGGTAGCTGCAGAATACGAATATGGGGTAGCGGGCAAAAAGCCAATTCGCCAATGGAAACCACCGGGAAATTTGCCCCATATACAGAAGAGACCCTCTGCTTTACGACGTTGTCTGGCTAGTGTCGAAACATGCCCTCTCCTGTCTCCGCAAACGTTGGACATTGGACGCATGTCAATCCAGTTGTGCCAGCGTTAAATCTGGACCCAGCTTTGGCACTTAACTATTATGTGCATATTTGTAGACGGTACACAGCCCGCCTCGAGTTCGAAAGGGATCAGTGGAGCGAATAAGCGAGTCTCAAACTTGAGACTCGGAAATCGCCTGTTAGTTGCCGCAATTGGTTACGCTTAATATCGGCGATATTAAGCAATGGCTGACTTGTAGCGGAGCAACAAGGATGGGCACTATCCTGAGGAATCCTTCGTCCTCAACAACCCCCGGCTGACCACATTGCCTTGTTAACTAAGAGAGGGCAAGGGTCTTAGTAGACCCACGTGTAGCCGGAGCCGGAGTAATTTGATGACTCGATACCAGTGCGTTTGGTGACTATCACATTCACTCCACTTTGTTGGTCTCACGACGCATGTTACGAATGAACAAGAAAAGCACTTTGCGTTTACGCGGCTCAGGTCCTGGAAGCATCGTATTACTCGCTTTACGGGACCAAATGTGGTCTGACAATATGTGCCATCGGTTTCAAATCCCGTTCAACTAGGGGGTAAGGACGGTCCAGACATGGAAACAGTCTCCCAACGCTCTCTTACTCGTAATCTCTCCAGTTATATTTATGGGGCGGATGAAAACGGTCTAACACTTGTTTTTTCCATTATACAATCCATGAATAATCAAAGGGGCCTTTCTGGTTGCATTAATTCCGATCGTAATTTTTCTTTTTTTCTAGTTCAGAAAAATATGCTAGTTTTGCAAGGCATTATTAATGACTTCTGCGCTGCGACACTCTCTATTGAACTGGCTTGGTTTGTCTGAGTAGAGTTGGCGAGTAGACTGAACAGGAAGAGTTGTTGGTCTTTTTCTTGTCAGTATTGACAAGTCCAGAGCATACTTTGTTTTAGCAAATCATAGGCAAAATGGCTATTTCCTATTCCGTTCCACAGGAGGCATCCAAGGTATTCCGTGAGGGAATCCTACGTAGCCCGCGTGTGAAACAGCATTTGCTTGATGATCTGGAAAAGTACGCAAATGTCTCATTCGAGGGCTCAACTGACCCTATCCTTCCTGTTAACTGGCGCTTCGCTGAGAGCATATCCTCGCTCAAAGCTCTAGAGGCAACATACATTAACGCTATTCTGGACAAGCTATACGGAGTGCCAGTGCAGAGGGCCAAGATCAGCACGTAGGTTACTGAAATATTTGCTGCAGATTTCTTCCCAAATGCACCTTGAACTAATGAGATATTTGTAGAAACCATGGAATCTTGTTTATCATGTCGGTTTTACTTTGGTCTCTTGACCCAGAAGGAAAGAATGTTTCATTTGCGGAGATTCGCAGTGACGAAAAGGCCAAAGAGTTTTACTTTAGCTGTTTCAAGGATTATGATTACCACAAGTCCTTGGAAGGCCCATATCGATGCGGTACATCCAACATGTATCAGACGAGAGATGACCGCTTCTATCACCTTCATGGATCTCTTAATCCGGATGTCATTTTTCGGATGCTGAAGCTGCCTCTTGAACCACCAGGAGGAGAAGACACCTGGGAACGAGTTCTTCCTATATTTAGGGCAGCAGTTGCACAATGGGACAGCGATGCTATTGACAAGTTGTCTAACAACGTAGTGAAAACGGCTGGGTCTATCTGTTATGATATTGACGGATATCGCAAATCTGACCAGGGGGAGGCGAACCGCCATGTCGGATTATGGGAAACGTTTCGGATAGAGAATGAGAAGCAGGGCCCTTCTTGGTGGACTGATGCGGCGGGTAACAAACCAAGCGATCCCTCACGGCCTCTTGCCGGCCTCAAGGTTCTCGATGCAACTCGAATCATTGCTGGCCCAACTGTAACCCGCGGGCTGGCGGAGCTCGGTGCTACAGTCTTACGCATCACCTCCCATCACATTCCTGATGGGACTATCTACCACCCGGAATTCAATTGGGGTAAACGCAATGCCGCACTGGACTTTCGCAAACCTGAGGATAGAGAAATTATGAAAAAGCTTATCCTGGAGTGCGACGTTTTTGTATCCAGCTACCGGCCCGAGGTGATGGATAAATGGGGATTTGGTGTTGAGCAAGTCATGGAGTTGTGCAAGGATCGCCCCAAGGGCATCATTGTCGCTCGTCTGAATTGTTTCGGATGGCACGGGCCCTTGCAGTGGCGTAGTGGTTGGCAGCAAATATCTGACGCTGTATGTGCTTTCACCCTTTTCTTTTTGTTGTTTTGTGCTGCTGACAACTATCAAAGCATACCGGAGTGTCCTACGAGTTTGGTCGTGCCATGGGCAACGACGAGCCGGTAACGCCAATTTTTCCAAATAGTGATTTCTGGTAGGCAATCCCATTCCAAGATTTATTCCTCTATCATAGGTTCGTGGCCTTCTGACCGTCACAGCACCGGAGTTTCTGGGATTTGCAGTGTCTTGGATGCCTTGGTTCGTAGAGGCGAGAAGGGCGGCTCTTATAAAATCAATGTACGTTGATGGCTACTCATCTACTGCTATGTGTACTAATCAGACTCTTTAGCTGGCACTCGATTACTACAACAACTGGCTAACCTCAAATGTTGGCACTTATCCGAGCGAGGTCTGGAAGAAACTGCATGCCCACTACGGCTCTCCAGTATTCCGCCATGACGACCATATGTTGGCTCTGATTGGAAAAGTCACGACGTTGCTGAAGCAGCATAGCCCGGGTCTTTTTGATCCCCAGTATTTTGAGATTCGGCGTTGTGAAAATCTGGGTATCAATATGCGAACGGTCAAGCCAGTCATCCAATTTGATGGTATCGTAAAACCCGGCTTCGCTCTTGGAACAAGAGGTAATGGTGTAGATGAGGCTCGTTGGCCCGAAGAGTAAATTCTCTTCGTTGCTCTCAAAATGCTAGCTTAGGGTGTGTTGATATACATTCAAAGACCTGACGTGCAGTACCAAATGTGTCATCAAATGGATTGATAAGTGTCCTTAGCAGGTGTGATGTGATTTAGAATCTTTTTATTATTGAACAAGAAGAAGAGCAATATATATAAATGCCATAGAACAATCTCAAAGTTCGTCGTAAAACACTACATGTAATGCAACCTTTCTTTTTTTTTTTTTTTTTTGGTTTCTCTCTCTCCTTTTTGTGGAGCGGCGCCGGCGGTAATAGTGGTAGTTGGAGTATTTATAATACTACTGGTGATATTCAACGCACAACTGCTTATTTATAAGTCTAAGAACTAACTAGTGAACTTTCACTCGAGCTTTATCTTCTCCAAGAACTTTGATTAGACGAGCCGCCACCTTGTCGGCAACCACTGGGACAATGGTAGATTCTTTGCCACCGGTCTGGATCCGGACTTGCTCAAAAACCTTTTCGTTGTCTGTGATCCTATTCAGGATGTTGAGAAGCGCCTCGGTGACCAAGCTCCTGCCATTTTGAGGCGGAAAAACCGCCCCGTCCTCGCAAGACAAGAAGCAGGCAGTTTTCAACTGCAGTGTCTCCAGCTTGGGTGCCTGTCCTACGATGGATTCCACATCCGGCCGGTCTGCACTGAGAGCATGAAATGTAGCATTAATCGGTAAAGGCGTCACCCGCGCCTCACCAAAGGGCTTGGATGCAAAGAGCTCTTCCTGCAGCCTCGGCGGCCCGATTATGGTTGTCGCCCATGCGGAGGTAGCGCCGCAGTAGAGCCCTTTGGATGGGATGAGGTTCTGCATTACAGATTAGAACGCGTGCCAAGAGTTTGGAAGCAAGTAGGCTCGACAAGAAAGAGAAATAATAGGTAAGAAACAAGGATTCTGCTTATTTTTGGTAACATCTCACCTTCTTTTCGTTAAACGCCGCTGCTACTTGCTGGGCTTGTGCTAGTGGCACGCCGACAGCCGTAGCCCAGCTTTTGGAACGGTCATCATCGAATGCATTCGTTCTCTGATCGACATCGAGGCCAGCGCGGGCCGCAATGGCTACGATTTCCGGTGCTGCTGCGACGAGATCATCTAAAGACTCCGCGGTAGCTGCGAGTGCAGCCGGAATCTGACCAGCGCAAGAAGCCACTATAACAAATCTCCGTGATATCCAGAGATCAAGTGCTTGTGGATCTGTTTCGAGACGTCTGCGGTGTATCAGCAGTGACGGAATCCATGGTAGGTAACATAATCAGACAGAAAAACTAACAAAATCAAGTGGCCCAGTTGGGCGAAGCAAAGGAGAACTGTACGGAGGACGACATCCGGCACCTGTTCGGCCAAAATCCGTTCTTCTAACGCGAGGAAAGATTCAAAGGCATATCTTTGCCGATCAGGGATGACTGCCTGTTCGAACGCCTCATGTACCGACTTCAGTGCATTCTCAATGAACAAATGCAGCCGTTTAGACCCCTGAGAATGAGCAAACAACTCCTGAACCTTGAAATTGGTTTCAGTCTGATCCCCGAAGAGAAGGATGTCGTGATTCGACATAGCAGCTGGAGCTAATCCCAGTTCAAGCGAATGTGATTATCTATGAGATAATTGCAAATGACGTGTGGTATACTTCCCACCCGCACGCAATCACACGTTTGCAGGCAATACCGGCTAGAAGATTGATTGCTTGAAAGTGTTAGCCAACGTCAGTAAAAAAGAAGTAAAAAAGAGAGGTGATCTAGCAACATGAACATCATCGTCGTCGTCATATGGATATGGATACGAGCTTGGATATCCAGTGCCCCTCAAGGCTACGAGCTCACATCAGCCACCGCAAAATTTGCAGAAAATCTCTTTTTTTTCCCCCTCCCCCCCGCAACTTGGTGGAATACTCGTCGGTACAGATCCTATTAGTTCCAACATTATGAAAGGTACGTTATACACTAATAATTTAGTCGCCGTATCACCGAGGAGAAGCACGCATCATTGTGTCTAGTGGTAGCTAGTAGTTGGTCTTACTTTTCTTTCAGTGTTGCGGTCCCTGATCCACGACTCTGTAATATGTAATCTGTATTGAATCTTACAAGAGACGACGGGGCCGGAACGGTAACGAAAAGTATCCACTTGATCGTGTATATTTCGTATCGCATTTTGTCTGGTGGAGGCATAGAGCGATTGGAGGTAATCTTGTACTACCCGGTATCATCGAAAACCGAATACGATGGCTCTACTCTAAAAAGTTACTACATAGAGCTCTAATCCTTGTCCTATGCAAATGTAACTGAGAAGGCCCTGCATCGACTAAATAATTCCAGAGTGTCGACAAGGCTCCGCCACTCCTTCATCGGCATCACCGCTAACGGGGAGATAACTGCCCTGCCAGCATTGGTATACCAACATATGATGGAGAGGGTAGCGTAGTATGGCGTTTGGTGTTTGGGAATATGCATTGTTGGCCATTGCTTATTCGTTGGTAGTTCCTGGAGGATTGCATACTACGTATCGTTTCCGGTGGTGCAAGTAGTCCGTGGTTGCGCAATAGCAAGATGGAAGGAGGATACTTTGCCACTTGACAGCCAACCTCTGGTCAGCGTTGCAGAGTAATGCCGATCGAAAACACTGCTATGCCGTGGTTTTGCTTTGGTGATCTCCCTTGCAATCACACACTCACCCACACAAGCTCACTGGTACCAGAAGTAGGAAGGTTTCCCGACATCTGGGGGCCTTTTTGACGGCAAACCTAGCCAGTGATCCAAGGCGAACATAAAGGGGCTCCGCTGTGATTGTTTGTGTCCTGCATGGTTCTGTTCTAAGTTATACGAACCTCCGAGTATAGAGAAGTAGGATTAAAGTGCGTCTGTATCGTTTGCAGGAGGAACGGATGTGTTCTCATCTGCCTTTTCCGCTTTGCTCTCGAAACGAATCTCCGTTACCATCACAAGGGCACAAACTCGCAACCGTACCGTGGAAGACAAAAGATTGGAAGAACGGATGTGGCCGACCGGTTCGCCCAGGAGTTGCATTGAAGTCTAGTACTGGTTCCATTCGGAAACATGCAATTCTCACATTCGCATCGTTTCGTCTTTGAAGAGCACGGTCGATTCGACGTCTGGAAGAACATCGGAGTTATTATCATAAATTCCCTTAAAAGCTTAAAACTCGCCGAGGCCGTCCCCAATGCGGGGGGAAAGGCCGATGCCTTGGCGAACACCCGGTTCACCCGCAGGGCTCCTGCTTCCTGCTTCTCCGCGTGCCGACTTGCGATCCTCTTTCTTTCTCTCTCTCTCCTCTCTCCCTCCCTCTCTCTCTCTCTCTCTCTCTCTCTCTCTCTCGCTCTCTCTCGCTCTCTCTCGCTCTCTCTCTCTGCGTGTGTGTATCTCCAGCCGCCCTGCTTGAAGCGAGGACCTGAACGGCCACAACGCCATAATGGGGACGCTATCCGGCTTGCTCATCAAGTCCACCATTGTATGGCTTTGGGAAATCCCGCCCAGGAACTCGTGCCAAGGTACTAGGACTGACATTCTTCTGTGACTAGGCAGTCTTGGTCTTAGCCCTGGCATATGTCCCCCTCGCAGACCGCGCGCGTGTGCTGTCGCTTCTAGTGCGGAATGCACCAGACAAACTGACGGAGGTCCGGGGCCTGGCGGACTACTCGGTTAAATTCGCGGATCGGGTGCGGAACTGCGAGGATGCCCTCATCGTCGAAGAAGACCGCGCGGCGATCCTGAGCTGTGACCCCGGACGGGACCTCTGGAACACAGTCATGGGCACGTTCGCGCCAGATCTGTCCGTTGTGCCTACCGGGGAGCTGTTCTTGTATCGGTACGACTCAGCCGAGGATTCGGATGCTGAAGCGCTGGTGTCGATCGAGCTTGGCGATTTCGACACCCGCGGATTCCACCCGCTCGGGATCGAGTATCACCGGCCAAGCTCTTCGTTGTTCGTCTGTAGTCATCACTATGATGGTTCCCGCGTCGAGGTGTTCACTCTCGATCTCGATGCCGCGAAGCCGGTGGCACGACATCGGAGAACCATTCTGGACCCGCTTCTCAAAGCGCCGAACGCAATCGCGGCCCTGAATGAGCGTGAGCTCTACATAACCAATGACCATTACTTTCTGTACAAAGATAGTGCGGTTCTGAATCACCTGGAAACATATGCGCAGCTTCCTCTTGGCTCGGTGGTATACGTAAACCTAGCAGACGACGACGGGGCTGCCCAGGTGCAGTCCGTTGCTCGCTCTCCCTTTACAAATGGCATTGCTTTGCTGAACCAATCAGCTCTGGCTGTCTCGTCCTCTAGCACGACTAAGGTGTATTTTTACAACATTCTCCCCGACCGATCGCTGGTGAAGACAGGCGATGTCACGCTGCCGTTCATGCCAGACAATCTCTCGGTGGATGAGGCAGGCAACCTCCTGATTGCCGGTCACCCCCATCCTCCATCGTTGGGCAAGTTGATCAAGGGCCGCTTCCAATGTCTCATGGACAACAGTCGCAAGTCCGAGGAATGCTATGAGGGTACGACCCCCAGTGGCCTGGCCGAGTGGTCTGAGAGCGGCGGCGTGAGAATCGTCTACCTGACCCAAGGCGGGTTTGCCACAAGCTGCACGGCAGTCAGAGATGCAGAGTATAAGCTCGGCTTCATGACTGGCCTTTATGAGAAGGGCATCCTCGTTTGGAAAGAGTAAAGTGAGGCCGGTCCAACCGTCCGTGCCGGGCTATCAGTTACCGTTCCGCATGTCGATCAGACTGATGTCTTCACAGATAAGTAAGAAGGAGGTTTCTGCACCGGTTAAAAGCAATTTCTGATTACGCATTGTCTGTTGATATGACGAAGAGGATCGGATCCGGCTATCCACTGCAACGCAGTCGAGGTCGGCCCCTAGTCTAAATTTTCCCACAAGACATGCTATTTTCAGTGCAAGCACTAGACCATTTTTCTCTTCATCAAAACATAAGACATCAATGGAAACTGCCTGCTTCCGATGATCTTTTCAGGACGGGAATAGTACTTCATGGCCCCATTGAGAGCAAGGATGGCGTCTAGAGTTACATTTTATCTTCTCTGTTGTCCTGATTAGTATCTTTTCTTTTCTTTTCTTTTTTTTTCCTTTTCCTATTTTACCTTTTTGCCGTCCACCGAAGGCTTCAACATGGACACAAATGGTGCCATTTTGATTGAATATATCGACTTTGGATTTGTGTTCTTCTTTCTCTTCTTCTTTTTTAATTTTTTATTTCTAATATTCCGGATGGGCCATATGCTACATAATTGCTTTACGCTCCCAGAATCTATGGCTAAATCACTATCCACCTTCTCTTTTCATCTCTTTTGACGTCGCATCGGTGGCGTTCTACCTGCAGCTTAGCGCCAGCCTAGACAACGGGCAACACAGCCAAAGTGCAGGCTCAGAGTCACTCGGCAAGGACAATAGCGGACAATAGCCCAAACAGTGTGTTGGCCAGTTCTCGAGTCATCCAATGACCATGTCCGGGAGTGCATCGGATCGAGGTGTATAGAGTCAACCAGAGACATCCCGCCATCGAGGCGCAGACGGTCGACAGCTTGTCCCCCTGCAAATAAGCATAACTGCGCCAACTGCGCCAATTGCGCCATTCCCCCTTAACTGGCGATCATGGCCAGCCAAAGTTGACACCCTTTGGCCACTGGATTGTACCATCCGCTCCGTGGCTTGCGGATGGCTGTCGCCGTTGCACGAACAAGCTCAGAGGAACTCGCCTGCCAAGACAGTCTTGCGGCTTTGGACCCGTCTTGGGGATAACTTCAACCGTTGAAAACACCATCTGTCTGCAGAGGAACGCGTCACTAGATGGCTAGCGAGCTACAGGTTGGGTTGCACTCCCGATTTTGGTGTAGCCAACCAATCTATCGCTTTGCGTTCATATAGAGTGTAGATGATAAGGAACCTCTCGACCGTCGGCCTCATTGGCTGCACGGAGGAACCCGATGAGGGGTTGGTTTCTTCCATTGGAGAATAGCTTCACGCTGACGAGAGACACCGTCTCCCGTGCCGACGCATGTCGCTACCAGGCCAGTATCAAGAAATGAGGCCATACACAGCTAGGATAACAACAAACTGCGGAAATAGCGCGTGATGGGAAAGGTGCAGTTTTGTTTCCCAGACAATGCGTCCTCCAGGACCAAATCCAACCCAGGCTCATTCCTTGACGCGCTCTCCAAGAAAAAAAGTATTTAAAGACACAGAAAGACCTCTCTCTTCACAGGAAGGGAAAAAGAAAAGCAGCAGTATCAACGTGACAAAAGGAGTCTCCTGACATCTTTCTTTGCCTATACATATATACAAACACCCTGTTTCAGCAAACACCATGAAGTATTCTACCGCCCTCCTCTTGCAAGCCCTCCTTGCGGCCGGCGCTCTGGCAGCTCCTCCCAAGGGCCGTGGGCTCGCCGCTCGTATCGAGGAGCGTGCTCAACGGAAGAAATGGTCGCATGCTCGCCTGCCACCGACCGGTTCCGAGGTTGAGAACGCCCCGGAATCCAACCGCACCAATGTCGAATACTCGTCCAACTGGTCCGGTGCCGTCCTGACGTCGCCTCCGTCTGGCACGACCTTCACCTCGGTGTCTGCCCAGTTCAAGGTGCCGACGCCCAAGCCCGTCAACGGCCAGCCGGGTGCTTCGTCGGCCTGGGTGGGCATTGACGGTGACACCTACCAGAACTCCATCCTCCAGACCGGTATCGACTTCAACGTTGACTCGGACGGATCGGTCTCGTATGATGCCTGGTACGAGTGGTTCCCCGACTATGCCTATGACTTCTCCGGCATCAGCATCCGGGCTGGCGACACCATCGCCGTTTCCGTTGTCGCGAGCTCGTCGACCTCCGGAACCGCCGTCATTGAGAACCTGAGCAACGGTGACAAGGTGAGCAAGCAGCTCAGTTCCAGCGCCGCGCTCGGCGGCCAGAATGCCGAGTGGATCGTCGAGGATTTCGAGTCCGGCGGCAGTCTCGTCACCCTGGACAACTTTGGCACCGTGACCTTCACCGAGGCCACTGCCGGCCTTTCCGACGGAGGCTCTGTCGGCACTGACGGAGCTGATATCATCGACATCCAGCAGAACAACCAGGTCCTGACTTCGGTGTCCATCCCCAGCTCCTCCGAGGTTGTCGTTACCTACAGCGGGTAGAGGGTTGAACCAACCGGCCAATTAAAAGGCAAGTGATGGCGATCATGTCATGAGAAGACCTCGGCAGTCCTGTTGCTGCTCAGTCCAAACTGGTTTGTGAGCGGGTGGTGATGGGATCTTTTGGCAGTGGCACGAGTCGGATGGCGAGTGCATACTGAGGAATCCGTTAGAAGTTTGCGGTTATCGAGCGACGACAAGTTTTAGGACCAATACAATTGCAATAAATTCATGAACCGCACTGCTCGGAAGTATACTGCTCCCAAATCGTAGCTGTAAGTTAAGAGATTTCCAGGACGTCCTTTCATCCTGATATATCGTCTCTCAGATCCAGGCTCCGGTTATCTGCCTGCGTCCTGCTATAGGTCGTCTCGGTAGGCCGTAGAGCCGTCGACGAGTTCATTCCTGGCTGCAGATTGGCCAGCGTCACGCGATTGTTATGTTTATGATCGCCGTTGTCGCCCTCCACATCGAAGTCTCCTTCTCCTTCTTCTTGAGTCCGTTTACGACTCGAATGTCGGTCGCTGAAGAATCGATTACTCGATGTCTCTCGGGACCGCTGATGGCTGGCGTCTCGACTCCCTCGCCAGAACCCGTAGAGAACGGGTGCATTGGCCACGATTGCGGATGCCATTAGCTCGGTCGATGCCCAGGTGGTGCGATTCACTTGGGCTGTGCGGTTTCCGGCGTTTTGCGGCAGTCTGATAATGGTGATGGCAACGATAAACAAGCCCAGAGCGAAAAGGCAGGTGAGTTGAAGTTTTCTAAGCGGACCATTAGTTCGGGGTCCCTCCGTCCAATTTGCAGAGACAATTTTCTGTCTTTGGAAAAAGTAACAATCGAGAAAAAGAGAATGGAAAAGACTGACTGTGCAAGAGATCTCTTGACCAAAATCAAGACGGGGATCGGCAACACTATCAACATAATGTCGGTCACGATATTTAGCACACCTAGTGGCACAGCATTAGCAAGACATATTCGAGGAGAACTTGGTTAAAAGGTTCTTTACCGAGCACAATAAGCTGCACTTGCGCTTGGCAACAGGGTCCTATCCCGAATTCATTATAAGTGACTGTTTCCAAACCCAAACAGAGGAATCGACGAACCTGGATCCGGTAACACGATATAATAATGATTAAAGGGCCGGCATTCGGTGAATGTCACCGTCTGGACGGTGACATATGTAGCGGCAAAGAACAGGCCGTAGGCCCAGAGAGTGAATTTCTCCCAGGACAGTTGGTGGATCAGTCGGCGATATGTGTCGAGGAGAACGAGCTTCTGAAGCCAGAGACTAGACTCCCCAGTCAATGATATGCTCGTGGTCAGTCAAGACGGGCAACCACGGATACGTACTAGCTGTTGTAAACGACGCGATCGAGGAGGATCAACTTGCTCCCCGTCTCGCGGTGGTAGATTTCCTGCGGCGTGAAGTGATGCGAGAACCGGTATGCGTCCGGCATGTTGTTCGTGCCCCAGATCAAAACCACATGAATCACTGGCAGGCGCACGAGAACGCAGAACAGCGCCCCCATTGCGAGATAGTCGCCTAGCGTGAATTTGTACCGCGTATAGATTTTGATCCCTAGCCGCAGCGCAATGAGCGCGATCGCGACGACGCTGAACACCCAGTGGATGATCAACGTCTGGGTATTATCCATGGCGACAAGCACGGCGATGCGGTTTGCGCGGAACCAAGACGATTGCTGCTAATTTTCCTCTGTCAGTCTCGAATGAAGGGAAAAAAAAGAACCAAAGGTTGATTCCGGGTCCAGTTCGTCGTCGTACGGCAAAAACTTGCAGTCTTCGCAGTCAATTGAGGGATTTTCTCCAAGATAGATCCGCCATCGAGACGCAAACGAGGACAGACGACGAGTTGGCGAGACGAGGCTCACACGGTGCCGATAAAAGAAATCGAACAGCGTGGAACTGGGACAACCAAGGACATGGGATCATTATCCCTGTACAGAATATACTCTTCTTTTCTTCACGACCCCCTGGTCGATTATAACGCGCCAAGGGAAATAGGGAAGCCCACACGCCACAGTACTACTGTTCGAGACCTCGAGAGACCAACACACTCGTATTCCGGCGGACATAGTTCGGGCCGGACACTTCTTTTCTTCTTTTTTCTCTCCTTAAACACTCACTGGTGAACCTAGTGAAAGTTTGGTCCTCCCAAGACCCTCTACCGCGTTGGGCTAAAGCAAAGGCCGCATCTAGTAATACGGGACGATGATCCAGGCCCGAAACAGTGGCGCGAGTGAGCGGAAGACGCTGGAAGCGGCCAAATTCAGAGCTCCCGGCAAAGTGGCGCAGAAACTGGACACTGCGCAAAAGACACAGACAGTGCAAGCCAACTTGCGGCTCGTGGACGGTGTTGTGCATCTCACCAATCCTCCGCAAATCGTCGTGGTGGTCGTTGCGCATTGCTCCAACTCGGCATGATCAATGCAGAGACCAAGATGCAAACATCCGGCGACAGTGCGGAGCACAGCCCGGAGGTGGAACATCCGGCGCCTCGCGGCCCAATCGCATGGTCTACTAGCTGTCCAAGTGCCTGTTTAGCTTCTCTTAGCCCTCGATTGAATCGCAGTTAAGATTGCGATTGCCACCATGGTAGCAATGGCTGTCATTCTCCCGGTTGTCGATATGGTAACACGGTTAACGGCATCAAAGTCCAGTGCAAGCGAGCCAGAGACCAGCCGGCCATGGTCCGAGAAACGACCCGGCGCTCTCTCCGGTAGAATCAGGGATCTCTGGTCGATTCTGGATTAGAACGAACACCTTGTTACTAAGAAGAGCGAAAATAGCAACAGGTGCTGCAGTTCAAGTACCGTCAACCGCCCCTCCACACAAACCCTTTTACCCCCCCCCCCCTTGTCCTTGGCAATGGATGAAACTTCCGGCAAGCTAGCTATTACTCATTTTTGAGCTTTGGTGGCCTTAAGTCATTTGTTTGTCGAGCCTCACACAATGCGTTGGTTGGGTCGGGCTCTTGGCCTGTCATGCATCCTCAGCGGCGTGTTGGCGGCCTTTTCTGATGATGAGGTCGCCCATAAGCGCAGCTACGATTATTTCGGAGGAGACTATGTCGATGACGGCACTGGCCAGCATGTTTTCGCTGGCCAGATGTACGTCGAGCGTCTGACACCAGTCGGTGTTTCTATTAAACCGCATCCCATTGTGTTTATACACGGCCAAGCCCAGACAGGAACGGTATGTCTTGACTGACTGATTGGTCAATCCGCCGCCTTTGCTTTTTTGTTTTTTTCTTTTTTTTTTTTATGTTTTTTCTTTTCTTCCTTCATTTCCACTTCTCTTTTCCTTTCTTTTCTATTCCTTTTTCTCTCCTTTTGGCCGTCATGTCTCTGATACGTCAACATCTCGGTTGGTTTTGCCCAACACTTGTATTGCCAGAAGAAACCTAACAGCAGAACCCGGCCGTGACTAACCGCGTTTTCCATGTAGAACTGGCTCAACAAACCAGACGGGAGCAGAGGATGGGCTTCGTACTTTCTCTCGCAGGGGTACGAGTGCTACGTGGTGGACCAGACGTTCCGGGGACGCAGTCCTTTTCGCCCTGGCAGTGACGTCCTGGGCACATACAGCGCCGAGTTATTACAGCAACGCTTCACCGCACCGGAAAAGTACGATCTCTGGCCACAGGCCAAACTGCACACCCAATGGCCCGGTTCCGGGGTCATGGGAGATGACATCTTCGACACGTACTACTCTTCCACGGTGCAGTTCATCGGCTCCGCCGTCGACCAGCAGTCGTCGGTCCAGGCTGCCGGCGCCCAGCTCCTCGATGCAATCGGCAAGCCCGTCATCCTCCTGTCGCACTCCCAGGGCGGCCTGATGCCCTGGCTGATTGCCGATGCTCGCAAGGACCTGGTCCATTCCATCGTCTCGCTCGAGCCCACGGGCCCTCCCTTCCAAGAGGCCGTCTTCAGCAACAACCCAGCCCGGCCATGGGGTCTGACCGATATTCCCCTGACATACTCGCCGGCTGTGGACGACCCAGCTGTCGATCTCGTTCGCCAGACAATCCAGTCCAACTCGTCCTCCGTTTCCTCCTGCACCATCCAGGCCGACAACCCACCCCCACGCAAACTGGCGAACCTCCAGGACATTCCCGTCTTGCTCGTCACCACCGAGGCATCTTACCATGCCCCATACGACTGGTGTACTGTCAAATTCCTACAACAGGCCGGCGTGCCAACCGAGCATCTCCAGCTTCCGGAGATCGGCATCCACGGTAATGCCCATATGGTGTTCTTGGAGAAGAATAGTGATCAAGTCGCCGCCGAGCTCCAGAAGTGGATTGAAAAGAAGTAGAACTGGCGCACGAGCTCGCATAAACACACTGCCATTCCCCGGTCCTGCCTGTAGTTGCCGTTATCATGCATATTTAGCACATAACAACAGGACATCAGACCTGGAACGAGATTTCGTCGACTGAATATCAAAGTGACATCACAAATAGACTACAGGATTTACATGATAACTAGAATTGATACTTCCAGATACATTCCTATGTCCTATGTTAAACAGTATCAACAGAGTTTGTTTATGATCCACTACTTTTCTTCTATTGACACATAATCACATTCACACATGTGTGGATTCAGAGAAGCCTATTACGCCCACATAATCAAACACAACAGCCCCAACCGTTAGGGCAAAGGGTCTGAGTGAAAACGGAATCACTGGTCCTTGTTTGCAACACCCAGCCGGTTGTTGCCCCAATCGAAGATGACGAACCATTTTTCGATCCAAATCTGCCCCCAAAGCGTGTCGTCGCTTTCTCCCTCCGCGATAGCCAACATCGTCGAGCACAAACCACTGCCATCATCCGCCTCTTTCGCAAAGAGACCGTTGCTGGGAATGCCAACCTTGTGGCCATCTTCCAGCTGGATCACGAAATCGGGAAGGGTCTGGTTGCACGGGTAGAGGTAATTGTTCCAGTCGTCGTTCCACTGGGCATTGGGAATCTGGCTCCAGTAAAGGTCGGCAACGTTTCTGGTGATACTGCCGCCACCCGTGCCGGTGTCGAAGCACACCTGGAATGGGTGCGCTCTGAAAGCGCTATCGTCGTATCCGGCTCCGATGCCCTGGATCTCGACATTCCACAGACCATCATCAGTAGTAACACCACCATAAGCGATGTCCCCCTTGTACTTGCTGTCGTCGACATACCCAAAAGCAAACACACCAGTCTCGTCGGCCGCTTGGAAGTCAATCGTCCACAGAGGTGCTAGATACAACCATCTTTAGTCAGGTTTCATGACAAACAATCGAGTTGTGAGTTTCGGAGCAAGCGCGCCTACCGTCAAGAGAATCCAAAATGGTCATAAAGTAGGACGGCACTCGCTCGGGCTCCGTTGACATGCCATTGCGATCCACGTTCAGTCCCAGCGTTCCGGACCGGATCCCCGAAGACGGTTCGGTGTGGTTGGTTTGCACCATAATCGGCATGCCTTCAAAGGCAAGCTGCCCAATAGTGACAATGTCGGTATACACAACGCCATTATCGCAGTAGCCGCTCCCGTAGCACTCGGAGTAAGTATATCCTTCCTTAAGCTGGGCTGTGGTCGAGTTATCTGGGTTATATAAGGGAACATCCGATATCACCTCGGCCGGCTCGAAAGTGGACTCGACCGAAAAGTTAGGGGCACCACTGTCCGCCAGAAAGTAGAATTTCGATCCAGGCGTGCCGATCCAGGCTTCGATATACCAGCTGTCAAGGAAGCCTTTGTCAAACGAGACATTGGCGAAAGCAGAGATTTGGTATGGGGTAGGACTTACTCGCCACCGACCTGCGTAGTACTTTCTATCCGCTTGTTCAACTGCTTGTGTTGAGGTAGCTTGACAGCTGGAACTGTCGCCCTGCCCTGTTTAAGTGAGTCGCCCAAGGCTCTTGGTTTCAATTGCGAGGCACTAGCCGCACCAGCCATAGCAATGGCAACGGCCAAAGCCTTTACTGACAGGGAGATATGTCCTGGCATTTTGATACTCTTGTGATTGAAGCAGCTTTACAACCGACTAATCAATTTTGAGGGCTCGCGGGCAGAAATGTGTGTCGATATCAATAGTTGACAGCACCAGATTGAATGCTGGTCTTCTTTCTAAAGAAAAAAAAACGTTCAGATGGTGAGGTTTTGAGCTACTTTCTTGTGCTAATCCGTGACCCTCAACACCAACCAAAAGGGCCCCAAAATAAATGCTGACCGAACCGACCTTCGTACACCAGCATGTCTATTTAAAGTTACATCGTTGTCCCAGCTATGCATGTAGGGCTTAGATTTCTGGATAGGGCAATAGTGCGAAATCGCTAGCTAAATGTATATCTTCGACTACCACTAGAATCCTTCCCCCCGTTATGCCCAACTTTAACCTAATGTATAACGCAAATTCCACTATTCCATTGGATGCAATGTCAGCGATAGCTTGAATAAGGCTCTAGTCTGAGGAAATGATCTTCGCGTCGATTTCTTCAGCCCCCGCTAGGATTCTTGGTATGGAGCAATCTCCGTACACTACACAGTAAATGCCGGGACTGATTGGACGTATGGAAATAAACGGGGGCCAAACTTGGCAATAACGCACTCGTGGAAACCTGAAACCAACTGCTCTGCAGTTATACGTTAGTTATAGATGTTTTTGTGTTTCTTTTCGAAGTTGTTGCCTTGAGAAATAGAAATCGTTTCCTCAAATGATGCTGCGGATTTGTGCAGGCCTGGGAGCTAGTTTCTTTTCCCGCTAATATTATTCTCCATCTCATATGAGCCCATTACTCAAATCAGACTCTTATATCCTCGTACGTACCTATGCTCCACTCGCTGACATTGACATACACCTTTTATGAAACAGAACGAACGAAACACCCCGAAAACGAAAGGTGGAATAAGCCTCTGGATGTCATTGATCCATAAACTAGTTACCTCCATTGCTAGCCTATAGCATATGTATAACTACGTCCGATCAACGGCGGCCGTCACCTTTGGCCGAGTCCTGATGTCTAGGGCCAACAATGGTGACACCGGGACTCTTCTTCAATGCTTTATACCTGCGTAGCCAATTACCTCGAATACTGCTTTTGAAGGTCAAATCGTATCGAGTCTATGACCATCTGTTACCTTGCCTCCTGTGTTAATTACAAAAAAATCCACTCTCAGATTTCGGTTTGTCTTCTGTCCGATGAGGACGGCAGTATTTTCGCACAACGCACTGAAGCGATTATAGTAGCATACAGTTTCGGCGAAATGAGAACAAAACTTCGGAGAAGCTCGGAATTAGCAACCATCTGCATCCATTTCCAAATTTTAACATAGATAGACATCAATAAGAATGTGAAAGGAAAAAAAAAAAAAAAGGCAAAAGGAACCCATGAAACGCCCTCACCTGTTCCAACTTAGATATAATTATTGTAGAAAACCGTTGTTATATCAATTGTAAAATATTTCAAGTACGCTTAATTGCCTATCTGTATTGTATTGTACCAGAAGCTGGATTTCATTTGCGATATGAGCCTACAAGTCGGATTATATCAGTTGCAAGCTGTTTTTATAGATTTAGAGCACCTAACAGTGATGTTAACGAATGACGGACTCATATATTGTAGATACACATAGCTCCCCTGGCTCTCGATTCACACGGGATTCAGGAGTTCGCAATATTCAGTATATACAATGAAGCGGAAATTTCCTTCTAGTACTGGTGTGAAACAAACTACTTCGCAAAACGTCCGTTTGCATTCACAGGAACGAATTGCATTCAGAGAAACGCTAGCTCAACCCTGTCCAACAAATGTATAGCTTTTTTTTTTTACCTGCTGATCGTGCCCTACTTATTTGTAGTTGCCCTCGGTCCATTAATGATTGGATGGCTAACTTTACCATTATAATCCGAATACAAAGTCTGTGACTTTCAGGTTCATGTGTCCAAACCTTTTGTGTAGTTCAGTTTTGCCCGAGCAATAAAGAACCCAAACAAAGGATACAGACGACTACATAGCTCTGCTAGTTCTCCGATTTTTGATTTTATCGGACAGTGTCGTGTTTCTCCTGATAGAACACTGCTCGCTCGCACCGTCACAGATGAAATCATATGTTTCTAACTACTACAATCTACCTTCATAGTCCATAGCGAGATTCCCTGGTCGATGAAACTTGAACGCGAACATCGTCGGCATATTTTTTTTTTTTTTTTTTGTTTTTATTTGTTTATCTATCGATTAGTGACCATCATCATCATCATAAACCTCTCCTCTGAAATCATCCACACGACTTTGTTTGCTTTACAATGATATACTCTGCCGTGTCGCTCCTGTTATGGTGCTTGTTTCCACTTAGGAGCAATGCAGATTCCACTGAAATAACTGGATTAAGTGGAATAACTGGATTAACAAGCCTGGAGATTCCAGTCTCATACCCAACGTCAGTTCAGGCTATTTCGTGCTCCAACCTCACGTCCTGTTTGAGCGAGTTTCACTTGGAAATCGTCTCAGTGATTGGCCCACATGATGTTCCTAAAAATGACACTACACTCCTCCACCAAATTGCCAGTTCGATAACTTCTCAGGAAGCTAGTTGGTACAGTGAAGCCTTGGCGGCATCTACAGCACTGCCTTACTCGACTTCTGCTACGACCACGGGGAACAAGTAGTTCTCGTCTACCCACTTATGATGACAGCAAAGTCCTGGGGGCTTCTCGACCTGGCCACGAATGTTTAACACCACGAAACGGTACTAGCTCAGAGCATTCACCAGTGTGAAGTTTTGTAACAAATGAACACCTCGTGAACGGTCATCCAAATGGTCTCCACATCATAAGATCTCTCGGGTCTGAGGGCGGCATACTCTCAATACATATGAGCGGCCAATTACTTCCCTGGATTCATGGCAATACACATGGTATACCACACATCGTCATAAATATTTGTCATTTACCCGATCGTACGACGGTGCCTTTAGAAAACCAGGAGCGAGATGTCTTCGTTCCGTCTTGCGTCCTAAATATGTGAACTTGTGGAATGGGACTCAACTGGTTTATCTAGAAAAGAAATCTCAAAATAATGTGGCACGGCATTCTTTGGCTATGCGTAGGGATGTGGGCACATGAGTTCTTATTGTTAGCGATACAATTATGCAATTACTCTAGACACCACATCAGTTGACATCTGAATGGGTTTAGCTGCTTCATATGCACTCGTATGTATGTATTTGCCTACATGCAGTGGTTCTTTGGTTGAGACAAACTCAGTGCCGGTGGTTTTGTGATCGCCCAATGTACGACATGATTCCGCCAATACCATGTATGATGAAGACTAAATCAGCTATAACAGCTGCGACTTTGTGAACCAATCGTACCATTACCACTTGAAATGTGCTTGCTTTCCGGTGCTAGCGAGCTCGCTTCAGCTAACTCAGCCTAGAAAGAGAGTTATATAGTCGGCCTTCGCTAACGGTTCGCCTCTCACAGCGAACCGCTGAAGACCTCCGAGCTTTCCTCCTTTCTTGAGAAAACTGGAAGAGTCTAGCCGGGCGTACCCTAGCCACAGACACCTCTGCTGCTCATTATTGGTGCTTTATGTGCCTGTTTGCCTGTCAGAATGCCTAGCGTGCAGATGAGAGCGTCAAGTCAAACAAATGCACGGGGGATCTAGACCATTTCATAGGCAGCCACCCCCGGCTTGCTGTTACACTGCTTGGCCTGCCAATGTGCTGTCAATCGCCTGCTTCCGGTCTCTCTTCGGTTGCCATTACCCTAACGACGAAAGCTGCAGCATTAACTAGTATCTCGACGCATCCGCCGGGGGCTGTGTTCATGCGGACGACATACTTGAGGAATAGCATCGTTTGACATATCGGAGTTGGTTCCATCAGTCAGCCCGCCACCGCGGAGGTTAGGGTCACATAGGCCATCTCGGAAACTCGTGCAGCCTTTGGCGCGAACCGGAGACGAACGAATCATTGGTCCGATCGGAAAACTGGCCAGTTGGGCGATTTTAACTCAGTTTATAACCCTATATAATGGCATGGATTATAATAATATCGTTTTTCTTGGCTATGCTTGGCCCAGGACAAGCATACGTTGATGATGTGAGAGACGTCCAGTTAGCCCTTCATGTTCGCACCCAAATCGATATGCTACGGTTCACCTCTGGCCCCCGTGAGCCTGCCTGTGTATCTATTGCCCTGGATTCCAGGGGGTGGTTGTCTCAGACGGCACAATAAGCCTTCGATTCGTCATGGATGGACCTTTGTTGGCGTTCCAAGACCTGTCAGCTGCAAAATAAACCGCGGCGGACTCTTCGTCTGTGCAATCCTGGTCAAACGCCAATTGAATAGGAAGAGGAGGGAAAGCGAATGAGGAAGAAAAAAGCAATGAGCATGCAACGCTTGAATAGTGGTGCAGGATCAGGCATTTTCGGCCACTCGCACGAGGATGTTGGCCGTGTAACGGCTGTCAGACGGCTATATCGGAAACATATGCCCATTTCGTCCATCCTCAAGGCGCTATAACAGTCTTAGATGTTATAAATATGGGTTTAACTGCTGAGCGATGTTGATAACCTGAACTGGCTCCGCAGACCCTTTTTTCCTGTTTCTCTCTTTCTGTAGTATATGTGTTGCTTCGGGTGCCGTAGAGGACAAAGATCCAAAGGGCCATCTCCTCGACCCTCTCCTCCTCCTCGATTGACAACTCTCACTGCGAATAATACTCACCTGACGCCGAGACGCTCGCAAGGGCCCCGGAGGATAACTACTGCTATTGATCAATCGAGACTCAACACCAATAAAAAAACGCAGGGCCCTTCATCATCAATCCCGCCAACCCTCTCTCCTAGCACCATGGCCCCAGGTCTACACGTAGGAACAGCTTCTCATCCTTTGTCCCCGACACCAGCTACGCTGGGACTGGGACACTGGAGGCGTGTTTCCGGAGGAATCCCGGACTATGACAGCTTCTCCAACGATGCACCACGCTCTGTGGCATCGCGACGAGTTTCTCGAAAGACGATTGCAGCTAACGAGTCATCGACAATTTCGAATGTGGTCTACTCACTCAAGAGAAGAAGTGGTGACGAGCTAGGTGCTACGACCTCTTCACAGTTGTTGAATGCCACTCATGCCACTCTTCTGGACTGGATACGCCATCAGCGCATGAGCAAGTTGCCACCGGAGGGTAGCAGCTACGACAAAGTCTTAGCATGGGCTCAGTTGTTCATTGAAAGACTACACACTTTCGATTTGGCCATTGAGCACTTTGTTGGTGACAGTTATCTCGCTGCCCAGCTTGCCTATGGGTATTGTGCCATCCTTCTCGAGGTTAGTCACTTGGTGATTCCCATGCCGAGACCTATTCTCTAATTTGTGTTTTCCTAAATAGTTGGGAGAAGAGAATGCTTCGGCTCTCAAGATATCATTCGGCTTTTTCTATAGTACATCCATGGTACTAGCCAACCTCCTGGAACGCGCCGAACTGTTCACGGTTTCTCAGGAAATCAAGGAGCAGTTGATACTTGCCCTCGCAGATCTTGTGACCCTCGTCGCGAGCGTGGCAACCCACTTTCACAAAGCCCTGCGGAGCATCTCAAAAGCCTCCATCTCCGTCAACATTTACGGAACCTTCTCGGGGCAGATTGAAAGCTTCCGTAGTCGCTGTGACAAGATTGCCGAGGCAATGTGGCGCCACCAGCTGGTTAGAGATGATTTAGATGGTAATCGAGGTAAGCAATCGCACCAAAATTTATAGCAGTGTTCTCTTGCTGACTTACTCGTGCTTTCCATACATAGTGTCTGAGATCAAGACTATCAAACACTGGTTGGCGCCAGATGATCACGTCCTGGCCAATGTTGCCGAAACAACATCCCATCTGGCACAAGACCGCGAAGAGTTGACCTGCCTTTGGATCGGGCCTTACTTATCCCGTTTCCTAAAGAGTACGCAGTATAAGCAGCTTTCGATAGCTGGCAAACCTGGTTCAGGAAAAACTGTCCTGGCCTCGGTGATTGTCGATCATTTGCAGCATCCCATTGGCGGAGTCTCTTATCAGACCATCTTCGTCCCAATCAGTAAGTCACTATGTCTTTCTAAATGTAGAGATACAACTTGGCTAACTATTCAACCCCTTTTCTATAGACGGTCGCGTGCCTGCAGGAACGTCCCCGAGAGCAATCGTTAAGGCTATACTGCGCCAATTGCTTGACAAGAGAATCGGAAATACCCACCTATTCCAGGTTTTGAGTGAAGCATATGAACAGAGCCGCCGCACTGTCACCGATGAAGAGTACGACAACATTCTATGGGGCGTTCTGGAGTCCGCATTGGGGTCGGCTCTTCGCGGGGCCAAACCACTTGTTTTGGTCGTCGATGGCATCGATGAGGCAACGAATGGGGAAGCACAGCTTCTTCAAAAATTGCACGAAAGTACTGCGAAAGCAGCACAGCTGAAGCTTATCGTCCTCGGATCACAAGCCGCTCCAACACAACCTAGTCAAGCTAACCTTTCGGTGACTCCGGACCTGATCCATGATGACATTGCGGCTGTCGTGCGTCATTGCTTTGAACATCACAAGGCTTTCAATACCTTGACTGAGGTGGAGCAAGAGGTCCTGATCGATCGGGTTACAGAGGCATCCAATGGCTCATTCCTGTGGGCCAAGCTCGCTGCGAAACAGTTTCGCCAGGAAGAGACGACCGAAGCTCTCCATAAATCAGTCGACACGCTTCTTTCTGCGAAATTGGCCATAAGCGATCTTGTTGCACGCAGCATACAAGCTACCGATCTGACAGAACCTGCAAAGTGGATTCTAGCCTGGCTCGTAACAGCCGAACGCCCTCTCTCCCAGCAGGAACTCTCCGTTTTGCTGTCTGTGCAAGTCGACAAGGCTACCACGACGGCGCAGAACATTGACGTACTTCATCTTCTTAGACCGGTGAACTCTTTGGTTTTTCTTCAGGATGGATACATTTATCTTCGTCATTCGCAGATTCGTACTGCAATCGTCGACGCCTGTTCCAAAGGCAAACTGGTTCCTCACTTGAAGGACCCTCATGCGGACCTTGTTCGTAGGCTTCTAGCCTATATACGATTGACCATCACAGAGGACCGTGAGCCCTCGATGACATCTTTGGACTCCTTTGAGGCAAACGATATCGTTCGCAAGCATGTCCTTCTCGACTTTGCAGTACGCTACTGGGCTGTACATCTCCACAAGACCGCGATCTTCAAGACTGAAGGCGAGAAGGCTGCAGCCAAAGAATTCAAGAAAGTTTTCCCGGACAAAACAACGTTCTCTCTTCTCCAGTGGACTCTCTGGGAGAACAAGGATGTGCCACAGCTGTTGTCGTGGTTTACGACTGTTGTCAATCTCTCGCGCGACATCCTTACTCCACACCACCTCGCTACTCTCCAGACAACCATCACGCTGGCGCAGTTCTATCGTCAAACTGGACTCATCTCAGAGACGGCTCAAGCTCTTTACGAAGCTCTCACTATTAGCCGCAAAGTTCTTAATGAGCACCACGTCATCACCATACAAGTGGCGAGTGTCTTTCTAGAAGTGACATCGAACAGTATTACCAACTCTAAAACCGAGATTATGACAAGGAGAGAGGAGGTTCTGTTGCTCTTGGTTGAAAGTTACAAGTCTCACTATGGTGCGACTTCGGAAATTGTCATCTCGACTTTGACGCAGCTAGCAGAGCACTACCAGTTCATCAAGGAAGAACACAAAGCAAGAGAAATATATCTCTCTCTTCGAACATCGACCATCCAGCAATACGGAGCTGATTCCCGAGAAGTTCGTGAGATCAACGCGAATCTAAACGTACATCTCAAGGGTGGCCGAACCACCAAAGTTGAGGATAACGAACTTGACGTGGGATTGCTGCGTCTCGATGTCACGGAGGTCGACGAAGTAAAAACGACAGTGAATCTTGACTTTGTTGATCTGCTGAACAGGGCTGGAATATATATTGCCGAAGGCAACGTAGTCCTTGCTGAACGCATTTTTGTTGAGGTATGGCAATATGCAGCTAGAGAATGTCGTATGCATTACTCTTCTGAGTGGGAGGAGAAGAAAATCATGGCAGTTCTGGCGTACACCAAGTTTCTAAAGACTCAGAAGCGTGATTATGAGGTCTCCTCTCTCCTGACAACGACGTGGCAGGAGTATGAACAGGTGTCAAACTTCGCTTCCGAGTCTACGGTCTCCCAGCTCATCGAGGTAGCGGAAGTTATGAAAACGGTTGGGCTGTCTGCTGTGGCCATATCTGTTTTCAAGCGCTGCTCCCAATACTATGAGAGCACCAACAAGGTGACTTCGAAGACATACAAGTCAATCCAACAGAGCATCCAGTCCACTTCCAGAGAGGTCATGCAGATAGTGTCCTCGTCATCGAGCTCGTCGAGCACATATACTTCGGAAACAATCCTTGAGGAAATGGTCTATGAGGCGTCGACATCCATATCGACTATTGATGAGACATCAATCACCACGCTCTCCACCTTGTACAGTCGGTATGCTTCTCAGCATCGTTGGCAAGATGCTACCCGGTTGATAAAACGTGTTCTGCAAGGTATCTGGGGCACCCTATTCGCAGCCTCTCTGCAAGATGTCACTCTCCCGAGCAAGCATGTCGACCATTGCATCGGGCTAGCTGAGAAGTTGAGCCAGTGCTATCATTCTCGAAGACGGCTCGCAAAGGAAGAAGACATACTTGTCCGAATCTATCGTGCCGTGCGAACGGGTCGAAAGGTCGGAGACAAGCTGTTGGATCGCGTCACCACGGAGCTCATCAAGTTCTTCGAACGCACCTCCCAAACCGAAAAGAATATTCATCTTCGGCAAGAGCTGCTGAGTGACTATATCAAACACTACGGCCCTCACCATCAAGTAGTGGTGGCGAACCTCTGGGTTCTGGCAGAGTTGACTCGACCACGCCCGATTTTTGTGGACTATTATCGTCAAATTATCAGCGCCATCAACAAGGATTCCGAAGTCTCAAAGCAGGATGCATTTGAGCCTCTTGTCATTGTAGCCACTGAGCTTTGGAGTCAGGGACGATATGCGGATGCCGTTCAGTACTATAAGATCATCTTCAACACTTTCCTGCAGCAACCCAAGGTCAGCGCCCAATTCGAACAGCCGGAATTCGTCAAGACCTTTTTCTCGCGCTACATTCATTGCCTTCGGACTCTACAGAGTGAATTTTCTGTCATCCACAAGATTACAGTTGAATACCATTCAAAGGTCAAGGAAGTTTTCGGGGCTACAGCTTCGATCACGGTTACCGCCACGTTGACGTTGGCAAAACTTTGTCAAGAGTCCAAGCGCTATGAGATCGAGGCAATCCATCTGTACGAAGAGCTGCTGAAAGTCAAGTCCGAAGAGATTGACTACCAAGACATAACGGCAACCTTGGACTCCATATACGAGGAGCAAGCCGCCATCGTCACATCAACAGAAACCAAGTCCGTCTCCTCATCCCAAGTGGAACGGGCAGTCTCTGTCCTCAAGCGCCGTATTGTATCCGTCCGTCAAACCCATGGCTGGGCGCATGAGGAATCCCTGTCTCGAATGCAGGAGATGGTATCGTTTTATTCGAAACGGGAGCAGACCGAGTCGGTGGTCCAGGAGCTCAAGGAAGCCACAGTGCAGATTCTGTCAACAGAGACATCCTCTACAAGACTAGTTGCTGCAGCCACGGCCATTGCGTCAAGCTATATCGCTTCCAAGCAGACCGAAAAAGCGACCGAGCTGTCGCAGGAGATCTATCGTCAGATAATCATCAAAGACCGTACAAACACAAAAACCGTCCAGTTCGATCTCACTTCAAAAGAACGACAAAGCCTTGTTTTCCTCGCCCAGCTCGAGTATAGTCTTCGGCAGAACTCGTCTGTTACTTTGAACGAGATATTCTCTGCACTGACAACCGAGTACGTCTACTTTGAGGACTTTAGGAGCCTCACGAAAGAGTCAAAGAACGTCACTTTATACAGCGTTACGGCTGCTGCTGCACGCCTGCATACATTCCTTGTCTCCAGGGAACGACACTCTATCGCGGCTCGCGTTTTCAAGGAGTTTACCGATTATTTCGTAGCCATTGAAGCCAAGCGGACCAAAGTAACAGAACCAGCCCAAGTTCACATTTTTGCATTGACCCTGTTGGAATACTTTAGCATTCACGAATCTCAGGACTTTGTTCGATCGGTCGGTATTGCCTGCGACCAACGCGTTCAGCGCCTGATTGCAGAGAAGAACTACACAGAGGCTTGTAACCTTGCTCTGGCCGGCTTCAATTACATTTCAACCCATGAATCATACCGGACTGCTGCCATTGTGAAGTTTGCTTTCCAACTGGGATTGACGATTTCTGGCCGGGAACTGCGAACAATTGATAGTGCGATCCGCAAGAAGTTGCTCAGCGTTTCGTTGACTATCGTGCAAGATGTCCTAGGCGTGCTTAGGG
Source organism: Talaromyces piceae (assembly GCA_001657655.1). NCBI lineage: Eukaryota > Fungi > Ascomycota > Eurotiomycetes > Eurotiales > Trichocomaceae > Talaromyces > Talaromyces piceae. The sequence continues at coordinate 1,625,726 of JNNX01000005.1, read as the reverse complement.
ATCTGAAGATCAATATAGCACAAATCAGCCTTCGACACCTGAACACTTTGATTGGCGTTCTGGGGGAGCAACAGGACTATAAAACCTTGGTATGGCTCCTGACTCTGCTTTGGAATAGCCGCGAAGCACAGCGATCGTGGCAGCCATCCATCACATTTGCTCTGGGTCGTCGACTCATCATTGCCCGCTATCTCGTTGGCGACACTTCTGCCGCAGTGCGTCTGGCCGAGGATACTGTTTACAATTGTCGCCGAGTACATGGCCACCGCCATAAGATAACGCTCGATATGTCTATCCTGCTGTCGCAGCTGTACTCAAGCGTCGCTCAACGATACCAGGCCCAAAAGGGCGGCAAGGACATGGCGCACCGATACTACAAGAAAGCCGCTGCGGTGCATGAAAACATCCTTCGGGCCTTCACCGACCCAACATATGCCGAATTCGACGGTGGCGATATGAGCATGTGCCTTGACGAGTCTGCTTCCTCAATTGATCTCGCTGCTGCTGCTGCATCGGCTCAAAGCGCTCTGTCTGAAGGCGAACATGTTCGCCAGCATTTCCAGCTGTTCAAACTGGCAATCGAGCGTTTTGGAGACTGGCCAAAGGATTACAGCGAATACGAGCGTCTGAATGCCGATGTTTTCCGTGAGTTCAAGGATGACTTGCAAGGAGTCGAAGGTGTAGAGAAGTGGAATCCGAAGAGCTTTGGTTCTGGGAAGGCCGAAAACAATGCTGACCTACTTGATCCCAACTTCAACAATTGGGATATCCTGGAAACCACCCAGGCTTCCAATGGTGTGGAAGAGGAGGAAGAGCTATAAGCGAAAGAGAGGAGAAGGGAAATTGCTGTATCGTTAAGTAATGCGTAATTCTGTCATTTTAGGAATTCTTTTTTATGTTGTATCCCAAATTGCACCTCTTGTGTATGATAACTTGGCTAATCTATCTTATAATATTTGCCGGACCCTATCATTTGTGCAAAAATGAAAAAATGAAAGTAGGAATACATAACCTTTGTAGAGAAAGAAGAAAGTCATGGTCGCTGTGGTGTGGTGAACCGAGTGAACGAAAAGCATGCCGAACAGCCCAAGTCCACACTAACAAGCATTGACAAGTCCTGCTGGTATGTCTGTCTGATAATCTAGTTTCTTACGAGATTAGCGAGCGTTACATATAAGACTAAAGAAGTTCATTTTTGCTATTTTTGGGGCTCCGTATATGGATGAGAGTGCACAAAATGTTCAGATATCTGAAGAGAAGTCACAGAAGAATTGTCATTGTTGCCGAGGGTTCTAATTATGTTGACGTACTGCTGAGCAGCTGATCAAGTTCGTCGTTTGTCCGACTCATTTAGGTCAAAGATTCAGCCTAGTTATGTAGAGCTTTCTATCCATATTCATAGCTCATAGGTTCCTCCTGTGACGGTTATTCAATTTAGAACCAAGGTAAGGGCCCAGCAATCCGCCAATCGTTAGGGCTCAAGGGTCAGCTGTATTTCACTACGTTCAGAGAGGCTTCGATGGAATGGGTGTTGTTCATAGATTTACCGAGTGTTTTTGTTTGAGAAAATATACACTTTGCTCAGTATATGACTGATATTTCGTCACCAGTCTTTCCAGCCTGTGCATCTATAAACCCAACTTGAAACATAGGCTAGCAGTTGTCGAATCAGTCGAGGTGTTTACTAATTCAATCACATTCTGTACGATTGTGGTTGGATAATGTATCATGTACGTGGGGATATTCACACAGTGTTAAACTGCCAATACAATAGACCAAATTCTTGTTGAAGGCATCCAGAATGGTCTGGTGGCCTGTTATGGACTAGGCTATACTTATATCAGGCGTAATATCAGTTTAGCGGAATGTGTCGTCGGAAACAAGCTTTACTCCAATAACAGGCGCACTATGGATGTATCACATATACCTTATGATTCTGATCTATGAATTGGGTCAATCAATCATCCATTTGTAGTAGCCGCAACCGCCAAGTCCACACTAAAGTGGACAAGGAACTGCAACTGTTCACGTATTATATTCTACATAGAAAGCAAGCAGACCTGCTCAGAAGGTTGTTTTATCGCCGTGAGTTCAGACTAGACTATAGCATGCCCAGTCACCTTGGCTCGTCGGCCGGTTCCCACGCCGTCTACGCCACGCTCTTGGTCTTTGCCCAGCCACGGCTTGGTTGACTCGCCCAGCGTGCCTTCTTTAACAAAGTATATGAACAGGCCGAGGACAATGAGCACAAAGGCGATTGGGTAGAGAAAGTGCACGGTATAGTGGAACACTTGGATACCGATGATCAGACCCCAAAAGTTCATGGTCAGCAACGAGATGTTGAAGAACGTGGCGGATGAGATACGCAGCATGATGGGTGCCAGTGTGTAAAAAATGAACAGGACAATGGTGTAGCCAGCAATGTAGCCGCCCACTTCGCCGTCCCAGGTGGCACCGCGGAAGGACGCACGGTCAAAGATGGCGCATTGGACGCCATTGATGAACATGCCCCAGAACCCCATCTGGCCAATCACCTCGTACATGGGCCGTTTGGACACCATAAACTCTTCGAACAGGTTGCTGAAAGCGTAAATGGTGCTGGCGAGCAGCGCGAACAGGTCACCCTTGACCTTGTCCTGAGCCGGGTAGTCGGCGCCGCGGAGATGGTCGGACGCGATCAGGAGGCCCAGGCCACCGCAGGCAACAAAGACACCGAGGTATTGAGTGATGTGGTACCGCTTGTGCAGGAACACGGCAGAGAGGAAAACGACGCAGATGATGGTCCAGAAGCTGAACAGCTCGGCGCTAAGCAGGGAGGTATAGCGGTAGGCCAGCACCATGAAGTAGTTGCCCTCGACATCGAGAAAAGACAGGATGAAGTATTTCCAGCAGTCGGTATACAGCATTCTGAACCACTTCTTGAAGCCATACTTGTACAGAGTGATTCCCGTGTAGACGATGTTCAGCAGGACGTAGTTCCACAGGGTCTGGAATGCCGGAATGCTGGTTCCTTTGATAGAAAGCAGGCTCGAAAAGGTGGACGAGCTGATATTGGCGAGCGCAATGATTTGTCTGGCACACTAGGTCAGTCTCTTCTGTCCTCTTTTTTCTTTTCGACATCTCGGGGCATCCGGAGCGTGTTGTCTGCCACTTACCCTAGGAGGAGGAGCAGCCAAAAATCCCTGGTGCGAATGTACTGGAGAAAGCCATGGGCTCTTCCCCAAGGCTTCTGCGCCTGTTCCGGCTGAGCATCCTTACTGCCATCGCGTTCTGGAGCCTCTGCGACTGAATGCGCCGGCGAGCTCTTTGCGCGCAGGTCCTGCGCATTATCGGCGATCTCCGCACCCTTTTCAGACATGACTGGACCTTACGAGCTTTCAATAGATATTACCGTGACAACTGTATTAATGGTACTATTGAGGAGTACTAGAACGAGAGCTTTTCGCCAGCATACGTGAACGCAAAGCTCTGAAGTCGCTCACTGCTCAGTCGTTGGGGCGCAACGAGAGGAAAGAAAAGAGAGAAGAACTGAGGAGGGGAAAAATTAACCTTTAACTTTAGGCGCTTCTGGCGCGCCAGACCGGGTTTGGCCAGTGGAGCCATCATCGCGACGTCTTGACAGAATTTTTTTCTTATTTTTATTATTATTATTATTATTTTTATTTTTATTTTTCCAGGTACTTATTCTTTTAGTTATCCTTTCCACTATTTAAAAAGTTTTGTTTTTTGGTTAAGCTTTCTGTCGTGCAGAGGTGGAGCAGCGTTTGACGTCTGCTCGATCTCGATGGGTTGCACTGTAACACTCGTTCAACCAAATGTTACATTGGGATCAAACACTAAAAAAAAAAAAAAAAAAAAAGGAAAAAAAAAAAACAAGAAAGAAAGAAAAAAGAAAGTATGTAGTACAATGTAGTGATTCCACGCGCATATTGACGGGTTCTGTTCATGTCGTTGCCATTGGCCTAGCTGTACAGGCTCGGGAAAGGAGAACGGGTATGGTTCACTGTATGTGTCTATATTGGTTTTCACTCTGCTATGCCTCAACCTGATGGAACAGTACGGATTTGCTTCATAACTCAAATTGTAAGAATTAAAAGACTATGAAAACCTATAGAAATAAAAAAAAAGAGGGATGGAGCCTGAGCGTGTGATAGATGACCAAATGAACAAAAATGAAGAATCCCTCTAATGCCGGATAGCCACCACGAACAGCCTGGGGTACTTCAAAATCACCTTCCCATCTACAGAAGATGGATACGCCTTCTTCAGCTTTGCCAGATAGCTAGCTATGAAGGCTTGGCGGTCTTCGTCGCGCAATGGGTCGATAAACGGCCGCAAACCGGTGCCCTTGACCCACTCGACTACGGCCTCGTGGCTGTCCAAGATGTGGTAGTAATGGGTGTGCCAGATGTTGACGCTTTCACACAACGGAATCAGATCGTCGTAGATGTCTTGAGCGGACTGAAACTTGGCCAGCGCTGGCTGGCGGTCCTTCAGGATGGCGGCCCAGGGCCCGGGTTCTGCGGCGGTCTCTCGCATCAGAACGTGCGACGGCTCCAGGTGGTTGTCGGGAACCTGAAAGGCAAACACGCCACCAGAAGACTGGGTCATGATCAGGCGCTGCATCAGGGGGAGTCGCTCGTCCGAGGGCAGCCACTGGAACACGGCGTTGGAAAAGAACACGTCGACCTGGTCCGACGGCATCCAGGTGGTCAGGTCGCCCAGCTCAAAGTCGAGCTGGGGTAGCGTCTTGCGTGCCTTTTCCACCATGTCTGGCGACGAGTCCATGCCAGAGATGCGCGCATTGGGCCAGCGCGCCACCAGCACCTCGGTCGAGTTGCCAGGACCGCATCCCAGGTCGACGACGCGCCGCGGTGCTTCGGCACGGATCTGGGCTAGCAAATCGTGCGACGGACGCGTACGCTCTGCGGCAAACTTCAGATACTGGTTCGCGTTCCAGTCATTGGCCTGGCGGTACGTTGACGTCGATGTTGGCCGGGATGTAGATGCCATCGCGGTCGAGGAGAACCGGGCCAGGCGAGCAGTCACACGGCGGCCAGCCCCGTGCACATTCATTTAGGATAGGATTAGCCTCTCTGTCACCCCCGGTGAGACTGGCGCATGTCCGGGCAGGTTTATCGGTTGTCTTTATATATATTGATCAATGACGCTTTTGAGGGGGGCAAAACTACCATGTTGTCCCAATGATGCCGCTTTCCGGCCGGAAAAAGTGCCGATTTTCGGTTTCATTTCCGCTTTACGTGCAAAATCATACCAAACCATCAAGCCAAAGGAGAGGGAATTGATTATGAACAGTATTAGTACGAGTGCGTCTCGGAACTTGAAAAATAATGTTGCTCACTGGATAATCGTAACGTGGTTTGTGTTGATTGGTCCACTGATATGTATATGAAGATACCGTGGAGATGTATATAAACTCCGTCCACCCTTGAACAGAAGTAATAGTTGACTCGCGGATCATTATATGTACATGTAGTATTTGGACAACGAAAGCTGCATGAATCTGTTGAAAGTCCAGGCCATCAAGATTACTTCAACATATCCTGTCTCATTAAATATAGTTCGTTTCTATTTGTGCAAACATACAAGCCCCTCCCTTGTAACCCTGGCCCGCCATNCCCCCCAGCAGAGAAAAGAGAAGACAAAACACAAAACGCCTCATTTCCTATTTTCAACATTCAACAGCGTCTCCTATGCGCGGCTCAAGCTCTCCCCGGCATCGGCTTTGGCCTGGCCGTACTTGGCCACGCGGATCTTGGAGATGCCGATGAATCCGGTTGTGTCAACAGGGCTAAAGTCAATCAGGCTGTCCATGCTGCTCTCCTCGGCGCTGTACAGCTTCTCGGTCTCGGAGAACCGACCGAGGACGGAGACGGCGCCCTTGTAGACGCAGAGTCGGACAGTGCCGTTGACGGTGTCCTGGCTGGCAATGACGCTCTTCTCGATAAACTCGCGCTCGGGCGAGAAGTAGAGACCGTTGTACAACAGCTTGGACCAGTTGAAGGTGACAAACTGGTCTCGCAGTGATCGCACCTCCCGGTCCAGCACCAGGCCCTCCAGGTCGACGTGGGCGGCGCGGAGGATCGTCATGGCGGGCGAGTCATAGCAGCCGCGGGACTTGATACCGATGAATCGGTTCTCGACAATGTCCACTCGGCCAATACCGTGCTTGCGGCCAATTGCGTTCAGGGTCGTGAAGACGTCGAGCGAGTCGGTGAGCGTCTGGCCCGAGGCGACCGTCAGCTTGGTGGGGATACCCTTTTCAAAGGAAAGTGTGAATTCCTCGGGCGTGTTGGGCGCCGTCAGGGGCGAATCGGTCAACTTCCACATGTCATCCGGGGGGGTGACGTTAGGATCCTCCAGGATACCGGCTTCGTATGAGCAATGCGCCAGGTTCTCGTCCATGCTCCACGGCTTGGCCTTGGTGGAAGTCACGGGAATGCCGACTTTGGCGGCGTAGTCGAGCAGGTCGTTTCGGCCGGCGAAACGCTCGAAGAATTCGGGCAAACGCCATGGAGCGATGACCTTGATGGATGGCTGCAACGGCCGTTAGCACAATCGTGTCTGTGTCGCTGTGTGCACCAGCCGATCGGAAGGAGTCCATACCTGGATGGCGTAGAATGCCAGCTCAAAGCGCACCTGGTCGTTGCCCTTGCCGGTGCAGCCGTGGGACACTGCGATACAGTCATTCTGTTGGGCAACGCGCATCCTACGACGCAGAATTGATCAGCAACGGCCAGGATATCAAGAGTTAAAGCACAAGAAGACTGGATATCACATACTGGGCGCGAGCAATGACTGGGCGAGCCAGAGACGTTCCGAGCAGGTATCGGTCCTCGAAAATCGCATTGCACTGGATGGCTCTGAAGCACAGCTCCTCGACGAACTCGCGCTTCAGATCCTCGACGACGAACTTGACGGCGCCCACGGCGAGGGCCTTCTTCTCGGCGGCGGCGAAGTCCTCAGCCTGGCCGACGTCGGCCTTATCAAAGGGTTACGTTCAGCTTTATCGAACAGACAAGACCATGGCGGCGGGGTGGACGACGAGTGAGCTTACCATGAAGGCAACGACATCGTAACCTTGCTCAATGAGCCATTTCAAGATGACACCTGCTCGCAACAAGATATGTGAGTATGACTATCGACAAGAGAGAACGGAGGAGAGAGACTGACTCGTATCGAGGCCACCCGAGTACGCCAGACACACCTTGGGCTTGGCCATTGTAGGATGTGATAAGGATTCAATTGAGAGGATAAACGTGCGGATGGAAAGGACGGCGGGGAAGACGTCTGATTGAATAGCTATGCGTATTTGCTTGTTGTTTTTGAAGTCTTGTTGATTGTTGGGGAGAATTTTCTTTTCTGCGTTGTTGACCGCCTCGAGCATGAGTCATCTGCGGGGCGAGCACTGATTGGCTGCAACGGGCCGGTGTCGGCTGAGCGATCGCCAGAGCCCAAGCTGCACCGAGTTCGAGTCAGAACTGACCGACTCGTCAAGACTGAACTGGTTTATCATTCTCTTGTTGTCTGCGTGCTTCAGACCAAACATGGGATAACGAACAGCAATGGTCTGTTGCAACCCGCGGGATGGTCTCGTTCGGCGCGCAAGACTATGGTGCTGCTCAACTCGTCCGCGGATGCGACCGCCATATTACCGACGGCCACGTTGATATGAACTCCTGGACAACTTGACAGACCTTGGGCTCGTGCAGCTGAATAATACAGTATATAACCCATCGTACACCCACGTCCCCCGCACGTTTCGTTCTGCCGGACCGTTTTCGCGTCGTACGCTTTTTTTCCCCCAATGGCCGCAGAAGAGGCGCCCTTGACCGTTGTCGTGATCGGCCTTGGCCAGATGGGCCACAGCCATGCGCTGGCCTACCACCAGAACCCCGGATATCGCATCATCGGCCTCGTGGACCGGGGCTTCCCTGACAAAAAAGTTCCTGATGAGCTCAGACAGTATCCAGCGCTGTCGAGTTTCGAAGCGGGCCTCGCGCTCGCACCAGACGTTGTCTCGATCAACACGCATACTGCTACCCATGCCGATTACGCAGTGGCAGCCATGGAGGCGGGAGCACATGTTTTTGTCGAGAAACCGCTGGCTGCGACTGTTGCGGACGCACAGCGCGTGGTTGGCACGGCCCAGCGCACGAATCGCAAGCTGGTCATCGGTTACATCTTGCGACATCACCCCAGCTGGGTCGAGTTCATCCGCCAGGCACGCCAACTGGGTCCGCCGTTTGTGATGCGGATGAACCTCAACCAACGGTCGAGCGGCGATGCCTGGGCGATTCATCAACGCATCCTTGCCGACGTGGGCAACCCGATCATCGACTGCGGCGTGCATTATGTCGATGTGATGCTGCAGGTCACCGACAGCCAGCCGGTCCAGGTTCGCGGCATGGGCCTACGCCTAGGCGAGGACCTGCCGTCCGATCAAGGCCAGGTCAACTACGGCCACCTCCAGATCCTTTTCGCTGACGGATCGGTCGGCTGGTACGAGGTTGGCTGGGGGCCGATGATGTCCGAGACTGCGTATTTCGTCAAGGACATCATCGGTCCCCGTGGCTCCGTGTCCATTGTCATGGATGAGAGCGAGAAGGGGGCGGGCAACGGTTCGGCCGACATCAATTCGCATACCAAAACGTCGAATCTGCGCGTCAGCACCGTGGTGGAGGGGCGGGCGCGCGACAGGATGCTCTCAATGCAAGGCGAGCCCGATCACTACGAGCTCTGCGCACGAGAGCAGCAGTTCTTGCTGGACGCCATTCGCGAGGACCGCGATCTGTCCAAGCACATGGAAGACGCAGTGCGGTCGCTGAGTATCGTACTTGCCGCCGACCGCTCCATGCGCGAGAACAGAGCTATTGACCTGGAATAATGTACTATCCCGAACCATATCATTTAGTGGCCAATCAATGGTACAACGGTACATTCTTCATTCTTTGACTTTAAACCCCTCCCAAAAAAAAAGACCTGAAACTACATTATTAGTATTATGGTACATGTAAAATCAGAGCAGTCATGGATATATATATATATCTCGTTATATGTGCCCATTACGACTCAATCGCATTGGCTTTCAGACCAACAATTCTCCCCTCGGCTGCCTCCAGCGCGACAACCCAGTACTCGATTCGACTATGGCCAACCTCCACCCGGTAAACCTGGACGTCTTCGGACGCCGCTGCAGCCTGGACGGCCTTGACGACGCTGGCGTACTGGCCTCGCGGGTCGAATGAGCTCGGCGAAAGGGTTTCAATGGCCTGCGAAAGCCCGGGAGACGCCGCGTCTGTGACTAGAGAAGCGAATTGTTCTGCCGTATGTTAGATTTTGAAGAGAGAGAGGGAAAAAAAAAAAAAAGAAAAAAGAAAAAAGAAAAAAAAAGGAAAAGAAATACACACCAGAATTCGGCCACGTCCCTTTTGTAGCTCCGTCCCACTTCAACACCACCGGTTCGAAGGGCTCGTCCGTGTCAGAGATATAAAAGGCATCGACCTCCTTCAGCGCCTTCGGCACCGAGACTCCCGCTTCGACGGCGGTTGTGCGAATCTGCTGCGAGGACGCGGACGAGTCGGCTGGGGCCTGGCTCGTCGTACTGCCGGCCTCGCGCTGGCTGTTTGCCTTGTTCAGGAAGGCCATGTAGTCGGAATCAGAAGCCATTGTGCGGATGCTAGTGAACTGCGGGGGGGATGACGGCGATGTTACTGTGTGCAATACAGCCTGTGTCGGCGGACAACGTCGGCGCGTAGTAGTCAGAGACCGCACGTGAATCTGTAGATGCTGAAAAAAGCAGCCCGTCGAAGCTCTGGATGAGTGCCGTGAAGAAGAATAATGTCCTGGCGATGCTGCCTCAGCGTGCGGGGAGAAAGAGAGGTGGCCCGCCAACCGCGACTGTCGGATGACGCAATGGGCAGCAGCAGCCCTGCACCGATGGGCAGACACCAGAGACATGAAAGCAGAGGCCGTCGTAGTTTTTCACTGGCCCTGATGTTCGGTCCTCGATTGAAACGAGATACCAAGAGAAAAGGAAGAAAAAAAAAAAGGTAAATGAGAACCTAGAGGAAGCTAGGACCACCTACCGGACTACGTGACTCCCGTCATTTACGTTGGTTTATACAACAAGATTACTTTCGCAACTTGGTCGATACGTTCGTTCGTCATAATTCCTAACTTTATCTTGGGCGTTCACTAGACGAACACGCCCCTGCTTTGCGTTCTAAGGGTCGTGAAAGGAAGAGGAAAGTAGAAATAAAGAGGTATTCATTTTAAGACCAGAAACAAATCATGCAGCCGTGCTACTCCCCACAACCCAGAAAAACAGCTTTTTTTTCCTTTAGACAGTGGTGACCAAGTCCTTCTTGAGCGTACCCAAGAAAGCACGCTTCTCGGCCGGTGTCTGGTAGGCACCGTGGCCGAACTTGGACGAGGTATCGATCCACTTGAGGTCGATCTTCTCGAGAGCCTTTCGGCTGACCTGGGGGTAGAGGGTCTTGCGGAGGGTCAGCACACGCTTCTTGGTACCGGGAACGGAGCCCTTGACGATGACAAAGTCGTTCTTGACCTCGCCGTAGCGGACGAAACCACCGAGACTGTTGGTCCATGTTAGTTTGTCTTTTCTCTACATTGAGAGCATATTGAGAGCATAGAAAAGAAGAAAAAAAGAAAGGGGGATACGTACGGAGTGATGGTCTTCTTGGAAACATCAAACTCGGTGGAGGCGTTGCCCTCGTCGTCGCCCTTGCCGATGCGGTAGATCTTGTGGTTGACCGACGTACGGTGGTGGTAACCCATCTGACCGGCACGGGCAACGGTCCACTGCACGTGGTTAGGGTGCCAGGCACCGATACAGGCAACCTTGCGGAGACCCTTGTGTGTCTTGCGCGGCAGCTTCTTGGTGCCCCAACGCGAGGTGACACCGTTGAATCCGTGACCGCGGGTAACGCCAATGACGTCGATGACCTCGTTCTGCTCAAAGATGCTGTCGATGTCGATGGTCTTCTCGAACAGGCCGTGGGCGAATTCGACCTTGTCGGCGACGGAGCCACCGTTGACCTGGATTTCCATCAGGTGCGCCTTCTTCTGCTTGAGAGGCGTCTTGCGGATCTGAGTGTGGGCGAGCACACGGACGACCGTGCAGTACTTCTTGATGCGTTCGAGCTCGCGGGTAACCGAGGCACCGCTGGCTTCAGCGCTCTTCTTGGCGTAGCGAGTGAAAGCCTTCTTCTTGCTCTTGTACCAGTTCTTGTAGAAGCGGCGCTTCAGCTCGTCGCTCAGATGCTCAGCCCAGACAGTGGTGAGCGATCGCAGACCACGGGGAGTTTCAATGTAACCGACAACACCAACGGCAACAAGCTGTCGAGCACAAAAACAGGACCGGTTAGCAACAGAGTCGAAGGAGCACACAGTAACCAGTGTATACGTACCGGAGGAGTTTCGATGACGGTGACGGCCTCGACAACTTCCTTCTTGTGCATCTTGGCGCCGGGACGGTCGAGGTCACGGACGATGGTGGTCATACCGGCCTTGTAGCCCATAGTGGCCGTCAGGTGAACGGGCTTCTTGGGGTCATCCTTGGGAAAGCTGGAGTAATGCACAATCCATGTTAGTTTTTTCGGGTCTGGGTCTGATTTCGCACAATCGCATTCCATGTCGAATTTGTGGGTTTTAAAAAACTGACCTCTTGACCTTTCCACGGTGACGGGCGGCACGCTTGCGCGGCAAGTAGGCGAGAGAGCCTGTAGACGTAGAGTGTCAGTCCAGTTGCACTGTGTTGGCGACGAGTTTTTTGCTCCATGGGCAAAATTTCACATCCTGCCGCTGGGACATCGGGGGAGAGAACGAGGTAGACGAACCGTGCCTAGGCGCTTCGTACTTTCGGTGACTCCTATTAAGCGCACACAGTCAGTAATTGGGATGTCTCCAGTCGACACGAGCCATTGCACAGAAGCACTCACATCTTGACCCTGGTTGTCGGTTAGTAGTCGTCGAGGTGGTGAGGAAGTGAATCTCCAAAAATATCCGCAAGACGTTTTGCCCGCTTAACGATTGTGGGCTGACCTAAGCGAAATTCTTGGCGTCGCTCCCCTATCGGGACTAGTGCATGTCGCCTGGTCCCTCTGCCAAGAGTTTTTCCGGTCTTCCCGTGGGCGTCAACCCTTTGATAATAATAATTCCCTATGATGATTTACGATGATTTACGATAATTCCGTTGGCAGCATGAGATCATGTCTGTTTTTCAATTTTATTAACCATTGTTTCTTGCATCTTTACGTGGCATCGTGCTAAGCTATGGTACACTATGCCAGCAATGGGACTTCGACTGCCGCGACTGCTGTCTCCGACTTGTTCAATGTGTGCACTAAGTAATCAGTGGAATGATCTCGCTGTAAGGCGGCGGTGACTCGGTTTCTTGAGCATACGACGGCGTTATATCCGGGCTCGCCGGACAGGCTGCAGCGCGAGAATCGCCTTCTTTAGGAACCATAGGCGCCAAGATCTCCAAAGCGCCCGACTTGTCGAACGTGAAGCGCCGGTCGTTGAAAAACAAAGTCGCCCGGACTCGGAGTCGGTGCGATACGACAATGTTGGGTAAGCGGAAGTCGGGGCAAACGTGAGAGGGGACCTTCAAGCCACTGGTTTGGGGCCCAACAATGGGCACTCCCTCCTGCGGCGGCAACCCATCGCCTTTGACCGCGGTTCCCCATGGATCTTGCGTGAGCCGGTGGGTGAGACTCGACTTCTTCACCGGGCGTATCATGCGCACAACCCGGAGAGCTTCGGTGTCGCTTTGGAACTTATACTTCCGCCCGTCAACCCAGATCTCCGTGTTTGTGACAATCGTGACGACAAGGTCGGTCAGGTATACCTGCGGTTGCTGTTTCTGTTGGTCGTCGTCGACAACACTCAAATAAGCGAGCAGCCACTGGCCGTGCACATAGACGGTCGGGAACGTCAGCCTGGCCCGGAAAGTTGGGGATATCTTATGGCCCGACGACGTGGTTGCCGTCCCGCCGAGGTAGTTGTGCTCTTCGACCCAATAGCGGTAATACGGCTCTGGGCCGTCGTGCGGTGGAACATAGGTCAGGGAGAGATCTGCCGTCATGCCACCGGAGCCGCCCGTGGCAGCCCAGGAAGGATACTGGATGCTTGCCTCGAGGCTGTAGTTCACCTTGGCTTTATAGTCCGTGACATTCTTGTCGGACGCGTCCAGGCTCGGGGGCAGCGGGCTGCCGACATTTCCCTGCCGAAAATCTCCCTCGACGTTACCGGATTCCCCTGGGCGATCACAGTGTGATGGGAAGACAAAGTCAAAGTGCCATTTATACCGACCGGGGTCGGCGCGGTAGGGAAACGTGTACAGTGGCTGGTGGCGGCGGAAGAGAGTGACTTTCTCGGCCTGTGGCACGCGTCCCCCAGGCGCCTGGTACTGTGTCGACGCATGTCCAGTGAGGCAGATGTTGATGGTCGTGTCGCATTCGATGTACGTGTCGGTCTCGACTAGGACGTGCCCGGCCACTCGTTCACCGGGGACGTAGCGATGCTCGTGACTGTTGTTCATGACGATCTGCAGGCATCCGATCATGCTGGCGCGTTGGCAGCATCACTGCTGGCATGCCGAGGTAAGAGGGTTCTGACAAATTTGTATATATGGAGTTGGAGGTATCCTGCCGCGGAGCTACCGAGGACATATGGAGTAGATAAAGTAAGCACTGTAGACGAAGGGTAGTGCTGTAGACATATGTCTCTCTATATATGTAGAATTCCACTGACACTACCTGTCCTAACGGTCACGCGCCTATCTCCAACAAGACATGCAGTCGCCAGCCTGGCCTCGTCGGGGCGCAGCGCCCGACCTGTCTAGCCTTCACAATCACCGTTGCCCCAGCCCCACGGTGACTATCTTACCTTGAGCCTTGGGCGCTGGGCGCTGAATCTGAATCTATCTCGATAAATCAATGATGGTGATGTTCAATTGATACTGTTTTGCACCAAACCGGACGAGGAACTATGATGCCCATTGTTTTGAAGCGAGTTGCACAGGCTGGCATCTTAGGCTGCAGGCCTGCTTCACAATCACATGCCTTCAGATGTCTTGATCGGAAACATTGGATCCTGCGACAAAGCTGACATGGAATCTCGACACTTGGTTCTTACAGGGCTGTACCTACATTGATGTTTGTTGGAAGGTGAGAAGATGATTCGTTACGTTTCTCTTTCTGGACCCCTTCCAACACAGCCTCGTCGAACGAGAGGACCCAACTGTGCCCCGTATCGCTCCGGAGATACACTGACTTGATTCATTAAGTGATTACCTTCTCGCAATTCAAAAGGGAAGCGAGCATAGTTCAATTGTTAGACCAAGGGTAGTAGTGTAGTAGTGGAGTACATTCAGAAGCTGAACCATGGTTGGCAGAAGCATTGAGCGCTTACAAATTCAGGCTTAGAGGTCTGGCGATATGTAGCCGATTGTTGGCCGACTTCCTTCGTTTGACCACAGTTATCACCGTCACAGATATTGCTGAGCTGGTGAACGAACGGCCATTGTCTTCGCCTTCGACATGCCCTTTCAACGCAGGTCGTGCGATGCCTGCTTCACCGGCCGGAGAAAATGCGACCTCGCGTTTCCGGCATGCGGCCGATGCCAGGTGAATGGCCGAGTCTGTCGCTACGGCTCGATGCAGACAGCAGAGTCTACCGCGTCAGAAGCTCGCAGCAGTTCTGCGGACCGTCTTGCTACCACTGCAACTGCAGCCACTGTCCCTGCAACATCGGCGCAGCTGGAGTCCTGGAATCTCGACATGGCGTTCGGGATCAGCTTGGACAACGCCAGTTTCATGCAAGAGCTCATCAGTCCCAGCATCCCCAACCTGCTAGGAGAGCTGGGCGATCTGCAGCCGGTCACCGGCAACACTTGCAGCTGGACCTGGGTGATTGAACAGCTCAAGCGCTGCCCGCCCGACTTTGCCCACCGACTGGAAAATGTGTTTATCCACAGGGCTCTGGTCCGTCAAGCCGGCTCCGCGCCCCTGGGAGCATGCTTTGGTATTTGTGCTGCATGCGCCTGTATGACCGAAGCCAATGAATCCATGGTCTTTGACACCCTAAATGCGGAGATGTCCAAGTGGATGGACTCTGCGACGAACGACGGCTCACTGGAACAAAGCCTGGCGAGTTTACAGGCTATCGTTTTATGCCAGATCATTCGGCTCTTCTACGGTAACACGAAGCAGCGGACTTTAGCCGAAAACCAAAAGAGTCAGGTTGCTGCCTTGGCTTTGCAGCTTCTACGCCGCGTCAGTGAGATCGAAGTTGCTCAACCGGCATGGGAGAACTGGCTGATTACCGAGAGCGTTCGCCGCACCGTCATAGTGGCATTTCTGGTTCACGGTGTCTACGCAATCTTTAAACATGGCGTCTGCCCGGAAATGCCGACCTTGTCTGTGCTGCCCCTCTCCTCAAAGCAGGCATTCTGGAACTCGCAGAGCGCTTATCTCTACCACTACTCTGAGGACGAAACCATCAAATATGGCGACTTCACCTCCCTTTGGACAGTCTCATTACCAAGGGAGCTCGAACCGTTTGAGAAGATGATCTTGGTCGCATGCAAGGGAATAGAGTCCGTCGAGGCTTTTACACCAAATAGTAATGGCCAAGCTTCTCCGGTGGCCAACCGGTGAAGATACCAGCGACTGAGCTCGGTTCCCCATCTTTCGTCCCGCGAGTACCAGGCTTGAAAACAGCATATCGCGGTCCCATGTTAGGGGACCATGGTATCTCCGTCACACCCAGAGAGCTTGAATTATTGTCCTCGTTTTGAGTGAGCATTAAATCATTACATCAAGACAACGGCAAAGAGTAACTTCAACCCGACTGCAACTAGATTGGGATAATTCGACGTCTTTCCACAACCTTTTTCCTCTTCCCCAGTCAGCCAAATCTGAAGCGCCTTATCACAGCAATTGAGTCGTTTGCTGTTACACCAGCCATAGAAGTTGAAGAGCAATGCTAAACCAAACCGAACACGCATCAAAGGGGGCTTTCGAGTCCTGAATGACAACCTTTCAAGAAGCAGACCAGAAGCTCGTCCGGCCGGCTAGAGAATCTCCTTCGTTGCTAAACGTCCCTTCGGTGTTACTTTTAAGAGGTTTTCCATCAAGTGTGTTGATTCAAGCATGTGTTTGTAGATCACACCCAACCAAGTGGCGGTTGCGTCCCGAACAAAACAACCGATGTTGTCCATTGACTAGCTACAGGACAAGTGCAGAATTCTACTAAGATGTATATGAACCTATCTCCTCACTGATGACTAGTCGGCGGCTCACTCCTCTGGTTTCCGAAACCCCCATTTCAAAAAGGGACTTTCCCGAAGGAAGGACACATGCATCTTTTGGCCAGCTTCGAGCGACAGTTCAACATCGCGTACTCCACGCGGACGCATCATATCCTCATACGATGTGATTGCTGCTTCCAATGACAGCCTCCCAAGGCTGACGTTGACGATTGCGTCCAATACTTCTCCAACATCCTGCATAGCATTATTCAATCCTTGTCCGCGGTCTGATTAGTTGACAAAGTAGGAAAACGTCAGCGAACTTAGTCACAACAACGACCCAGAAAAGACCGAGACCACTCACGGGGTAGCATCGAATGAGCTGCATCTCCAGCTAAAGTCACTTTTCCACCCCGGTTGTCCCATTTAAATGGCGCCCACTGTCGCGACTGGTCGATTGAGAGAATGATATCGTCACTCAATGCGAGGGCAGCTGTCCTGAATGGCTCACACAGGTTTGAGCATCGATCTTTCAAGAACTGTAATCGCTTTTTGGGATCCTCCAGGTCGCTGATTCGGGGTGCGCCCCACCAGGAATGCTGGATCTGAAACTTCCATTCTTCTGGATGTTCAAGGTTGGAGCAATCGAGAGCTACTGGATTATCAGCCACTTTTGTTCAGGCAGGATTCTCTCTGGGGGCGAAGACGAGGGTGAAAGAAAAAGAAAAAAATATACCCGCTAACAGGAAGATGCCGTGGATCTGAGGATCGTAACCCAGTTTACCAATGGGATTATACTTGCGCAGTAGGCGAGCTTGATCAGCACTGTAGCCACCCACCGCATGGTTAATCATCGTCAAGTCAATAAATGTTGGCTGCGCAAGCTCCGGCCCGACAAGATACTCGCGTACTTTGGAGCGCGAGCCATCGCATCCAACTAGAAGTTCCCCCGAGAATCGGGTTCCGTCGGAGAACGAGGCTACAACTTCAGTGTCTGTACAGGAAATATCGACCAGTTTCTTTGCAAACTAATTCCATGTGTCATTCGCTAGATCAAAAAGACAAAACTTCACCAGCCGAGGGTTAGCAAGGCCGACATGCCTACCTGGATTGTAAGCTGTTTCCCAGTGAAGAGCAACTTTCTTAGCTTGCCCCTCGAAACACGCACCAAACCAGGCATATGGATCTCTGCAATGACCTCTCCGGTCTCCCCATTGATGTGAGGAAAGGCCAGTTCTTCCTTGTAATGTGGATCAACCAGACCTTCGTCGAATCGCGAGCGGAGCCTTTCCGGGAGGACTCTGAACAAATGCTCTTTTCCCCAATGAAGCTGCATGCCTGCAAGGACAGGTGGTATACCGCTATGTCAATGTTCAACGCGCAAACGGTAGACTAATGGTGAAAGAACGGTACGCAGCTTTAAATAATACTAACCCCAGTCTCGCGCCTTGTTCAGAAATGTATGTTCGGAATCTCGTTCGAATACGACATATTCCACGTTTGCCTTTTGATAAACCGTCAACCAAAGCCAGTCAGGCATCAGCCACCTTGGAGAGCTCATCTCTACTTACTTTTCGTAGGCCATGTGCTAGCGCAAGGCCAGTTGTTCCTTGTTATGTCTTTTAGTAATCTGTAGTTGTTTTTTGATCTTTCTTTTTCTGGTTTTAATAAAATTAGGGGTGACAAAAATACCTGCACCGATGATCAAAACTCTCATTCTAACTTTACCTTTACTCTTGAATCAGAACTCCGGTAGAGTCAAGAGGAGACTGGAAATTGTAGATACAACCATGGAAGATGGATTTGTATGGCGGGGCAAAGATTCCTTTGATCGATCCATCACATGTGCAACGGACGCAAACCTGCATGAATCTACAACAATATCCAATGAGCACAGGTTTGACAGTTGACATTCTGCAGGTCTCCAACTAGTCACAGCATATGGCGTTTTGGTTGCTCCGTATATCCGTCCTCAAACTCCGGCGTTGTCCGCGTATAGAAAGGATTGACCAATACATAAAACTGCAGTACAACCTCTCGTAATCCGAGCCCAGACTGAGGCGTCATACAGGGGCCACATTTTCTGCGAGTCGTAAGTGTACCAATCAGCTATAATTTCTATTTTAAGAATATTTGTGAAGCTGTGAATTGTCAATACAGAACAGTCTATTCGAAAAGCCAGAAGGAGTCAATGTTGGACGACCCTCTCATCCTCCGACCTTCCTGATCACTAACAAAATCACAATGCCTGGAACCATGCAAGCAATAATGGTAAAGTACTCTCGATGTCAATACCGACTAATTTCTCATTTTACCTGTTTCTTGTCAGTCTTAACGAGTCAAGGAGCATCTCTACGACACAACGCTTGTCATGAGATATCCTAGGCGCTCTCAACACTACGTGGATCTTGACCACCCTCGATGATAATTACTGAATATGAATCTGTTATACAACACAGATATCACTTTTTAGTTATCACCACGAACATTCGACTTATTTTTGATGCATAGTTGGCACAGTCATAGATTGCGCTTTTAGAATGACTCACAACGACCAGTCACCGCATATCCGGTTATTATCTTTCCTTTCAAGAGTTTCATTTCTTATCACTTGATGATCCTCTACACGATAAAGGAACTTTTTCCATGTCAGTACCTCTATTTTTCTCTCTTAAAAATGAAAGTTCTCAGTTTGAGCATTATCTTTCTATCGAGCCTACAGGTCATCCAAGGTATGCCATTGCGTTCACCTGTAAGAATTCTTATATTCAAGATTAACAGATTGAACACTAGCAATCACCATATCTTCCCCCACAAAAGGCCAAAAAGTAGACATGAAGCACGGTCTAGCAATATCTTGGTCGCTAGACAAGGATGACAACCAGTCAGCTAACGTTACGATCGACCTATTCATCGACAATCTATTTTACTTGCTCCTAACCCCTGAGGCTGGAGTCCCTGCCAGTGCCCTCGGATTTACTTATCTCTACACATCTCCAAACTACATTAGCGAACAAGACAATTATGTTGTTCACCTCTTCGACGGATCTGGAAAAGAAGCGACCTCGGATGCTTTCTCTATGTACGATACGAGCGAGTTTGTCAAGGCGACATCGACGTCAACAATAAAAAGAGCCAGCCACTCGGAGACTTCTGGAATCCGAAAGGGAACCCCCTCTCCATCACTCTCGACCTCTCCGTGGCTCTCAATTGCTCCAGTATTGTCTGAGACGAGAACAGCGACAACGACACCGACATCTTCACAAAATACGGGTACGCACGCTTATGGAGAGGTTGACGCGGTACTCAATTTGAAGAGTTTTCTTTCTGGCTTGATGATTTTGCTTATTCTGGGCTTTGAGGCTTAATCACTTTTTTTTACTAGCTTGATAGATCCCTTTGACACCCAATCTTAGTTCTATTCAATGCCTCAGTCGTATTAGCCATTGTAATTTTAGACTTTCCCTTCTGTGCCGAAATACACCAGATAGGGTTAAACCCCTTCAGTATTGAAGTGCTCGTACAGTACAAGACTCAGGTTTTTGGCAGGTCTTCAGGAACTCCTTTTTAAAAGGCCGCGCATCCAACCTCCTTCAGCTTCTTTCTTCTGATTCTGTGCCCTTTTCGCTTCCAGCAACTGAGTCTTTCTCATATACATTTCTACAAAAGCAGCCTCCCTCGCTTCGAGCGAAGCTTTGTCAAGGAATCCTCTTCCTCCATCCAATAGGGTATCTCGATCATGGGCACCATCATAACCCACGAGGCTCTCGTTGATACCAAGAACCTGCTCTAAAGCTTGACATTTGCGGAGGAGCCATTGACTATGATCCAACCCATCTTTCCAGGCTGACGGAAGGCCGGTACGGCCAATCCACGCCCCCAAGATGGCACCAGCAACACAGGCATTGGTATCCGCATCCCCACCTTGCATTATCAAGGCCGTGATTAATTCTTCGAAGATATTTGTGCCAGCCTGCGTATACGTCTCATCGAGGGTTTCACCCCTAGAATAGCGGATAGCCAGGCGCAAGCACAGTATGCCGCTCCCCAACGCTTTATAGACGTAGCCGATCTCTCTAGCGCTGTCAAGCTGCAGCTCCGCAAAGGCTGAAGCGTTCACATATCTGTCAAAATCAGCTCGATCCAGCGTCGGCTCTGTCACTAGGACTTCCCCGGGGAACTGCCGTGATGCCTCCTGTGCGTTCTTGTACAGCCTTCCATTCTGCTGCCACTGCCCTACGAAAGCAAATGCCGCTTCGAGAAGCTGGTCAACGTCATCTTCAGACGTCACTTCGCCTCGCAAAATCCCTCGGATTAGAGCTGTGTGGACGCAACATGAAACCACGCAGCGCGGATCTGCGTGCGTGACTACACTAAAATCGGTCGCTATTTGGAAGCTGTTTTCTAGCGACCTGCCTATGCATATAACCCCCAGCGGATGTGCGCGCATCAATGATCCATTAGGTGCGATGACACATCCTCGAGAGGCCCATACTTCATAGGCTACCTGCTCCGGGTTTGTCGAGTAGCCTTTGTCGCAAACGACCTGGTTGTGTAGAGTCAGCCAAGGTGTCTCGAATCAGTCCTGCTGATTCCAAGCTTTCCTCTCAGCGACATACTCGACCCACAGTGGCACCAAGCCCAAGGGGTAACCGGTCCAAGCATCGAAGGCCTTGCTCAATCCAGGTCTTCAGGCGGCCTGCAAAATCTCGCGGCGAGATTTGCGCCCCGTTTGAGCGTAGAAACGATAGAATGATCAGCAATGCGTGGTCAGTGTCATCCGTCCACGAACGCAGTGTGAATTTGTCTGTTCCACGTCAGCTCAACCCTTCTTTATTTTTTCATTTCTACTGTAAAATTGCAACCGTACTTCGATGGCCATCAGGGTAGAACTCTGTTGTTGGTGTGGTTAGTTGGAACCGGGAGTCAGGGTATGCGCCGTAAGCACGGATTGCGAGATCTTTCGACAGGAACTCTGCAATCGTCAGGAGGGGCCTTATTTTCTTTTTCTTTCCAATATTGCAGGGTACCTGACCCACCAGTATAAAGTCCGACAGCGTCTCCTAATGCTGATCCCAGTATGGTACCGCGCACCTTGTCGACCACCGTGGACTTGACGAACGGATGCAGAGACAAGAAGGCTAGGTCCGTCATGCTGATTATCCGCGGCCGAAGCTTTGCGCAATTATGCGCAAGCAAAGAATTACCTCTTTCGAACGGGAATGCAGTAGACTTATCCCGCCATATCCAGGCTGCAATCACAAGGCATCTCCGAAAAGCTAATAATATGCGCGGAACCGAGTGTTCCGAATACGAGAAGTGCGGACTAGGCAGCCGAAATCGCCAGCTGAACAGAAGCTTGTATGCTAAATAGTTTGATGTTGGATTATGCAGCGTTAGAGAATATAGAATTATATTAAAGCAACTAATAATATGTATTGTTCTTCAAGGATACAATGCAGGTACGCTTGTTGCACTTTGGTAAGCAAGTCAGTGCCGTAGTGAACAAACCATGAAATTTGTGTCGGTGCCTGCCCATACGAAACGTCCGTCCTTTATGAATATGACAATATAGTAGAATAGAATAAAAAGGATAAGACATGAAACATGAAACAAGACAACATTCATTTTTAGGCTCTCAGACCTGTGATAGATATCGTTATGCATTCTTTAATAGCTTATATGTTGCAGGGGCCCGCTCCTCTTACAGTCAACTTCTTCCTGCTTTCAAAACAAAGAGCTGGTATCACTGGCTTCATTTGCTAGTTATCCTTTCAGACTACTATGTAGTTTCTCGCAGAGATGAACCAATGCTGCTATTCTCATATCCGTGGTGTGTGGTCCTTGCCCCCATACACCCAGGGCAGGAACTTTATCCAAGTATTCATGTTGCAATTGCGGACCATTGGACCTCGTCCAACCAACGAAAAACTAAATTTAGAGAGGTCGCTATGGCACACCAAAGGAACGCCTATAATCCTTTGAGTCAAAATGGCAGAAAGTTACTAAAATTGTATACCGAGGTGCATCCTTTGAGCATGAAAGCATTACATACAGAGTAAGGGCTTCGTGAAACTACTTTCATGTTGGCTGTATCACACAACGGCAAGAAGTAACCGTGATCATACTTCGTAACAAGGGTTGCATCAATTATGCGCATATTTAGGGTATAGCCTCGTCAACGGTGCTGTGCCCTTGCCAATTATTTGTACATCAACGACCATGTCCATTGGCCTAGACCAGATTGGCAAGTGCACTGGCCAGTCATAAGAATGCAAACAAGCAACAGGGATGCGTATGGAACAGCCACGCAATGTTCTCTACAGAGCAGATATTTTAGTTTCTTTACGTGTTTGTTTGTTGCAGGGGTTATTGTACGATGAACTGCCGACCACTAAAAATAACTTGGAACACGAGCTGCAAGGCTATAATAATACTTGTACCCAGAAAAAGTTCATCTCTCCCTTATGCCGCCATGCACAGCTGCAGAGATTTGTTGCTGCATTGACTCAATAAGACCGCTCGTTTTCAGCGCCAACAGCTGCGACCCCCCTGTATATGTACGTACATCTAACCGAAGCCTGTGCCGTCCTCCATCTTCGATTTGGCTAGTCAGTGTTGGGCGATGATGATCCATTCCCACTCTTGTCAGTCAATAGGGTCCGATTTTCAGCACTACAAAGCGCCGAGGCGTTAACTAGCGATGTCATGATTCAATTTAGTGCATAGTATAGCCGCCCCGTGAACACCGAGCGGGAACGTCACTTCAAGGCTACAGACAGCCGATTTGAAAGCCGACGACTGAGTTGTTTGCATGCCCACAGAGGACTTTTTGTCGTATGTGCACTGAACGCGCTGTCTTCCGTATCTCTGTAGACCGGGCGGGACACACGGTCATTACTATTGACAAATTCGAAGTAAGCTTGTTCTAGGATGTGGGTACTGTGGATACCACAATCAACCGCTGGGCAAATAAGGGCGGCCCGTTGCCAGGAGTATGTGAGTGAGCCAATCACAGCAGCCTTTTATTGTTGGTTCCCACGTTCGCCCCGCTCCTCGATTTGATTGTGGGGCACTGCCGCTGAAGATCCATAAAAATCATCCAATCAGAGAACAATGTGGTCCCATCAGGGACACTGCCTAGGCCACCCGATCCGGCAACCTGGAATAGTGTCAACTAGGTGTACTCTGATATGCTACCCGAGGGCGCGCAGCGGCTCAGGCGATGTTGATCGCGACTTTGTTGTGCATTTCCGAAATTTGACTGCATCTCCATGACCCTAGGAGGGCAGAGAGCTGAAGCGGTACACCATAACAGCTTCTCGACTGGTCCACTCGTCACTCCACTCGTCACTTATTCCCCCCTTAATAGCAGCCGCAAGTCACGACCGTGGGGGCCTTTTTGCTCCAGGTTGTGCCCCGAAATTTCACGCTCTACTTTTCGTCCGCCGAATTCTCCGTACCATGTCGGCTGTCAGCCTAACTCTCCTGAGGCCATTGGCAACAGATGATCTTCGTGCTCTATTCATCCTTTCTTTGCGACATTCTTCTTTAAGAGCCCGAACAAGCCCGATCCGGCGTATCCTCTCGACACGGTAAACAGCTGTTGATACATACTTGACTTTGGCAATGGTCCGCGCAATTACGCTCTGGGCTGCTACGCCAATCCTCGCTTGGTCCACAATGTCGCTGGCCGACGAGCGGACATGTTACTATCCCGACCATTCGATCGCCCATAACGACGTCCCTTGTGGTGAAGGCGAGAATGTCGCCTGTTGTCAAAGTGGTGCTATTTGCCTTTCGACTGGTCTCTGCATGAACATTAACAGACAACCATACTCCTTATCCAGACTGTCATGTACAGATGAGAACTGGGGTCCAGATTGCCCCAATTTCTGTCTTGAACGTAAGGGAAACACCAAGAGCCTAGACAACCAAAGGGACAAAAGAAAAAGCAGCAGGCTGATCAGATGTGACAACAGGAGCAAACTACAACGACAGCTGGATTTCAATCGTCCTCATGACTTACCTGGACGGCGTCGCCAAGTACTGTTGCAACAACATTATATCCTCAGGCGGGCAGCCAGCCTGTCTGCATAATCTAGAGCCGTTTACAATGCCCGACGCCGAGATCATTCCAAACACCAATCTGTTGGCCGGCTACGTGCATAACAGCTCTTGCTCATCCCCAGACGACCCGAATTCGACGGGTGATTGTGCCGCGTCCACAAACAGCACGGACTCGCCGAGCAACTCTACCGTCATCCACAGCGAAAGCAACCACAACGCCGCCATCGGAGCTGGAGTGGGAGTTCCTCTCGGCCTCATAGCCCTAGCATCCATCGTGTGGGCATTATTTGAGCGACGGAAGCTACACCGCATCACCGCCGCCCACGCAGCCGCAGTCGCTACTGCTACTTCTCAGGTGCCATTGAAACAGGAAGGGTGGAATAGCACCAGTCATGCGCAGTCCACACCACCTTCGAATGATCAATATGCTGCTTCAGTGAACCCACAATACAGTGGTTATCCCAGCACCAATAATGACCCCGTCAGCGGGTACCAACAGCCCATAGTACGCAATGCCCCGAGCGGCTACTCAGAGATGGCTTCCTCTGGGCCGGTTGAGCTGGATAGTCCACACAGGCGGTGATTTACAACTTATAAAACGGATTAAATAGTGTACAAGAATAAAAGGAGTCAGGCTTCTCTTGTCAGTCTAGTGTCATACGTTCTTTTAAGGTCAGGATCAACCTTGCCGTCGATCTCAATCGAAGCTGTAAAGTATGAAGTAATTCAGGCTCGAATGTAGATAGTACCAATTCTTGAGACATGTCTTTATTACATCCACATTATTTGCAACATAATCATGTTTGCAACCAACCGACTTAAATCTCACATTTGCTGCTTCCAAAACTTTCAGAGCCAACCCAATAGTCATTTATGGAGCCAATCCTTGATGAATCATAGTAATATACCCAATACTGCTAACCAGCTAGACAGCCTAATCATGCCACACTCCCATTTTCACTTTCAAAACTTACCAACAATATCATAGTGGACAACAAACACTAGCGTGATATGGAGGCAGAGCAGACCTTGTTGATATACCGCACGCTACAGAAACGATCCCGTATAACGTAAAGTTTTCAGAAACACGCAACTTGCCTTATCCGTTCTCGCCAGCTTTTCTTTTTAGATGAGACGAAAGCTTTCGCGTGACTAGTCAGGTGTTCTTTCAGATCGTTATAGTCATCTCGTTTCTCACCACAACGCACAACAGGGCAGAAATAATAGTCTGCGAAAATCGCTTCCTCATCGACGACTGTAGACTCAAAACCAGGCTCAAACCCAGACGCTAGTACGAGATCACTGGAATGAATCAAGGTGTTTTGAGACGCAAACGTCTCTTTTTCCTCAGGACGACGGTAGTACAGACCGGTTGATTGGAGGTCTTGCCCCTGAATTGGTTTTTCTTCTTCCTTAAACATTGCAGGACAAACGAGAGCATGGGTTCCAAAATACAAAGTGCGAGGTACCTGCTCGCTACATATCTGTTCGTCTCTGGGGGCCAACACAATGTGTGCTCCCGTGTGTATTGTCTCCTCTGAGAAGTGTATCCTGATTCCCCGTGATGCCCGTCGAATGGGATGCTTCGCGAGGTAATCCCCGGTAGGCAAACCAGTTGAAAACTCATAAAATCGAGCCAGGGTGACTGGACGATCGAAAACTGCTGTGAGGAACTGCTCAATCTCATCAGACGTGAATTGCCGAGCGAGACGATATTTCTTGGTCGGCAATTCCTCGAGCGAATCAGCCAGCCATTCCCCAGTAGGGAGCTCCCAGAGATCAACATTGATTTGGCATTCGGACCCGTGCACATCCCCCCGTAGCCGTAGCTTGCCGGACTGTATATCTAAGTCGACCGATAAACGCTGAGTAACACAAGGGTCGTCCAGCACTTTTGCCTCTTGTAAGTTGACCAGACACCAATCTCCATCCATGGCGAGACGAGTCGACTCTAATTCCCACGGATGGTTCGCAGGTAGCCTCCACCCTGGGCAATGCTGAACGGGAAATATCTGGATGACTTTCGGTACCCATACCTGCTGGTATTTTTCAACGACGGGTCCTTGAGGCTGCAAGTTTCGGTCTTGGTCGTCTGCAAAAAAGTGGCCAAGGAATGAAACGAGATTGTCCACGTCTGTTTGGCAAGACATCCCACCGAGACTGGCACGGACAACACCCATGGGTTTGCCGCCACGGATTTTGAACGGCTCTCCGCAACGAAAGCCCTCGCAATAGTTGCGCCGCATTTCCCAGCTGGCAAGACGTAGGTGGCCCGCAATGCCCCCAGGGTTACACACACCTCCCGCACGAATCTGGATGTTGCACGCGCTGGCAAGCGCCTCCACGTGGTCATAGGGTACCACTGCACCA
The DNA here is from genome assembly GCA_001657655.1 of Talaromyces piceae. Taxonomy (NCBI): domain Eukaryota; kingdom Fungi; phylum Ascomycota; class Eurotiomycetes; order Eurotiales; family Trichocomaceae; genus Talaromyces; species Talaromyces piceae. Next base: position 1,598,986 of record JNNX01000005.1, on the reverse strand, counting down.
TCCGCTAAGCGGACATTAAACGCAACCGTTGGGCCCTGGGTCATACTATCTTCGTATGTGCTGTTTGGGCCCTGATATATTTCACAGACAGGTCGACCGTTTGCATGGCGCAGTCGCGACATGCCTCTGTACAAACTGAGAGCCAATGACGAAGCGTGCTGGGAAATGGCGTCCATCGAGTGAAACAGGTCTTTATGCAACGAAATTGCTAAATCAAGCATGACAAGACTGTGAAAGGGCAAAGTGCCGTCCTCCAGGGATTCGTGTATGCTCTCAGCCTTCATAGCATGGAATCGGTCGTAGGCAAGAACCATGTCAACAGTGCCGCCGCCAAAGTACTGCCGAGATCTGAGGATGGCGCTGGAGCTTTTCCGAACAATCAATGCCCCAAGGTCAGGCATGCCAAAGATCTTGTAGAAGCTCAGACTGATAAAGTCGGGTGCAGCATCAGGATCAGAAAGATCCAGCTGAGCTGACGAGCAATATGCAGCGGCATCGAGGAGGGTGTATACCTTCTTGTCACGGAAGCGAGCTACATCCCGTATATGAGCAGCCCAGTATGATGGTGTCCGATGGCCATTCATATTGGACTGCGCAGGGTATGCAATCAATGCAAGAGGGTCTGCAAACTTTTCCTGACGATACACTTTGCTATCGTCGATTGGCCATCGCGAAGAGCCTTCTTTCTGCGAATAGAGCCACTCCTCCAGTTCACTATCTGAACTGAAGCAACGAAACCCGCTGGTAGCCATCTCTCTGACCCCAACCATGCTAGTATGAGAGTCGCCGTGATAACCGTACCAAAACCCCTTTTCTTGAAAACTGTATCCCACCAGTTTTATTGCAGCAGTCGCGTTCGCCACGAAAACGACGTCAAAGTAGGCGGGATCTGCACGGAAAAATTGCAGAACATGCTTACGGGCTCGGTCGACGTATTCTGTTGCGAGCATGGAAGATGCTGAATGTGAATGGGGATTCCCAAATAGACTAGACTTCCACAACCGCGCCGATCGATTGACCAGCGATTTCGCATATGGGGTAGCTCCACCGTAGTCGAGATAGCTTGTTTCTGTATAGATTAGTTGCTTGCTTCTCTATGCAAGGTAAAATAGAATAGTAATACTGTTCAGATGCGGGTACTCCTTCCTGCGGATTTTGTCGACATTGTACATGGCTGTAAGTATATGAGGACAAAGGCGCCGACTCAACTAATAAGAAACAGTCCAGCCCTAGGCAGGTTATAGGTGTAAAGTAATAAAGGACAATCCAGCGAAGAGCTAGGGGTAATAATCATAAGACCGAACAAATCGTCAAAATCTAAATCGAGTACCAACCATATACTTCGAAGTAGATTAGTATTATATCGTACTCAGAGTGTGCAAGTGTTATGGTAACGAGGTTTGCAAGACTGACAGTCAAATACGCATCAGCAAAGCCCAGGAAAAGCCAAAGGATTACAGTTCAATTAAATATTTGCTCAGATGTTGAGCACTTAAATAAGAGCTGCAGCAAACAGTCCGATGCGTATACGCTTAGTCAATCCACAAAGCTTTACGCTTCCGGTCCGTCTCCTCTATCAAGGAATATCCCTCCGCATATAGGCTGTTGGCGCTTGCTTACTGGACACTCAGCTCTGGCTGGCTGGGTGATCCAGGTGCCATTTTGTGAGAGGCTCTCGCTTACTGGCTTTGTCCTACAGTGAACCCGTGGCAAATATAGGCACGTGGGCATTGGCTGGCAGTTCCTGGCCCTTTTTATTGAATGGGTGACATGGTACTCCCCTACGTATCACCACCTGGACACCATTGGGTACACTACCAGCTAATCACGCCTAGCTTTGTGATAATGCAGCTTGCAAGTGAAGCACAGAAACATCGATAGGAGTAGTTCATGATGTAGCAGATGGATATTCTGCTCGACGGTGTCGATCGGTCAATATCCTCCGAGATTGACTCCCCCAATTCCCATACAAAGCTTTATAGCCACACGATGTTATTCATCCATCAGATGAAGCAGTCACAGTCTCGAAATTCTAGGCATCAGAGGTCTTTAGGAGTCCGAAAGAATGTACTGATATCATATTGTATTGAACGAGTGCCCAAATGGTCCACTTATAAAAGGAATAGACTAGTGGAGTACGATTAATCACCACTCCGCAAAGGGACTCACTACTGACGCTTCTCCACTTAATCGACGCCATGCTAATTTGAGTATGATTGTGCCTTGCGCCTTGCGCATAGCTTTCACGACAACTGTATCTTGAAAACTTTGTACCCGAATTTCGCGTTGTGACTAAATGTAGTCTGAAGTGATAACCACATACTTGATGCATTTCACCCCGGCTGCGTGCGCTATTGCCCTCGCTTACATTGTGATTGTTTGGTCTTGTCTTTGAAGATCTTAGTTCATGCATGCGCGAGATATGTTGGTCTGTACTATTAGGATCTATGGTAGCTAGCGAGAATTAGTCCATCGAAGATCAGCCTCACGCGCAAACTCCAGATCCGATTGAACAGAAACAAATGTGATTTATGAGGTAAGGAGATGACAAATACACAGCTTCTCAGCTTGGGTAGTACCAAGGTATACAGAACACTCAATTTGTTTAGGCGATGATCTGTTAAGGTAAAGTGGCGGCGCAGCTAGTCCGGAATTAGTGCCCAAATTTAGCAAGGACCGATCCAGCTGACACTGGATGATGTAGAGCCGGAATGAAGGCAGAACCAAGTGAATGGCCAACTAACCGCCACCGGATCATACAGGAGTACAATGATACCCATGCTCATGCCCCACCTAACGTGAACTTACGCTAGATGAAATCTCAGGTATAGCACATGGTTTGGCATATCTTGTGATACTTGTTGGAAGCCCACTGTATTGCGCATTGTGTCATAAAATACCTCGATACCTTCAAGCGTTGCACGAAAAAAAACGCTATTAGTAACTGATATTCTGGTTCAAGTCATGCTTTTGTTGTTTTCTTTTGTTCTCGGCGCGTTCGCTTTCTATCTATCTTTTTTTTTTTTTTTTTCTTTCCTTCTTTGTTCATGCCCTCCGTTGGTGGTGATCCATTCCCCTTACCTAAATGATCGAGTTCCCCCATCAAGGCTAGGGCTATAGAGTATCGATGACATAGGAGGGCGCGGGCACGCTGGCGAGGGCCAGGTGCCTAAATTATGAGGTCGCAGGCATGATCACCAGCCACGTATTTAGTGTGCATTCTTGTGGAGCAAATATGGGTTTCTACTCACACTCGTGGCACACCTCAGCATTCGCTATATTGCCATATATATCAGGCAAAAGGAGATATCTAGGCTGTACAGCTGAATATCGATCGATCGGCTAATTGGCGGATTTCCGAACCCAGCTGATAAGCTCTGCCCTATCGTTGATCATTTTTTGTGCAGGTGTGACCACGGGTGTTGATTCTGGTATCTGACAGTAAGCGAAAAGGAAACCAAGAGAGTTAGCACTTCCAAATTCGGTAATAGATTAGTCATTTTCTGCTCTTCCCTCCGATAAAATGCAGCAGCGATACGCGCCAGTCAATTCATGTACCTCAAGGACCCCTTCTACTCGAGGATGAATTATAGTTACTTAGAAACAGCCTTGGGCTCAATAAAGTATGGCAGCGTAATCTGATTGGTGCCCGCTACGGAAGAGATCCACCGATGTTTGGTGTTCTGTTGCAGCTGGCTCTTCCTATTGGCCGCAGCAGACAGCAATGTGATGAGAAGATCGGGTTCCTGGCCAATCAGCGGCCCAGACGCAATGAGTTTGTTCGATCTCGTCCCCAAGTCGACTTAAAGAGTTAATATACTCTGTGGTCAGCTTCATGTGTTCGGCGGTTGTGGAAAGCCGACTCTGACATTTCTCATCACCTCGAACTATTGGCGTTTCACGAGTCGAGGTCAACACAGTTGTAGCGCTTTCTTGCTATGTGGGCCGCTTCTTGATTGGCTGCGTCGCGTCGACAGGCGAAGCGAATGGCGCGAGCCCGATCGGTATTAACTCCGCATCCTCAGCAATGGCCCCCTAAACATAAGCGGGAAAGGACAAACTTCTCAGTGACCAAGCGTCTGAGACGAATTTTTCCGTATCCCGACTTGGCGTTTGATGGTAAGATTACAATGGCCAAGACTCGAGAAGCATCAGCGAGCTTAAATAGACTTTACACCGTGCCTGGGGCTGAGCCAGCGTTTGGGCGCCAACGTTACATTCTTCGCCCTCTGCACCTGCGATGTTTCTGCGATGTTCCGGAATGAAAGTAGTTGCCGTTATGCATCCAAACCCTCAGAATGCAGTAGCTACATCATATGCATATCCCTTTTCTTTTGTAGTTTTATTTTTCTTAGGAGTGACGTATGCCCGCTTGAAGAATGATGGAAAATGGGACGGTCATCTGGATTTATGTGAATGTCCGCCCGATCATGAGGTTAAATAAGGTTACAGCATTGTTGACCACTCGTCATGCGCGACTGGTCCGATCGGGTTTTTTATTGTACTTCTGGCCCCTTCCGGTGGATCGCTCGACACATCATGACTACGCCGTGACTAGTAAAACAACGGCTCGTTCAACGATGGCTTTTTAGGGTAGTTAAAATGGACTACAGTTACAGTAACGCCGACGAGGCTAGAGACCCTGAAAAGAATGCTACACATTAGTAAATCCTGTATTAGCACATCGGCAATATAAACCGGCGGCAAACCCACATCTATTGATGATTGTTCAGTTATTCAAATCCTTGAAAAACTGACAGTCTTCTGCTTTCTGCAATTGAACTTACAGGAACTAGTTAAAGTTGGACAACGGACAAAGCAAGACATCATCAATCCACCATGCATACCAAAGCGGTCCTCCCTCTCCTTTACAGCACCGGGGTCGCTGGTCTGCAGCTCACCTGGGATATCAACTCGAGTAATTTTGTGGACAACTTTCGATTCTTCACGGTCTGATTACCCTCTATTCCCTATCAAGCAGTCTAACCCTCTGATAAGGCTACTCTTCCGAATGGAGATGATGGCTTTTTTGTTGTTGTTGTTGTTGTATGTGTTTACTGACGTGGCTTGGCTCAATAGGATTCAGATCCTACTGAAGGATTCGTGCAATATGTCGACCACAGCACGGCATCTAGCTCCAGTCTTTTCAACACCGACGACAACAAGATCTATATCGGTGTCGACCACACGACAACGTTGAGCGCCTCTGATGCAGGTCGGAACTCGGTGCGGGTGGAGAGCAAGAATAGCTTCAGCAGCGGTATCCTCATCACCGACTTTGAGCACCTCCCTACCGCTGCGTGTGGCATCTGGCCGGCCTAGTATGTCTCCCTGAACAAGATTTCCCGGGGGTGTCCCAATTGCATATTTGAGAGGAAAGGATACATCAGTCTAACTGAAACACTAGCTGGACGATCAACAACGAGGCTAACCCATACGGCGAAATCGACATCATCGAGAGTTACAACGATGTGGGCTTTTCCTACCTCACCTTGCACACATCCAATGCCTGCTCCCTAAGTGGTGGTGACTATACCGGCACCAACCCACGTGCTGACTGCAGCTTGTCTGGCGGCGCCGGCTGCGGTGTTGATGGCACCGACGCCCAATTCGGAGAGCAGTTCAACGCTGCCGGCGGCGGTGTCTATGTCCTGTCATTGCAAGACTCGCTCAAGGTCTGGGTGTTTTCCAGAAGTGATATTCCGGACGATATCACGAATGGAAACCCAGATCCATCGGGTTGGGGTAAACCATTGTTTGATTTCGAGTCCACCAATGGATGCGATGTCGCCAGTAACTTCATCGACCAGACCGTGGTATGTCTCATCCACCCTTCTGTTGCAGCGCCAAACATCACTAATCACTTTCTGTCATGCAAACTAGATCTTCAACATTGACTTTTGTGGAGCCAATGGTGCCGGGGGCCGCGAATGGACCGACTGGACCGACTGCTCTTCCAAGACCGGAACATCAACGTGCAACGCCTACGTTGCCGCCAATCCGAGCGCGTATGAGGACACTTATTTCTCGATTAACTCGATCAAACTATACCAGTAGATCAGACACTAGTTGTTTCCTTGTTCTATTCTGTTTTGTTTTTCTTTGCACAAGCGTTCAGCCCCGTCGAATGTGCGATAGTCACGATGATATCAGTATCGTGATACAAATCATATCATTTGGTTTACCCCTAAATATCTTGTATATAAGGCCACTGCATAGAAAAAGATTCTTTCAACGAATGATTTCTATACTTCGCGGATAATCGGAACATAGTGAATTCAAATTTGATCAAAGAGAAAAACAAACCTCAGCGTCATTTACGGCTGGTTGAGCGCTGAGAAGAAGTAGATCTCGATAGCAAAATTTTTCTTGTGACAGTTCTCTCTCTTTCAGGGTGAGGAATTTATGCTAGTTTCAGCTGCTTCAAAAATGGCATAAACCTCGAGCAGAGATGCCTTTATTTATATTAAATGGGGGCTATTCAAAACCGAGTATTGTTATTATAATGGGGCATTGATCACCACAGGGCACGCGCCTTTGCCCTGGCATGCCCTCAGGAGCACAATAAGAGTGGCCCATTGTTTTTCTATTGATAACGATTTTTGGTAGGCATTGTTTCCCATTTATATAAAGAAACGACACCACATGTAACGTACATACCATTCGACATAAGTTTTTCTTCTTTATGGGATTCCTTTCTCTACTTTACAACTACGACCTACCAAGGTTTGGAAGGCTACGAAGGGTCGCAAAGGTTCTCCATCCTTTCGTTTTGCAGAGATACTTGTGCCTCGAGCTCTCGTACTACCACACAAAATTTCGTCACGAGAAGGTTACCTCTCTCAACTTGTGAAAATTCGTCGTCATATAATTTGTATTCAGAGAGCAGTTCTGCTTCGTTTCAGTCAAAATGCGATTGACTATCGTTGAATACCTCAGGTTGCAGAAACCAGGAAGCAATATCCTTGACCAACCATACATGCACTGCTATCAGGTCACTCCGAAGGATCCCGTATGGAATATTTGGAGAAGTATCCGCGGACCCCTGTATCAGTTAGTCGCGTCGGTGCTGGACGACGATTGCAAGTTCGCAGCTCTCGACATGATGAAGATCGTCGGACAGGACCCTGACCTTACGGACTCCACTCTTGTTATCCTGTTCCCTTCCATCGCCACTGCGGAACACTGGTCTGCATTAGAGCTGGCAATCACCCATCTCGCACAGGAGAAAGCCGAAGACCACCACTATCATGAGCCGATTCGGGTAATCTTTCGTCACTCAAACAAGCCACTCGAAGTATTTTATCAGGCAAAGCAATTTCTTGACAATGCTATTGGCATCTCATACGACCCGTGGTGGCTGTGAACAAGGTGGCGAGCTTGCATTCGGAGGAAGAACAACGCGGCAGTGCAAAAACAGCTTATGTTTCTTTCCCATTTGGGCCAGACTAAGGTAGACAAGCCGAAAAAGAGCCTGTTCAACAAAATGTAAATCAACACCGTACCAGTATGCGTGCATACGACAATGACATCTATAGCACAGACACGTGAGACCTATCAAGACATATACATTTTGGTATCCGTGATCAGTGGCTTTGTACCGGCAGATGGGGAAGGTATCGTACTCTCTCCATGTTTGTCAGACCACGTTTACTTGTATAGATTCGTTTATTCCATTGGTTGCCTGCCTTTGACTTGCTTTGAGAATTGTTAATATTAGGGAGAGTGCTTTTTTTTCTTGTTCTTTCACCTTTTTATTTCTTGCCTTATCCTGTACGTATTGTGTCTTCGAGCGCGGTAGACATGCAAATCCCATGGCATTTTCAGTCAGCCTGTGATTTTCTTTTTCTGAAGCCTTGGGGGGCCTAATTCGCCATAAGGGACTGCATGCGGAGGCATGCAAGAATAGGCCTTGCATGAGCACAACCATCAAGCAGAACAATGAAGCAGGCGTCGCTGAGGATGCTGCCAAACGGTGCTGTCGCAGTAGCTTGAAGCTAGTTTTACACTGCCTACCAAATATCCCTGCACTATGCGAGCATGACGATGTCAAGCTAAGTAACGCTCGAATCATTGGAGGGGGCTGAAAAGGGATCAACGTGGGTATTTTGAGCGTGCGCTTCCTTTATGTAATACCGTATGATCACGTAGACATTTCGTTTCTGCCTCTTCCGTCCCGATGATGTATGGAATATTGCAAATGACGGTTTGCCAATCCACAAGCAACGATAATGGCTAGCCTCAATTGATAGTATAACGGTGATAAGACGAAGACTAGCTTGGTTCATTCGATGCAGAACGCAAACCTGTGATTCGGAGTCGTGACAACAAACAACAATCGACCTTTCCGATGCGGCAACCACCGCGCTAAGTCATTTGCGGCCTGATGACTCTCGTCCCGTACCAGGGCGCGCTACGATTGGCCCAGCGCGTGCGGTACCCCTGTTATCGGCTTGTACTGATTACTCGTTAGTGCCGTAAGTTAGTGACTCTGCAGTGACTCAAGGCAGATTCTGCACCCTGTTCTCTGTACTCTGTACTGATAGATACCTCAGCACTCATGTAAGTACCTGTACCCTGTGCTCTGAATACTGACGGCCGGGGTCGAGCAACTGACAACTTGTGACAAGTAGTACCAATCACNCCCCCCCCCCCCGGGGCATGTGTCCCTCTCTAGACAACAAGCCAACACCAGACGGGGCTGCTGCTGGGCATGCTCCTCGTGCATTGTACTACTTTCGTTCGTCTTCCGCGCAACTGCGTGTTGCTGAAGAAAATGCCATGCAACAGACCAGCCAGCATAGTGTGACTAGTGAGCCTCCTGGCAAGTCTTCCACTTCCCCTTCTACAATCCTCTGTAGGCTGCAGGACGACGGATGGCGGGTCAGAGGACTCCAACTGGAGACCACAAGCCAATCACAGATTTGCTGCCAGGAACCCCCACTAGAAACTCTTGCGGCCCCGCCGAACGGGAGGCATCCTCCGAGCGATCAAACAGCCAATCAGATGCCGCTATCACAGTCAGTCAGCCCCGCGACGGAAAGTGGACCGCGAGACTCTCATGGAGGCCCTCCGCAAGAACAGCGTGCGCACGGTATGGAGCAACGATGCCTCCATGACAGCTGTGGCCACAATGGAAGATGGCGATGAGAGGGCAGTGCTGCTGTGCCGTCCACCATGCACCAGAGATGCAGTATCAGTGCAGGGTTGACACGAACGCTGGGTACGCGGCTGGCGCGTTCCGCTGTGCTCGAAGGAAAAAGAAGAAAAAAAAGGCCTTAGGTGCCCGCAGCCAGCCAATGTGAACCCATGACCCCAGTGGGGCCACCCGTAGATTGGCTGGATACTGCACGCGGTTTCCCGCTGACGCTAGCCCGGATCAGCCTAGCGGACACGCACCTTTGTTGGTGGGCGGTAAAGTTGGTAACAATAGATACCGCGCCAGCCAGGTCGGGCTAGCGGACTCGCTGTCGGTCGTTGGTTTTTCGTTCATCACGTCAACTTAATTAGTTGAACTATTGACTAGTGACTTCCTAGTTAGCCAGTAAGCTAACGCGTTAGTCGCTGATGCTAAGTTGCTACTCTGTACTCTCTTCTTGCTCCTCTTATTAGCCTCCGGTAGCCAGTCACCTCGTGCCAACTTCTTGTCGTCGGTCGCCTCTGCCAGACGTTACTCGGTCCTGTTCGCTAAATAGTCTGGACTTCTTCTTGCTTCCTGCCGATTTCGCCCCGGCTCGCGTTCCTGGCCGCTGCTGACGGACTGACCCTGACGGCTCCTACTCCTCTTCCCTCCTCTCCTCGTCCTCTCTGTCTGCTTCCTCCGGTTTTGGGATCATGTCAGAGTGCGCCGGAATCAGCCTCCTGTTGTCCCGTTCTTGACTCTGTGCTCTCTCCGTCTCTCTCTGCGCTACCTTAGAAGCCTTGGATCGATTCAGATACCTATCGTCACGAGCTATTAAGCACACCAACCGACGTCTGTTGGTTATCTCCTGTCCCCGTCCCCGGTCGACCACCTTCCCACCTCCTCGCTCCTTCCGCCAACCACAAAACACCACCAACACCACCACCACCACAACGACAATAACGACCACAACCACGACCGCAGCCACAACCTTTACCGTCACATCTCCGTCCCATTAAATATATCACAAATCAATAACGAAAACCACGCTACGGAAAGAGTCGCTCAAATCTCGCGCTTATCACTTCCGAGCTGTTCGCTTTTTCTGCCGATTCAAGACGTCAGCTTTGTGCTCCAGAATGCTATTTCACCACTGTCGCTGCTTCGCCTGACTGCATCCCCTCCCCAACCCCCTCCCCAAAGCACCCACCCCACCTGTGTGGCTCGCTGCCAGCTAGCAGTCCACCATTATGACGGCCAACGACAAATTCATCTTCGTCAACGCTCCGACCATTATCAATGCCGGGCCCCGCGATGCTCGCCGCCAACTGCGGTCTCAGTTGATGCGCCGCGTCTATCTCCGAAAATACCGGATGCCTCCGTCCTCCCAGATCGAAGACGTCGTCGATACCATCGAGCAAGAGCCTCCCAAAGAGGACTTCGAGCGCAAATCGTCGTCTCGAGCACTTACCGTTAGTCCTCCGGGTAACGCCGAGCCATGGACACCAGCAACCGGTGTCTCCAGCTCGCTGACCTCGATCGAGTCCAAGCTGCCAACCCCCCCGTCCGAAGACGACGGCGACGATGTTGGTGTCCTGGGCAGCCGTCACTCCCACGACAAGTGCCAGTCCATCGATCACGCTCGCAAGAAAACCAAGCTGCACTCTCCAGAGGAAACGGACACTCACGATCTCGGTCCTCTGATCGCCATTGCCGCCTCCTCCATCAATCCGTTTGCCATCCCCAACGAGGGCGCCAACGCCCCCAATTGCCGAATGTTGATCCACCACTGTAAGCTTGTCCCTGATTGGAGAAACGGAAAACCAGTGGTTCTGGTATTGTGGATCAAACCCACTGATGCCCTGTCACAGATGCTCGCACACTCATTCCGGCCCTGCGTAGCGGCAAGGATTGGTACGCCGGCGTGTCCACCAACTATCTGAACCTGCTTCCCGATCCGATCGTGTTCAATACCATTTGTCTCTGCGCCTCCATCCACCTGGATCGGTCGACAATCTGGAGCGGTGTCGATTCCGAGCATGCCATTCGGAAATGGGAACAACACTACTATCGATACAACGCTCTGCGAGCACTGCGTCAGGTGTTGGCCAAAGCCAGTTCCATGATCGGCACCCCGCAGTTTGACTCGGTCCTTGTTTCCATCTGCATGCTAGCAATCAACGATCTGCAAGGCGAAACCTCTCAGGGGACCATCAACCGGGACTATAACCCGTTCAGCAACCCACTGCCGACTCTCGGTGCGCTGAATGTATACGGTTATAAGCCGATGCATTGTTTTCACTGGAACGGCCTCGTGACGCTTCTCAGCAAACACGGCGGTTTCCACAATCTTACCCTATTTGCTGCTCGTTTCAAGATATCCTAGTACGTTGATGATCTCGTTAAGCTTTTCTGGATTCTTTTTCCTGCCCGTTGCTGTGGACGGGACTCACTAACTCGTTACCTAGTACTGCGGTCAAATACGCTTTACATACTTCCACTAAACCTGCCTTCCCCATATGCAATCACAAAGGAGAAATCCTAACCGGATACACGGTGCTGGAGGTTCTCGGCATGACCCCATCTCAGATTCCTCCGCACACTGGCGAAGGCTTCCGAAATCTGGAAACCCTCATGATTCGGGAACACATATTCCGTCCCTTCATCGAGCTCTGCCATCTTGCCAAAGCCATTCCGATGCTCTTGCCCAAATGCAACGATCCGATCATCAAGGATTTGGTTGCCGATGCCCGTAACTTATCCCAATATCGCTTCCAGAACCTACCCCTGGTGACCGACGACCCCCTGTTGGTGGTGGACGTTCCTGTCGGAGACGGCATCCAGGCCGAAGACTCCTTGACAAAGGATATCATTCAGTCTGCCTTTGCCGTCTACAGCCTTTGCTGGCTCGTGACGCATCTGTTCACAACGCACGTCACGTTCCCGGTACCATCATCGCGCCGATTCCGGCTCAAGACTGTCTACGAAATCCGATCTACCATGGAACAGTGTGAGTCTGTGGCATACAACAACTTGTACGTTATGCGCATGCAGGTTTGGGCCATGGTGATTGGCGGCATCGCTGCAGAAGACGTTGACACGAGTCTTCGTGCCTGGATGGCTGCGCGGCTTCGAGAACTTTGTCACAAACTGGGACTAGCTGACTGGTCTGCGGTCAGCGAGGTTTTGAACACCTTTGCTTGGATGGAAGATGCCTGTGATCACGCTGCCAGAAAGCTCTGGGCAGAAGTGGAGAACATGACATGATGATTTCGCTGCGCGGGAGACGTCCCATCAGAGCCACATTTGAAACTGTTTGCCGTCTGGCTGTGTTGCATGATATAGGAACCAGTGATGATGTCGTCGCCATCTCACTGATCTCGCGACATCTATATTCAAACGAGACGCACCTGAAATACCATCAGTCAGCCTCTCCCCACACATTATAACTTGACGTTATGTACATCATCTGGTTGACTGTACAGTCTTTTGGAAAGCCGAGGGAGACTTCTCTTGACCCTTGAGTTGTTTTTTTTTTTTTTTTTTTGTTCGAGTCCACGGCACATGTACATGGCATGATCTTCTGTAACCTAGTCGGGATGGACTGAACCCAAAATGGGCTTGAGCGGGAGAAGGTCCCATACTGTGGCACTCATTTCATCGAACAGAAAAATAAAGAGAGAGAAACAGCAGCGAGCAAAGAAGGCACCGACGCGATCAGGCAAATACCCACATGATGTCAATCTTAGGAGTCATGTACACCTCACATAAGAAGCATCATTAATGACAGCGGCCCTGTATCTACAAACCTACATCTAACCTGAACCAAACATGGTATGAAGCCGTCTGGTTGCAGTGCCCTGACATCCTTGGTTACCATAGCATAATCTCTACTCAATCGCTCGACCAGGATCGGACCAGCCTTCTCTCCATGCTTTGGGACCCAAGCAAATACCGTCTTGTTGTAGTACACTATGCGCCAATCAATCCTCTTATTTTCAATGCGATGTATATCCTCTACAATGCATATATGGTTGAGATTTTGTAAGAAAGTAAATAAGTATAGATTAAAGGCTCAAATGACAAGAGATGTGGTGTCTAATGTGGTTTGTCGACGGCCCCGCACATGTATCTATATTTTCCCCTCTTTTTGTTGTTTGTTCCCATCAATTAGCAAGGGTTAACTTGTGCATACCACAGAGGGGTTTTTTATTTCTATTCTATTTTTTATTTTAATGTTTTTTTTTAAACTCATTTATTAGACTCCAAAGAACCTGGATATGGCGTTTCCATGGCTTCGTCAGACACCCTCGTATCTGACTAAGATCGGCGTGCGGAATTATTGCCGCGGGGCAGATCACCAGCGCTGACAATTCTCTTCCTCTTTGTGAGTCGGTCTCCTACAACGTAGTATTGGTCGAAAGGTAACCTTTGGCCATTCACATCACGAATAAAGTCTCGTACGATCTATATGTGGATGGTCTGGCCCAGACTTTCCGCTTTTTCCGTCGCATTGTGTATGGGCGTTCTGGGCTTCATCTCTTCTGTCGTCTTCCAGCGTGGAATCTTAACCTCGGCCAGAACAATCATGGCTACTGCAGACGTCCAGGCTCCAGTGATTTCATTGTCGCATGGCGGTGGTGCGTAAAAAATCTTTTTGTTTTATTCTTTTGTTGGCTGCTTTAATCAGGCTCGAAAATTTTAAGTAGATTTGCCTGGCTAATGCGATTTGGCGCGACAGGCCCATTGCCCATTCTCGGCGACCCCAACCACAGGCATCTGGTGAACTCGTGGAAGACACGCGTACGCAAGGTACTCAAGCTCAACACTCCCCAGGCACCCAAGGCTATCATCTTGGTGACGGCGCACTGGTCGACTGCACAGCCGACCATTTCGTCGGGCTCGAAGCACGACCTGTACTACGACTATTACGGCTTCCCGCAAGAAGCCTACTCGCTCACATACAATGCCAGCGGATCGCCCGCCATTGCCCAGGAGATTTTCAAGCGTCTACAGAAGGCCGGCTTTTCTCCAAAGCTGGATGACCAGAGAGGCTGGGACCACGGCGTGTTTGTCCCGCTGAAAATGATAGTTCCGGACGAGTCGATCCCCGTCGTGCAGATGTCGGTCCTGGACAGCGAGGATCCGGAGGACCACTTCAAGATGGGCCAGGCGATTGCCGAGCTGCGAAAGGAAAATATTGCCATCATCGGCTCCGGATATGCGACATTTCATAACCTCAGACTCATGTTCAGCGGCGTTTCGCAAACGCCCTCGTTCAAGGCCAACATCCGCGAGTGGTCCGACGTGCTGAACGGAGCCGTCATGACCGAGAGTGCAGACGAGCGACTAGCCAAATTGAAAAACTGGCGAAAGTTCCCCCATGCCTATGACATGCATCCCAATGGTGGCGCAGAACATTTCATGCCGCTTATCGTGGCAGCCGGCGCAGCCGGCTCGGGCAAGGGAAGCCTGTATGGAGATGAATACAAAGGGAACGACATGTTTTCGTTCTATTGGGAGTAGTGGCCAACACTAACTTTGCATATTGCCGTTGGCCCTTTTTTTTTTTTTTTGTCTTTTCTTCGACGGGGCCATGTTGTTAAATTTCCATCATATTAATGGTTGAATGGTTGCATAAAAAACTAAAACAAATTTAACACCACACACCAGAATATCCTACAAACGGGCCACTTCAACCACTGGAGCACCGTTCGGCAGCTTCAGATTAAGCGGGATACCGTTGTGAAATTGTTCGCTATAGGGCCGTCCTTTCCTCCTGGCCATCACTTCGTCGATGTGTTTGAACATATCATAACTGCAACGTCAGTTAGTAGCAGAAAAAGTATTCCGCGAAATACATAAATGCGACTCGGAGACTAGCTTACCCGTTCATTTCCTCGATTGTAAGTTTTCCTTTTTCGTTCTCGACCTTGTACAATTGGTTGTCTGTGTTACTTGAAAAGCCTATTTTGCGTTATTACCCAGTCCCTCTTGAAACTTCCTATGCTGTCCAATAAAGGATAGTATCTTACCAATGCGTTCGTTGATATTGTAGGCTGCTTTTGCTGCAGCAGACTGGACCTTTGTGACGCGGGGGAGTCGTATCTCCTGGTATATCGAGAGTGCTTCGTTGATGTCGCCTTGAAAATAGTCTTTGCCGAAAAGTATCCCGAGCGCTGCGGCGTCTTCGATTGCCATGCAAGCCCCTTGACTTTGGTGAGGCATCATCTGATATGGTCATATTAGTAACACTCGTTCTCTAGTGACCGTGCTAGCGAGATTGCTACAAACCGGATGTCCTGCATCTCCCAACAGGCAGACCATACTTCGGATAATATAAGGGTACGGTTGACTATTTATCAATCTTCAGTGACTGTGAGATGTTCAAGATAAAGCAGACTTACTGCACCCATAAACGCCACGGCTGGATTTCCTTACCGATAGCCAAGTGATTGAAAACCTGGCGGTCAAGTTGTGGGTACGGAGCCAGAAGCTCTTCCACAGGACGGTCTTCTCCGCCCCATGTATGGTTGGTATAGTCTCCATGAGCCCGAGGGAAGAAGCAGTAGTAGGATAACAACCGGCCACCGTTGCAAGGCGATAGGACGATTTTTTCCCATTTACCTTCCTGGCCACCCCAGTATTCCAGTGCACCGTCCTGGGAGTAATCAACAAGACCCAGCCGTACTGCGTCCTCGGTGAGTACGTTGGCATGAAGGCAGCTTGACTCAGCCGGTCTCTTCTCCGGATTGAGGCCGATAAGCCTGCGAACGGCCGAGCCAATACCATCAGCGCCCACGATGAGATCATGGCGAGCCGTCTTCCCGTTGGTAAACGTGATAACCCCGTGGACCAAATCGATGTCTTTACACTAATCACTGTGTAAGATTTCAAAAGCTTCTTCAAATTGCATGTCTCTAAAGGAAGCATACCTGATGGTGAACCAACAGCTTAGCCGGCTTCCCTTCTCCTTCCTCCCCTAGGGCTGAGTCCTTGAGCATTGTGTGCATGTACTGCCGGTGGAACATGTTGTACACATAGCCCCATCGCTCTTCATAGTCGTCCAGCGAATATACGCTGACCGGTTTACCAGTCTTCCAGTCCCGGTTGATCAGCTTGCGGAGGACCACCGGGTCCCCTTTTGCGACATCAACCTTCCACTCGTGTAGCCATCGAGTGCCGTTGGCAGCACATGATACAGATGCCCCTACTTCGCCCGCGAAATCGTTGCGCTCGTAGATGGTTACCTTGTGGCCGGCACGCCGGAGTGCAATGGCGACCGACATGCCACCAATGCCGCCGCCAACCACGCCAACGCTAAGACAGCGCCACTTATTCTCATGAGGAGAGCTCATGGTGTGAGCTTTTTCGTTATAGGCTACTTCCTCGCTGTTATATTAAGCTCGGGATTCGGAGAGTTGTCGGGAACCAAAGGCAGATAGTTCGTCGGCCGTCTTGTTCCTCGCTCCTGTGAGTTTTTCGTGTCTGAAAACACAATGTATCACGATGCATCGCGCTCTTATATACATCACAAAACGAGATGCTACTTCCGCAAAAGATAGGAAATCGCACGCAATCAAATCTCTTTCCATTCGTATAACTTGATCCTGTCCCGGGCCGAGGGCTTCGGGAGCAGATATTGCCGGATCAGGAAAGAACTGTTCCGAGAAGCTTACTGCTGTCCAAAAATAGTATTGTTTTTCCTTATCGTTTAATATCAGACTGATGAAACCAGCAGACTCCGCAGCTAAATTTAGTATAAGAAACTGCAACAATTTACAAGGTTCTAGTAGTTTCTTCGTATCTTTTCTACTTGAAATACGTGATTGGTGTTTGAGAGCTTTATACGGCTATTGTTACACAGCATTTGCCCTGGTCTTCAGGCAGCCCGTCATCGAGTGAAGCAACGTCTCGTATCTTCGGAGGAAATGATTTGCATGGCTATTTTGGAACGAAGCTTACATACTCAACGTTTCATCAGCATATGTAGCTACATGCATTGCGAACAATAAAGCATAAAAGCCAATCAAGGAGCTGGATCGAGCCAGCCAATCACAGGCCCAGCCGCGTTCCCGCATTCACGCGGTTTCGTTCATCAGGCAAGGAGAAGGATGTTTTCTCCTCATTCACTTCCAACGTCAATCGGAACGCGCGGTCTGCTTTAGACCGCACAGCTTACGAGCCCTCAGTGTCTGACTGCGTCAGCACAGTTAGGTGACTCCAGCAAATCACTCGCAGCATGCCATGAGACCTGAGTAGGTCCAGAGCTGGATGGCGATATATCGGCTAAATGCCTCGAAGAATCAACAGGGCTTTGGTGCAGTTGGCTGTCTTCTGTGCCTTGCTATCGCTTATCCTGTATCTCAATCGTCCAGAATGGTCAACAGACAAGCTGTTCTCCTGGAGCACTGTTCGGTACACAAGTACGACTCGCACACTTCCGGAACCACGCGGAATATGTCCCAATTTATCCGAGAGCAAAAAGCCGGCGCTGGTAGTGGCTCGGGTTTCGCGCGATGGCGACCCGACATGGGTCGATGCACTGTCGGACAAGTATCACCCCTGTGTCTACACGGTCGATACGCCAGTCGACCGGACATTGAAGTACCTGCAAGTGCCGGAAAACCGCGGGCATGAGGCGATGGCATATCTCACCTTTCTCATCGATAACTACGAGCATATTCCAGAAAGTGGCGTGGTGTTCGTCCATGGCTCGCGGTGGGCATGGCACAATGACGATCCTGTATATGATAATGTGGCCCTATTGGCAGACCTCGATATACATGGTGCCCTTCGCCCGTGGGGTTATCATAACTTGCGCTGTGATTGGAGTACAAGCACCTGTCTGGCCTCTGCGAAACCGCAGGGAAGTCTCGAGATGTCGCTGCAAGCCAAGGTCAGCCCTTGGGATGCACGCGCGGTGTCCGATAGTCTCCTGCCAACGGCGTTGGACAATATTTTTGGCGGCAATAGGCGCGACTTGGCAAAGGATGGAAAGTCCAATGTTCTTGGGCGGCATGATGTTGTACGCTCTCAGTGCTGTGCACAATTCGTCGTGGCAAAATCGAGTATCAAGCAGCATTCGCGTGACGAGTACGTCGCATTGAGACAGTGGCTCCTCGATAGTGGCGACAACAAAGCAGCGGCTCCTCAGGATGACCGTGTGTCGGGCCGGATTCTGTCGTATATATGGCATATTCTGTTTATCGCTCACGAAGACCAAAGAGACGGCATGCTATCTCTCGAGCGGCTCAATAGCGCTGCATGCCCGCCAGCCAACGACTGCTATTGCCGTCTATATGGACGCTGCAATTTAGAGCACTGCAGCGTGGCCAGCTGTAGGGGACAATATCACATTCCACCCAACTTCAGATTACCAGATGACTGGGCTATGACGCATTCTTGAGGCGTAGCAAACGGGAACAAAATCGACTCATTGTGAATTCGCTTTTATTCCTACTGACATAGGTGATGGTATATGTCAAGCTAGGTGAGTATTAACATACTATCCGTTTCCTCTGTTTCCACTTGGTTTCATCGTTCTATGTAACACATAGTTCGCCATGCCCCTTTCTACCGCGGAATCAGACGACAATCAAACGAGCGATGTCGAGCTTAGCCAGTGCCACCATCGATCGCAACGGCCAGGTGTTCACGGGAGTCAATGTGCAACACTTTACGGATAGCCCATTTGGGCTTGTTGTGCTCGGTGCTGTCGCGGCAGCCGGGGCACCCAAACTGACACACGTCGTCGTGGTTCCGAATAATTCAGGAAGGACTCTTGAGTCCCTGTGGGCGTTATCGCCAGGTGCTATTCTATTTGCAACCCTAATTCAAAGTCATTGTGGCCGAAGATGGTGGAGGGCCGAGAGCGATGAAGGTTCCCGATCTGCTTCCTTATATGCATACCTAGGAACAGGCATGGCAACCCTTAGAGTCAGTGTTTCTGTTTATCAAAAGAGACCAGGAAAGAATATTCATGTAACAATTTGGCAGCTTTTGATTTGGGCTCTGACGATGTCGACAAAGTGATTGATCCCTCATGACAGGATAAATGTATCCGTGGATTCAGCTCGGCAAAATGATCTTTTCTTCTTCATGCCCGTAAAAAGCCGACAGACAGATTAAGCAATTCACTTACACGACTAAACAATATCCATAATATCTGCATTATACTGAATTCTGAAAGTGTAGCAGTACATAGCCCGCCTTTGTGTTTGAGATTCGTTGAGACATACACAAGAATTATCATGAAGCTATTTTCTGTACTTGGAAAATATCTCTCAAATATAACTAGCTATTCACGAACTTCTATATAGACAGCAGTACACAAAGCAATACTAGACAAGCAAGGAAATCGCAAGCAGCGCACTTATTCGATGCGTTTGGTGTCATCCTGATTCTTACAGCGTCCATAAGACATACATACTGACGATGGTATACATCGTAACGAGCCATACGCTGTCATGGATCGTAATAAGAAATACATAACGATTCATGCAGTGTCAGAATGACTCATAGGAAGTCATTGTGATTGGCTCTTTGTAAAGTATTACTTCCACAAGAGGCTTTAGTGCAAGGTTGCTGTATTGCAATTTTCATCTATTAATACGGCTGGCACTGCTTCCCCGTCTAGACCTACGGAACCCCCAATTGCCATTACAAGCTCGAAATTGAATCAGACGAATCGAAAATGCTCAACCTTTATAAAACAGCGTTTATTTATGGTTTCCTGTGCAAATAACAGGATGTATTACCTTCCGTTCCCACACTTGGCTATAATCCCGTGTAAAATACTCGTAATTTACTCAATAGTGTAACCATCTTACATCGTTTTACCCTCTTTAAACCACCGAACAAATGCTTTCATCCCCCTTCTTCTATTCTTCTTCTTCTTCATCCACCTGCAATTGTTGCTCGAAGGCGACAAACATCTAAATCACGTTGTAGCTGTAGAGCAACTCAAACGTCTTTCCTTTTTCTCTTCCCCTCCTTCCTTCAACCTCACCGTCATTCAGTCATGGCGGCGGTTGCAGTCTCAGTCTTCGTCAGTCCACGCAACTCCAGCACGGGCTTCTTCCAACCCCAGCAGTGCGCTGTCCTCGACTGCAACGGTTAACGACTGTCACTGTCACGATCATCACCAGCTACTGCTGTCGCCGCCCTCCACATGTCATATCCCCCAACCTGCCGTCCCTCTCTCAGCTCCCTCATCCCAGCAATTGCCGCCTCAATTTCCCGAGCTACGCCCTCCTTCACCAAACCAACACCACCTTGAAGCTTCACTTCCGTCCGATGGCCGACCCCTAGCTGATGTTAGAGTTAGCGGAGCCTCTTCTCTTGATGATTTGTTTCTCTCGCCAGATAATTTTCTGCAGGAACTGGGAGATCACAGCCCTCTGTCTGTTCCGTCACACGATGTCCCTGGAACGATCCTTCAGGGCAGCTGGGACCTGGAGAAATCTGCCATGACCTCTCCCCAAGCGCCAACACGTGCAATATGTTCACCCAACTGGACACAGTCTCATAATTCATCACTGCAACACGATCTACCTGTCTCTAATGTTTCTCGGTCAGCTACCACTTT
>JNNX01000005.1:919020-978250 GCA_001657655.1 Talaromyces piceae | reverse complement strand
ACTTTACTTTGAACTGCACATTGTCATCACCAACCGAACTCGAGAAGGCAAACAAAGAAAAGAAAACGAAAAACCCGGAGAAAGAACACCGTTTCGTGAAGCAACCCCGGTGAATTGCCGATTGCAACAGCGTCCGGAACAACGACGACGACGAAAACCGTCTAGCACCACCAAAACCCAGCCGGCGGTTCCTGCCTACCCGTCAACTTCCCGCGCGGCTTCCTCCCCCTGCAGTCATCAACCATGGCTCCTTCGCCGCCCCGACTACGCATCCTGTCAGGTACGTACGCGCTCTCCCGTTTTGCTTGTTCTCATCTGCCCTGCTCTCGTCTGTTTGGCATCTTGTCTTCTGCTACGCTGGCCTGTACATGGTCACATCCAATCGGTTCCTCTTGCTTTCTTATCCGTCCACATCTTTATTCGCTCCCTCAGTTACCTGGCTGCTCTCAGTCGCAAGAACATGGGGAAACGAAAGCTAATGAAGACTTGTTTAGTCGGTGGCAATGCCGTCTCGGCGTTCTTGTCATGGAGGTTGCAGGCAACCAACTCGTGCGATGTGACTCTGGTGTGGAAGTCTGGCTTCGATGCCGTCGCCCAGTACGGCGTTTCATTTCGGTATATATCGACCTCTCTCTCGCGCCGGTTCTTGCGCCGGGTAAGCCGGATAGCTTGCTAATATCTCGTTCCCCCTTAGCTCCAAAGTGTTTGGCAACGAACGATTCAAGCCTCGTCACGGTAAGCTCCCTGGCCCGCTATCACCTTCCCTTTGCTTTGCCGACTGGACTGACATTTGCCCCCTTCGAATAGTCGTGCGGACCCCGGAAGAGGCATCCTCGCGAGAGAATGCCTACGATTACGTCGTGCTGTGCGTCAAGGCCTTGCCCGACGTCTTCGACCTCGGCTCCGTCATCGAATCCGTCGTCACCCCCCAACACACATGTATCCTCGTCAACACAACGAACACAGTCGGCGTCGAGTCCCACCTCGAGCAACGGTTTCCCACCAATGTCGTGCTGTCTCTGGTCTCCAATGTCAACATAACCCAGACCGGTATCAGTGACTTTGAGCACGAGGGCTCTTCCGAAATGTGGGTAGGACCTGCTAGCAAGAATCCGTCGATTCCCATTTCTATCCAAAACGATATGGCTTCCGCGCTCGCCATCACCCTGAACTCCGGCCAAGTCGACTGCAAGGTTTCGTCCAACATCAGACAGGAGCAGTTCGAGCGTATGATCGGGTATGAGCATTGTCCCCAGTCTCGCCTGTGACTATAGTGGCCGGCTAACATCTTTTTTTTTTTTTATTTTTTTTTATAGTCCAATTGCCTTCCACCCAGCCAGCGTGATTTTTGATACCCCTAACCACTCGCAGTTGATCGAGAAAGTGGGTGTGCGGCAGTTGATCACCGATGCGATTGACGAATTGATTAAGCTGGCCACTGCCCAAGGCTGCTCCTTTTCCTCGAATTTTCGAGACAAGACCATCGAGAAGATGACTGCTTCTTCCGATACCCAACAGAGTATCATGTATCAGGATTTCCTGGCCCGCCGACCCATGGAAGTCGAGACCTGTCTGGGATCCCCCGTGCGCTTGGCAATGGAGAGCAATCTCAGCCTGCCTCGGATCGAAACCCTCTATGCCATGCTACACCACATCAACATGGTCAACCAAACCAAGCCTGCCCAATCCGAGTCGCCGCCACCGGTGGCCTCCCAGCTTCCTCCCAGGACGTCGTCCGTGCCTCCGACGCAAAAGCCGCTGACCAATGGCATGCGGTCCAGTCGAACAGCCTCGGGCATGGGAATGGGCATACCGCCACCACCCCATCAAAGAAGAGGCCCGCCCCCAGCGAATGGTCCTATGAACGGTTCCATGCGGCCACCTAGTCAGCAGCCGGGACTGCGGCTTCCACGTGATCTTTCAATCGATGACAACGGACTCGAAGAGTTCAGCCATCTGGTTCTCTATGACGATTTTCCTGCCGACGGAGTCCCCAACGGAAATGGCGCCCACCCTCCGGATGTACCCAACGGCGGACCCGGCCTCCCCAACGACGTGGCCTTGCGGGAGCGCGAACTTGCCCTTCGCCAGCGAGAGCTGCAGTTGCGAGAGCGAGAAATGCACTTGAGACGCGGTCCGCCGCCACCTCGCCGAGGACCTCCGCCGCAGCATGCCTTTGATGAAGAGGACGAGGACGACTTTGTCGATCCAATGGACTTTCGCCCGCCTCCGGGCCTGGATCCCGAGCAAATTGACATGATGAGTGTCACTTCTCGACGGACCCGGAAAGCACCCAGTGCTAGCCAACTGCGCCGGAATCCAGACATGGGAATGCCGCCTCATCCACGACCGCCGTCATCGGCCAGTCGCTTCTTTGGTGGCCCTCCGGGTGGACGGAAGAACGCCGGTTCTCGAATGATGACGGACGTTCCCTCGCTGCACGCCACTCTGCTCGATGACCCGATGATGGGCTACTCGTCCAACAGATACGGAGCCGTCGATCGCAAGGAAATGCACATTGATTCGCGAGCAAACTCATTGTCCACGATGAGCCGGATGGGTGACTTTAGCCCCGGCCCTGGTCCGTATCCTCCCAGCCGACGAACGAGCGCATCGCCTGCTGCCTTCAATCCTGGTGGACGCGGCATGGGCCGGCCCAACACCGCCCAAGAACCACCGTACGGCATCCCAAACGGCATGATGCCGCCGCCGCCGCCGCATAATCGACCGTCGCCGCCGAACATGCGGGCTCCCGTTCCCCGATATCCGCCCGGACACGGAAACGCGGTGGCCGCACACCAAGTGGAACAAAACTTAGCGGTGAGCAATTCATTTCCAGTCAAGAATTCTCAAAATGTTCGCAGTCTGACTGGAAGTGCGAGTGTCAGCGGTGAGAGTGGCGATAGCGGAGCCAGTGCGCACATTGATTCCGAAAACTCGGCTCACAGTAGCCAGATCAGCCTCGGCGGTCATCCTATGCCCATGTCCGTTCGCTAAGCGCTCCTTCTCGTATGCAGAAGACAGGCGCGCTGTGGTCGGTTGAATGCGCTTCACAGACACTGCTCGACCGGCCCGGCTTCTATCAACCTTCCTATACTTGGCAGCAGTCCTCGGCTGAGCAGCGTTTCGATTTGCGTCAACACACGCCATACTCACTTGTGACACCTGTCTTCTTATTCTAATAATGACTTACAGCTGAGGGAGGCGACGACCTAGCTATGGAGCTAAAGCTTCTAGCGCGCTAGTTGTTGTCCCCTTTCCTCCAGCATGGAAGGAACTTCGGAGATCCTCTCTTTGTTCCAATTGTGTTCTCTTTGCTTAGACCACGGTTATGCACGCCCGTTCTTTCATTGCCAACATGGCATTTTCCTATATCATTACGAAGTATGGGCAGGTTGCTGTCACAGTGGTTTCGCCCAATCATGTTTTATCACTTTTATCATTTACTACTACCATGACTCCTTCATTTCCTAACTGTTACTGCCCACTTTTATTTGCGTGTGTGTGTGTGTGTGTGTGTGTGTGTGTGTGTGTGTGTGTGTGTGTGTGTGTGTGTGTGACAGTCTTGTATACTGCATCTCCGGCGCATTTGCTTTTTCTTGCTCAAAATACGGCCCCCTCTGCGATCAATCTGCAACTTTCGCTTGTCTGGCGGATTACTTTGGTACATTATTATTTTATTGCATCGTCAATTCCGGCCGCCCACCGGCGACGGTTTGTCCAATTTCCAAGTTTTTTTCCTTTTTTTTGTTTACTTATTTGTTCCCCTCATCTCCTCAATCGGCGCACAAAATGAGTGGAGGATTCCTCTTTTCTAGATATCAGACTAATGGAGAAATCAATGTGGCCTGAGGGCCACCGCTTGGCTTAATCACTGTACAATAGATTGTGTCTGGGAGTGGTTACAATTGACGGGATATACTCACGTGATCCGTACTATTAGTATCTCGGTAGTCCGATACTTTTTAACCTTGACGGGAACCAAAACAAACAACAAGTCTATTTCTTTCTTCGTAAGGCTTTACGTATCAACCAAACACCAGAACAGGTAGAATCTACAACAATGGCACCGCCAATCCCAGGAGCCCACAGACGCAACGAGTCACAAACCCTCTCGCGCGGATCGCTTCTCCCCACCGGCGGCTCAAGCGCCTCCACGGCCATGATGGGAGCATCCTCAACAGCCATGTCCATCACCAAATCGCGCCAGTACGCGCATCTGCACTCGCAACTCGCACAATTGAATGCACATCTGGCTGATACGGAGAACCTGGTGCGTATGACGGCGGTGCAGGCCGGTGATATGCGCTTTCTTGGCGGGTATATCGGCGGGCTGTTTATGGGAGCGGCTAAGGTTCTGGGTGAGGAAGGGGTGAAGGGGAGTGCTGGGGGTAGTAAGAAGGATGCGAGTGATGGCGTTCCTATCAAGGAAGAGCACTGATAAATTTTCCTATTCACCCCTTCTCTACTCTATGGAGCTAGGATTTCCCAACGGGAGACAGACGGTCTATTTCCGCTAATGGCGAACAACCCATCATATACGAATCACCGTCAGTCCTCTACTACAAAAGCGCCTCCCAGGATGATCGCAGGCTCGTCGATACTATGATGCTCATAACTGGACGCCTGGTTAGATTGCACGCCGTTTTCTGGTTTGGGAGAAAAGACTCTACCTGAGCGTGCCCACTCCGCCCGCTTCCAGAATGAGTGAAGTCTCGGTCAAGGGCTTTCCGATCCATCGCATTGCAAAAGCGCGCAGAATATGGCCATGCGCGACGACCAGAACATCGGCTTTAGAACCGTCCAAGCCATCGAAGCTTTTCTTTTGATGCGTTTCGCGGATATGTGCGATGAACGCGTCGAGACGACGGCATATGTCTTCGGGCGACCTTTTCACAAATTCAGCTTCTGTCCTGGAATACTGTATCAAGAAAGGAGAGGAGGAGGCGGAGGGTTGGAGGAAGAGGACTCAACGCACTCGCCGCCAGGACACCCATCTCGCCAAATATCCCAAGGCCCTTGGCCGTTCTTCGCCCGCAGCGTCTTGATCTCGGCACTCGTCAGCCCTTCGTACTCGCCATAGTCCCACTCGCGAATGGCCTCGGTGATGGCAATGGGCGCGTCAGTTCGAATTGGTTCTTCATCCTCAGGACTGCGTGTCTCTTTCCAGGGGAGTCGCTCTCTGCATCCGATCTGTAGCAGTTCCAAGGTTCGCTGTGCGCGCTTCCGGGGGGAGACGTAGCTGTCAACCATGTCAATTTTCTTGTCCCCTTTACGTCTCTCGAATGGACGCCAAAGAGGATTTCAACGCATACACATGAGCAAGCCGCTTGGGCGCAATCAAGCGATCATTCCCCACGAGCGCCTTGCCCGTCGCCTTGACGCGTTTCTCGCCATTGGCTGTCAGCGGGATATCGGTGCTGCCCGTGTGCCGGCCATTAAGCGACCATTCTGTCTCGCCGTGGCGGACGATGAAGCAACGTGGCGTTGGCATTCTCTGGGGTTTCTTTTTCTCTTTATTTCTTTTATGTCATGCAGGTTGAAGATAATATCAGAATGGTTCCTGGACTGAGGCTCCCCCTCGATGACGTGAAGCCCCCACCTTGGATGATGACTAAGCTTGGCATTGTAGCTAACAAACTGTATCCTGGGCTTCATTCTCAGATTTTCGTTGATATACTACTGTGTTATCCGGTGGTATCTCTGCTCTGGTAGATTTAGGCTCCAAGTCCTCGGATCCACGCGTGCGTTCTCAGTTCAATCATACTGAAACTGCCTTCCGTCAAACGTTCGTAACTATGGGGTTAGAAGGTTGCCTCTCAAGAAGGACAGCGGACAGCAGGGAGCTCCGCAACCTGACAGCTTCTTGTCGCCAACAAAGCATATTATGCAAGATTATACAAGAACAGTCTCAGTTTGCCAAAGCATATAGTTATACGGTATCTAGTTGCAAATAAAACATGCTGAAATTGGAATGCAGCGCGATAATCTGATTTGTCAGTTCCGGAGTTCCCGCTCCACTCGCAAGGCTGACAAATCTGGCCGCGTCGGCGGTTTTCTATCGATTTGTTCTATTAGATCCATCACCAAACTGCGCTGTACTCATTAGGAAAATGGATGACGGGCCCTCGAATTATTGACTTTGCTGGACTTACCGAATGACTAATCTCCTTTCGCATTCTTTGACTTTTGAGAACTCCTACAGAAGAACAAACTACGTGACATGACTCCAATCCGTGTGATTTGCCCCCGCGTCTCCGTCGTCGAAGATCCGGTGCTGGGTCATGATCAGTAATCCCTTTTTGACACTCTCGACACTCTCGACGCTTTGCGCGAAACGCTACGTGCGCACCGCTACGTGCGTTAGTATTGCATGCTGGTGATGCGGGTCTATCTATCTATCGATTTATATATATTAGGTCTTGATTCTGTGATTTCGGAAGAACCGTTACTGGTCGTAAAGCACACGTTCTGACCCGACTGGTGCGCGAGATATATGCGGTGGCGCCCACGCGCAAACACTAAACGAAGGGAAAGAAAAGGAATCAGCAACTTGCGCAAGCACGGAAATCAACCATAACATACCGTGATGCCCCGGACTCGAACGAAATTCATCTGGCCGCCGCCAAACTTGGCCAGGGATACCAGCGCTTCTACGGATTCTGAGCAGCGGCAACAACAGCCGCCCAAGAAACAAAAACTCGAGTCGCCATCCACCACGCCGGTGTTTGCGAGCGAGCAGCTGCACGGTCCTTCGCATACGGTGGCCAGCCTCCAGAACAACGACACTTCGCCGGCGCCCAGTGACGGAAGAGAAAGCACACAGTCGTCGCAAGTGGAGTGGGATCCTTCGTCTGATGCTATACCGCCCTCGTTTGAAGCTGTCGTTCGGGCGTATCTACGGATTCCGATTGAGAAATCCATTGAGAGCTATCAAAACTGGCGACGTAGGTGTCCGCCCGACAAAGCCTGATAATAGGTGTCTGGGAAACTGATTGGTACCATGCAGGACAAGGCTCTATACATGATGACTATTGCATGATGTGCCACCGACCGCGCGACAAAGACCTCATCCCATGCTATACATGTCGCAGATGCTTTCACGACGATTGTATGCCTCCTGGCGGCTTATACGATGAATTGAGGCAGTGGTACTGCGCCATGTGTGTGCGGCGAGGCTGGCACGTGCAGCCCCCGACAATGACGCCCCCAGCGTCTCCTCGTTTATCAGCGCAGGACTCTACAGCTCAGGACCCTTCGGCTGCAGACAGGAAACTGCCACCGGGCACGACGGCCCAGGATTCACAGGCGCTATCCATCCTGGCTGAGATCTCGAGGTCGATGCATCGCGATGTCTCACACTCCCAGGCGCCGGCCCACGGCCAATACAACAGCAACAACTATCCAAACGCATCTGCCGCTAGTACTAGCGTGAATCATACGGGAAATGCTCGCCACTCATTCATGTCTACCCCCAAACCAACAGCGCGACCGA
This sequence comes from Talaromyces piceae, assembly GCA_001657655.1. NCBI lineage: Eukaryota > Fungi > Ascomycota > Eurotiomycetes > Eurotiales > Trichocomaceae > Talaromyces > Talaromyces piceae. The sequence goes on along the minus strand of JNNX01000005.1, from coordinate 970,755 downwards.
GCGTGTCGTCGCCATCCACACAGACGTTCTCCATGCTCGACTCGCACGCACGCAAATCTCGGTTCGCCACGCTTTCAACAGAAGTCGACTCGGCCCTGTGGGTTCTCTACCGGGAGCTTGAGAGCGCCACATCGTTGCGCCAGCGCATTGCCGAGCTGGAATCCGAGGTGGTCAAACTGCGCCAAGACGTCAGTATCCGGGACAATCAGATTATCCTGTCTCAGCGCTCCGCGCAGCCGGCTCCTGTCTCGCAGGCAGAGCTGGAGCAGCTGCGCTTCAAGGCTGCCAAATGGGACGCCTGCGCGCCGGAGCTGGAGCAGTTGCGCGAAAAAAATGAAGCGCTAGAACGCAACCTGAGAGACGCCCTCGCCGAGTGCGCCTCCAAAGACGAGACTTTGAATGAATGGAAGGGTCGATTAGCGACTTTGATTGGGCCGTGATACATGCTCATTGCTTACGTTTTCTTTCTTTCTTTCTTTCTTTTCGTTGTCGTGCCGATTGGTTCATTACTGTACAGTATTTACTTTTTCTACATAGCACGGTGTAGGGCGCATGTACTTTTGCCATGTTATTCCTGTTCTTCCTCTGCGAGTCATACTATTTGGTTATGGCCCCTCCCGGGGTTACCGATAAAGGGTACTCTCTGACAAACTGAGAACGTGCATGTCTCTCCACGATTTAGATAAAAAGGTTTACGGTATAATAATATACTAAGTAATCAATGACCTTCCATCTTCTGCTGGAACCTGATTATTATTCAAGGATATGAGTAATCATACCTTGTCCGTGTTGATTGGCTGGTCTGGTTGATGGTTTTGATCTGCCTTTGACAATGCAGATTGGATGGTGGGGCTCGCACCCGTTTTATGTAAAGTATGACACAGGAGGCTCTGTTCCAGAAACCATCTTTTCCCGATTCGACAACTCGCTATCTCACAATCATGTTTCGTTGAGATCCATTGAACAGCCTACTTTCGGTTTAGAAAGAAATGGCTCGCAGGCCCAAGCCCCCCGCGCGAGACCAGTCCAAACTGACCGGCAAACCTCTCCGTCAGACCCTGATCCCCTCACCAATCTACCACCACGACGAGGCCAAAGATGAAGCAGGACCCGAGATCAGCGGCAGCAGCACGACAACGGAAAATGCAAAGGGTGCGTATACCAAGGGCTGGCTCACTTCACCAGATCTCTACGAGGAGAATCTCCCATTCTCGCCAGAGGCAATGACCAGTCTGGCCAATTTCTTGCTGGCGAATCCCAATCAGAATGCGTCGCACTTGTTCCGTGCCGATATCCTGTTTGATAGCTCGGGGGAGCTAAAGACTCCATTGGAGAAGGAGAGGCTGCTGGCTTTGAATCATCAGACGGGGCATCGGGTTCAAACAGCCACGCATGAACCTGCTATCGACCAACGGCAGCAGCAGCAAGTCGAAACAAAGTATCCGGCAGCCAACATCCAAGGCTTGGAGCTGCAGAAAACCGTGGTACTGACGCTGATACCTCGGAATCTCAATCTTGACAAACCGATGAACCAGACTTGCTACTTCTATCAAGGCTCAGTCGCGTCTCCCACGTCGACGGGCAAGACTGTGCATCGGTTGCTGCAGATTCGGTTCCCGCACGTTGACTCGGCCGCGGATATGCCGTTTTACCACCCTCTGTTACGAGGGTTCGCCTTTATGTATGATTATGAAACCGAGTCACTGGCCGAGCAGGGCCACCTGGGTCCCGGAAAGGGAACGCTGTCTCTACACATACTGCCATTCCCAGCCGCGGACGGCTTTGATCCGTTCCCAACAAGGCTGGAGCGAACCCTCCAAGCTCTCCTGGCTACGCACATCCGGTTAGCCAGAAGCACACAATCATCGTTATCACCACCGGGCTCGTCCAACTCGCAACGGCCGCGGAAGGAGAACGTGGATGATACCTACAATCCATTCCAGGATAACCTGATACCCCGCCACCTCATACAAAACACCTATACGCGTCTCAAACTCACCTATGCACATCAACTATGCGAGAATTGGGTTGAGAATACCGAGCCGTCAAAGCACGTCTTTGAAGACTTGTCCATCACGGCTTTCCTGATCGAGCTATGGCGGAATATGTACGGAGTAACACCAAAATGCGAAACCGATAACGACCATGACAACGCAGAAAGGTTTCCGGGCTTTGTCGACGTCGCTTGTGGCAACGGGGTGTTGGTTTACATCCTCCTGATGGAAGGATACAAAGGCTGGGGGTTTGATGCACGCAGACGCAAAACTTGGTCGACTTTTCCGGACTGGGTGCAACAGAGTCTGCACGAATCACTCTACATTCCCAAACCATTCGCCATCGAAGCGTCTTCTCGGGAGGCGGACGAGAAGAGTGGAAAGAACCAGAAAGATGGCTATATTATAGCAGATCTCGAAAGCAATGGTATCGCGTACCACACTGGTGATTTTGCTACGGACACGTTCATCATTTCCAACCACGCCGACGAACTCACCGTCTGGACACCGTTGATGGCCGCCCTAGCTTGTCCAGACGCTCCACTACCCTTTGTATCTATCCCATGCTGCTCCCACTCACTCTCTGGCGCAAGGTACCGGTATCCCCCGCCAAAACGGCCAAAAGACCTGCCAAAAGACAAAAGACCTGCCAATTTTGATGATCACGTCAACGATCGGGAAGAAGAACACAAAGAAGAAGAAGGACAGCCCGCAACAGGCGACCTCAAAGCCCTCCGCAAAGCCAAAATAGCGTCAAGCACCTCCCAGCCCGGCGCTGACCTAGAGTCTCCTGGTGTTCTGAACTCCATGTACGGCTCTCTCACGGCGAAGACCATGAATATAGCCGCCGAGATTGGCTACGACGTCGAAAAGACACTGCTTCGAATCCCAAGTACGAGAAACATGGGTGTTGTTGGAGGTAGGAGATCGACGATACAAAAGCGGATAAACCGACAGAGCGTAACAGAAGGAACCCCGAATATAAGAGAGTTGATCGATGAGATCATTCAAAGAGAGTGCGCTAGAGAAGGAGGTGTTGGCGCAGCTTCCAACATCTGGATACAGAGGGCGATGGGGTTACAGAGGGGCAAGACAACCGGTGGTCATTAGCATATATTAAGTAAATGATGCTTCTAGCATAGACAACACCCGTGCTGATCGTCGATTAATAAACCTGAGAAGGATTAGAAAGAGGAAAAAATGAAAAAGGAACCACTATCCCTTATATGTATTAAAAATTATCCATAGAAGGTAGTTAGTCTGCATGCAATGGGTTTCTTCAAACATGCACGCCGACCCTGGAACGACCTGGTCTGTTGTCTATAGCCCTGCTCTGTCCTCTAACACTGACAGCCCTGTTCGCTGCTGACCTTACAGGGACGCCGGAGATCTGGCTCATCGTTCGAATAGCTCGACCAAAGTCGATGGCAGAGTAATCAGCAGGCACGTGTTCACCACTGACAATACACAAAACTTTCATGCCAGGCTTGTAAACCAAGCCACTGAGCAGTTTCGGAGTAATCAGAAAATATTGACTTCCTCCAGTCCCGCCGATTCCGTCATCTTCACTACCGGTGGGATTGCGAGGTGCACACGCTATATCCACCATCCGTTCGTGAACCATCCTTTCATTTCTTGGATCCATACCTTGGTTGATTTCATCAACAACACGGAACGGGGATGCCGACAGCGACTGAAGTGCCATCAAATAGAAAATGGTACTGACCGCCCGTTCACCTCCGGATTGTCGATGTGAATCGAGTACTGACAAGTTCTCGTGCTCCCGGAATTTGACCTGGATCTGAATGGACCATTGGTCAAAATCGCTGCCACCCTTCTCCCCGTTAGGCCCAGGCTCGTCTTCCACTTTGTCTATAGTGACTTGGCCAGCACAGCCAATCCTTGCAAACGAGTCCGAGAATGCACTGGATATCTTTTGAACAAGTGCATCTAATCTGGGTTCCCATTCGCCTCGGATTTCCGCTATGGCATGATCATAGTCATCAAGTTTGTTTTGGTATGCCGATAGTTTGTCTTGTAGCTTCTCAATGGCTCGCTGGCGATCTTCGAACTCCTTGATTAAACCAGCGCTACCTTCATGGGTTAGCTCAAGGTGCGCTTTCTCAGAGTCGATATCGGCATCGAGCTGAGCCAAGGTCAAATCTTTGACGCGGGCGTCAAGAAGCTCCTTTAGATCGGGTTGAGTCCTGGCAATATTTGTGACTGCAAGTGCTTCTCGTTGGTATTGTTGCCCAAGAGTAGCACTTTCCTTCTGTGCTTCTGTTGCCTCTCTGACCTCGGCTTCTTTGACTTTCAATATGTCTTGGATCTCAATGTTTCGAGCCTTGACATTCTCAAAGTCTGACAAAGCTTCAATACATCGGGTCTCCGCCAGGATTAAGTCTTGGTGAACTTGGCGCAGCGTGGTAACGGCATCCTGTTACAGCGTCAGTATTCTCCTTGTCTAATCAATGCCTAATAAACTAACAGCATAAGCAATCGCAGTTTCCGCCTTCTCGATAGCAACTTGATCCTGCTTGCTGCGAATAGCCAAAACGCGGGCACGAAGGGCTTCAAAATTATTCTCTGTAAGCCGTTTCTTCTCTAGCTGCTGGTCTGTAAATAGTCAGCAATTTGTTCATTACCTCGATTTACAAAGACATACTAAGCCTCTCTGGTAGCGCTCGATATGAGACGAGTGCCGTCTGTTTACTCGACTTCTCTTGCTCGAGTCGGACCTACAAAAATTTAGTAACGAGTATCGTAAAACCAAATTAGTGGGACTCACCTTTTCGTCATTCTTTGCTGTGTTCTCCTTCCCCAAACGCATCAACTCGGCCTTTTGAGAAGCTATCTCTTCTTGAATACCACGTAACTCGTTATCACAGGTAGCAATAACATCTCGTAGCTCTTGCTTCAGCGAGACATCCACAGGCTGGTTTGTCCATACCCTTGCTGGTCGTACTGTTTTCACTTGCGTAGAGGTCGCTCCAGGACCATATTCTCGTCTCCTGTTCACTTTGTATGATTGTTTCCCAGAGACCCAGCTGTTAATTACTGTGCTTTGCTCCATCTGGGCGTACTCGCGGTCTGAGATATCCCGGAGAACTATTGGGGTCCGATGGAGGAATTGTTCGTTGCAGAGCATGGCCAGGACTGGCTCAGGTCCTGTCAAGAAGTCTTTCGCCCAGCCGTCGAACCCCAGATCGTGTAACTCATCGTCTGAAAGAGGTGGCTGTAGATCATTGAGCCGATTGGTACAGTTTCTGATGCTAACATCATGGAGCCTCAGCTCGCCATTGAAGGTTTTCTGCAGAGTCCGGAAATCTTTAGTTGTTTGAGTGGTGAAGGCTAGGAAGTCGTTTTTCTGCAAAAGAGACTCGACTGCGTCCGCATACTTGGGGTCTTTGATCGAACATGTTATACAAGCCGGCCCAAAAACCTCCATCTCGAACTTGTCCTGGTTGTCCTTGACCCATTGATATGCTTTGTATGAATCAGAAGATATGCTTCTCAGCAGAGCCACCTGCTGTCCGCTCTGAGAGTCGAGGTTCTGCAACTCATTCTCTGCCTTTTCCTTCCGATTCTGCGTATCTCGTTGCTTCTCGAAAAGCGGCCGACGACCGTCTTTAATGCTCTGGGCCTTGCTCTCGGTCTCTCTGATCTCTCTGCCCAAGGATCGCTAAGGAAAAGGTGAGTACTAAGTCAAACAGTTATCAAGAAGTCGAACATACTATGCGCTCGTTGTAAGAATCAATATCAAAATCATCCGGCCGCTCTTCCATCTCCCGATTGATACGATTTATCGTCTGCTGCACTTTGGCTATATCTTGTTTGTAGCTCGCCCCCGTTTTCTTTTCTGCTTCAATCTGCGAGGCCAGATCTTTCATTGCATCTTCGTGGGCTTCCATTCTGCTTGCAATCTCGGTAGCGGTGGTTTCTGCCCTATTGAAATCCTGGCGCTTGTACTTCACAAACTCATCCGTTTTGCGATAATACTCTTGTTTTGAATTCACTGCTCTCAAAGCAGGCGCCAGCTCCTCTTTCAGGTCATGGAGTTCGCGCCTGAGCTGCTCCCGGCGTGCTCTTAGCTCACTGAACGCAGCATGGTGGTCTCGATATCTTGCAATAGGGCGTGCTAGTTCCATCATTTCAATGCGCCTTTTTATCTGCTCTCTCTCTCTCATTCTCTCGACATCCGCTCTTTGCAGCTGCTGACGATTCTCCAAGTTTGCAAGCAGGTCCCGGTCGCCCTTATTATCCAGGAGGATTTTTTTCTGCTCGGCTCTCAGCTTCTTGAGCGCATCGTGCCATTCAATCATCTGCGGACCTGCAGCAGCCCTTTGAGTCGAATATAGCAACTCGACTGGAGAGAGAGCAGCAAATTCGCTAACTTTATCCTGGGGGAGAAACTGGCATAAATTGTCCACCTGAATAGAGAACTTTCTTGCAAGCTTCTGAACTCGATTCTTATTCGCATCTCTGCCGTTGATAGTGAATGTACTTTTATTACCGTCATGCTTGATTATTCGTTGTATGACTGGATTCGTGTCGAATGGAGGGCCGCGGGCAAGTTCGATCTCGATGATTGCTTCTCTGCAGCCATGTTTCACGAATTCCGAAGCGTCTTTGGCACGCCCAAGGTGCTAGAGGAAAAATTTAGTTAGTTTTCAGTATCGATCAAATAAACAGGAGACAGCCGAAAACGAAAACACTCACCTGAGGACCCCAGCCCAAACCCAGACATATTGCGCAGACCAACGTGCTCTTGCCCGTCCCATTAGGCCCGATGACCATATTCAGTTTTGGGCCCGGGAAAAATTCCGCAGAAGTATACGTGACAAAGTCCGTCAACTTGATTCGTACGATTGCACCAGGTTGGAAATCGCCATACGTAGAGTAGCCCTTGGGGAGACCCGCCGTGGTCAAGGGGACCTTCTGTTCAAGTGGTTCTGCTTCATCTTCGCCATCTTCCTCGTCCCGACTTATGTCGTTATCAGATTCGTTTGCAACATCGATTCTGGGCCGTTTGCTGCCATTTGAGGACTGCGAGAAGGGTGTTGTCGCTCTAGTAGTGCGTCCTTCGTCATCTGAATCGTCCTCAACGCGTCTGCGGCGTCGTCTACCAACAGACAGTCGCGAGGACATCTTCCGTTAATCAGGTGCTTGTGGCCTGAACGTACAGAATCATGGAGGAGTTGCGACAGAGATCTCCAAGATAGCTCTCAATCCATATCAAAAACTCATCAGCGATGATTCTACCTTGGTCTTTCTTTGCCCCACGAGGCAGTGACGCGCGCGACGCGACAACGCATAAAGCCGTATATAGAAGGCGGTATGTAGTGGCATAATCATGTATCTGTCCGACTTAAATCAACTTTCCGCATCTGCGCATGTGAGCCAAAACAAATCTGTAATCGAATTTAAAAGTGGTCTCCTAGAAAGCGCCGTGCCTACCATGGCGCCGTCACAAAGAGTCATACGGAGCTTTTTGATCACTGGTTCAATCATCACCATTACAATTGGGGGCAGTCTTTACGGTGCCGAGTTGAAGACCAGGCAGGAAAAGAAAGAGGTGAGATGAGTCGCAGTTTTTCCCCGGAGCATGATTTCAGACCTCTAACCCGTGCTATCAGGCGGCAGAAAAAACATACCAAGCAACTTATGAGGAGAATATGCAGTCTCTGTTGAGTGCACGGGAGCAACTAGTATCAAAAAAGCTTGCGGTCGAGAGGCAGCTAAACGATCTGGAGGCGAAGGTGGCAGAGAGGGCTCGCAAGAACCTGACCACATCGACTAATAAATCAAATCAAAATGGCACCCCGAAGTGAATTGCACCAAGTGGATCGCTAGTTTGCCGAACGAAGTATCTTTGACGCCATGGACAATGCTCTTGTTGACTGCGTTATGTGCTGCCAAACCCTAACAATCATAATTGAAACTGGTCTGTGTTGGGCACCTGCTCCCCGCTTGAGTACACTTTTGGAGCATGGCTGTTCTGGTCATACATTGCGTTGTTCGGAACCAATCGTTGGAAACGTATGGAGACCCAGCAGCAGGCCCCTCGTTCTAGTTCGCGCCGAACAGTGTGACGGTCATCGCTCTTACGAAGAGGACTGAAATTGACTTGACTGGAGACGAGTTTAGTATTTAAAGTCTCTGTCTTTTCCAGCGACCGGCAACCGGCAACTAGAAGGACTGCGGCGGTGTTTGGAAACCGCCACAAATCGGGTAGGAGGGCTTGTTACTGTCAAGATGTACGCACTGGCGTGCGATGTGCTATCAATCTTACATACAAGCACCATTGTGTTTCCTCCTTAAGAGAAATAAAAGAACGCTGTTAGCCTCCGAGACCATAGTATAAAAATCAAGCAACAAGCAGAAGATGCTCTTGTCCAAAGTCCTTTATCTGTCTTCTACACAAGAGAAAACCCAAAGAGTAAACAACATAATCAAAAGTAAATATAAGGGTATAAAAGTCATTAGGGTATATAACCAGTCTATAAACATCCAAAGCCAAACGTATTCAAAGTAGTCAAAGCGTCTCGAAATCAAAACAACCGTTGATTTCGTCTTTCGTGTATAAGTAATTCAGTATTTTCAGATCTTCGATCTAAGCCCTGTAGCAAAGCGCATTATTGTAGTGATCGTTTCAATCGTCGATGACTCCTTGAGCCAAAGCAGCTAAGCTGGCCTCATATCTCGCCGGATTGTGATCACTCAGCATACCCGAAGTAAATCTGAGTTCGCCGAAATATGACTCGACACTTCGAATATACTTGAGTTGAGCCCTAGTGGCCGGTCTTCCCAATTGAGGATAGCTATCATGTGTCGTTGTCGCCGTTGTGAAAGGGTTCCGCTGCAGGACGCGCATGGTATCCACGACGAAGACTTCACCAGGTGGCATAAGTTTGGGTGCTGTCATCTCCTCACGAAGGCTTTGGAGTGCAGTCCATGCCCAGCTATCTTGCCCCAGGCCTTCTCCAGCGTTCATTATGATAGGGGGCTGGTTGACATAGAATTTGTTCATGATACTCTGTTTTATACCATCCATGACCCGCGAGCGAATATGCGATTTTGAGCCAGTGGTATCGTTTTTGAAAGATAGTGCCACCGCTCTGAAGTCGTGCAGTGTGCCAAGCGATAAACTTGGGACAATGTCATTTCCGTTTATGACAGTGGTGATAAGACCGCGAGTAGCTCGTCGCAAGAATGGTGACATGCATGCAGGTGGACCGAATGCATAAACATGGATTGGCCGATTAGGTGGTAAAGAGAATGTTTTATCTGCTTCTTGCTGATGGTCTGCTGTTAACAGCAGAGGGCCTGCCGCTTGAAGAGCCGATGCCGTCACGAATGAAGGGCCTTGAGGTTGATTGCTAGGCTGCGAGATCATTGTCGCAAGAATTGCTGCCACGCCACCACCTAGTGAGTGGCCGCAGAATACTACACCATAATTGGGAAATTCTTCAAGGGCAGCTTTGATGGTTGCCATGACTTTTCCACCGCCACCTCTTAGTAGCCGACTTGCAGAGGCATGCATACCTTTATGGACTTTCCAGCTTCTGCCCTGCCATTCTATGTCATCGAAGTCACATGTCATATCGGTTAGTACATCTTCAAAGCCCCAAGTTCCTCGCAGAGTCAGCACCACGGCTTTAGACTCATGATCAAGGGAAAGATAGTGCACAAGTGGGAATCCGGACTCCGTTTCTCCGACGGAGTTGCTGCCTCCATCAGGATCTACGTAGGACGACAGCAGGATTGTAGAGGGCGGGAGGCCGGTCATGCTGGAGAAAGAGTTATGTTCGTGATTATTCGAGTCATGATTCTGGATCGTTCTCTGGGTGTGTGGTATCCCCATGACCTTAAGCGCATTAGAGCCATATGATGCAGATGAGAATCGACAGAAGCGCCGAACATTGTTGACCAAATGGTTCTGTGGAAAGATTCCTGGCACAAGACCGTTGCGATTGAGACCAAAAATCGTAGACTCATCGTCGTATATGCTCTTCCTCGGTCGGGGCGCCAAAATGAGGGAGGTTTCCGAACCGGTTGGTAAAGAATAGATACTCGGAACGAGAGAATGAGATCTCCCATGTGATATTGAAGCATCACTGTTCGATATTCTGCCAGATTCATCCAGCCGAGTTCTGGACAGCGAACTGCTACTGCGAAAGTGTGCCCGGGTGATGGAGGCTGATCCTGGGCGGCTGTCAACGGAGCATATTGAGTATGTATCATCGCCCCTATTGTTCACGGAGAAGTAGTCCGTCCGTGACGAGGACCTAAGATGCTGAGATGCTCTAGCAGTGATTGGAGAGGGTGTCGAGCGATATCTGGGGTTCTCCTTGGACGGTACCCGAGGGAGCGTCTTGTTAACACCTGCCAAAGTGGGTGCCTGCTGTCGAGTTTCTTTGACTTTAGGGTTTCGGGCATTGGATGCCATTGCAGTCCGAACTCGATTTTCCGGCTTCGACTTATTGGCTTCTGGCATTAGAGTAGTAGAGGCACTGCCCTTCTTCGATGCTTTCCTTACGAGACCCTTGGGACTGTTTATACCAGGCTTCTCTGCAGTTGCGGGCTTCACTTTCTGGGCAATTTTCGAGAGAGATGCTTTGCCAACAGAGTTGCGCGGGTTTTCCGAACCACTCAACGAAGAAGAGCTAACCACGCGGCGAGGGCGCTCCTCTCGTTTATCTGTTATAGTCTCCGTCGAGTCGGATTGCTGAGAGGCTTTGTGCGTTGTTCCGTCCATGACCAACTTGGCCTTCCTTGTATCATTATGTGGAGCAGACTTGGATTGGTGAGACACGTTTCTGTTATGTTCATCCGATAGACCTGATTGATTCTGAGGATAATGAAGATCCCCAGGATGAATGTCTGCACTCTCGGATTCATTGAAGGCGGTGCGGAACACTATTGTGTGTTTAGGAAGTCGCCGTGCTCCCAGGACGCCTTGTTCATTGTGAAATCTCTCCTCGATCATCATTGTGCCTGGCGGGGCGACAATATCGGCGGTGTCGTCATCATAGACATCCACTGTGATAGTGCGTGCTGTCACTAGATCAGTCCTCACGGAGGCACGGCTACCTTTTGGGAGTTGCTGCATGATATATAGACGAATATCTTCATCAGACATTTGAGGCTGCTCCTGAGGAGAGAGGTTCCACAGTTTCCCAGGGGTATTTGGACGAGAACCGACATGCTCTAGGGCTTCGAATGATTCTTCGTTTCGTCCGGGAGCAAGGAATGACGCCCGGCGCGATGATGTGTCATCCACCATGCTCTCTGTATATTCTTGTGTCTGTGTTCCAATGACGTCGGCCCTCAGGCCATTGTCTAGAATTACAATATCCCAAATGCTTGCTTCTCCTTCACTTTCACGCAGCTGTTTCTCGGTATTCAGCCTTCCCCATCGTTGTAACAGGGCAAACCCAACTAGACCGACGAGGAGGTCCCCAACACCGACAAAGTCGTTGCCGTCGTTGCTATCTTCCTGCTTGCTGAACTCACGGTGTATGAGTGTGATAATCGCAGAAATGGCCCGCGAGGATTCTGTCGAGCCTAGGATCGCATCAAGTGTATAAAGCAAGTTTTGTGTCAGATTTGAAAACGACGAAAGCGCGACTTCAGACAGATGGAACCCCGCAGCCGCAAAGAAGGAAGCCGAAGTCACAGTTGAGTGCAAAGCTTCCAACTATGGGTAATCAGCGAGCTGGACCGTTATCATGTTCAAATTTGTCTCAGGCGACTCACGCTGCGCTCTAATAAAGATTCTGCTTCTAATCGACCAAATTCGCCGTGGCTGCGTCCGGCCACATCGCGGCCGGCTTTCGTCAGGACAGCCTCCACGAGGGCTCTGCTGAGTTCTAGACCCGTGAGAGTTGTAGCCCTCGCGCCACCTATTGCTGCGCCGCTAAAATATGTGCCAACACGCAAAGAAAGCGACGTCGAGTGGGCAATGAAAGATACCACAGTTGCAATGGATTTCGGGAGCAGCGTGGCACCTGCAGCGGCTGTGCGGCTTATCAGGTCCGAATGATCGTCAGCCGTCTGTTCATTTGTGTCATTGGGGTTTTGTCGCGCATCGTGAGAAGAATATTGGGCTTGGGAGCGTTCAGCCATGGCTTGAAGACATTAAACCGAGCCCGAGATGTCATTACGGGGTTTCGCATGCGCTGGTGGAGAGAGTGTGGAAAGATGGATGAAACCAGGTACATGGGCAGCAAAAGGGAACACTCTAGAAATAGCAGGCATCTCATCAGCCACGCGATATCGACGGCGATCCGGAAGAATTGAGTAAGGTTGAGTCTACGTCAGGGCTGGGGCGTTGGTCTCCTTGCTGCATCGTTCTGCATGTGATCGCCCCAGTCTGGATGCCCCACGACGCATTCCAACTTCAACACTCCTAAATTTTCCTAATCTCTACTCACGAAGGTATTCAACAGATGGGCAGTTCAATCAGTCCACCTAAACATCTGTCTAGGTCTAGATCGGTTGAATAGCCAAATTACACCCGCCCCCGTCAGCTGCACATCACAGAACCCGGTTCTGTTGTGATCGCATTTTGCTCCACTCGTCAACCACCGGTCATCGACAGTTATCAATTATTTAAATCAACCAATGCATTACATAGAGATGTGTTTATCAAGTACAATTCACCTACATATGGTTCCTATCGCAACTACAAACCATTTACAACGAGGATTTCACGTCGCCGCCGTATTGAACGCGTCTAACGACGTCCCTGCGGCATTCAGCAACCGATGGAATGCCAGCGATCAGCATGCTAAGATGGAAATCCGCAAGCAGGCCTTGCAAGACGGCTTTAGCTCCATCTTTTCCATTGATAGCGTAGCCATACATTGCTGGCCGACCCACCAACACAGCCCGGGCGCCTAAGGCAAGGGCTTTGAGAACATCAGACCCTGTTCGGATGCCGGAGTCAAATAGGACTGTCATGTCTTTCCCAACCGCATCGACTATCTCTGGAAGAACTTCTAGAGAACCAATTGCCCCGTCCAGTTGGCGGCCTATATGCATTATCAGTAACAAGATGAAAAATATACGACCGCTGCCAAACTTACCACCGTGGTTTGATACGACAATACCATCGCACCCATATCTCAGCGCATTCCTAGCGTCGTCTACGTGCTGGATGCCTTTCAATATAAGAGGACCATCCCAATTCTTTCGTAGGAAAGCGACGTCTTCCCAGGTGTGATTCTTGCCGAAGATGCTCTGCACCCATTCTCTAGATGAGTCGATGACGTTGCTTTCAGGTTTCTCGCCGTATTCTTTCTCGAATTTAGCACGGAAGACAGGGTCGGTAAGGCCAAACTCTGTCCCTATTCCAGCTAGGAAAGGAAGGTACCCATTGTCAAGATCTGCTGGGCGCCTGCAATGCTTTGTGTTAGCGAAGCGCCAGCGGTGGAGCGTGACTTAACCTTACCAGGCCAAAGACCAGGTATCCAAAGTAACCACTAGGGCTTCGAACCCATTTTCTTTTGCTCTTTTCAGCAGAGACAAGGTGATATCGTTGTCACTCGGCCAGTACAACTGGTACCACCTCTTACCACTTCCACTACTAGCGGCTACACTTTCAAAAGAGGACCCTGAAGCCGTGCTCAGGATGTACGGGACATCAATCTCAGCACATACTTCTGCCAGCCCTGGTTCTTTGTCTGCATGTGCTAGAGACTGGACACCAATGGGCGCCATTAACAGGGGGTGAGGGTACTTTTCCCCGAACAGCTCAACGGAAGTATCGACTTCGGACTAGTCAGGGACGTTCAGCCACTTTATGGGGAAATATTGGGAGTAACGTATTAGAGAACTCACCGTTTTTAGCATCTTCGGTATACTGCGATCCTGTTAGCGAAGAAGCAGGTGAGCGAACACGGCAAGCTCAACGTACAGCTTCCATTGACGAAAAGCAAGACGATTGCTATCCATAGTAGACTTTTCACCGGCACCGCCAGATATGTAATTGAATGCGCGGGCATCCATAATCTGACGCGCTTGCTCCTCAAGCTTCCGGGGATCCGTCGTTACCACTGGCCGGCCACGAGCATACATGGAATTAGCATATATCGTTTGCTGATATTGGCCATAGTTTTCAGGCATCGTGACAGTTGATCGCAAAGGTACGTTTATACAAGGCCAAATTGATTTAGACTGATATTAACCAGTCTCCGCATGAACCGATAGGCCAGATGATTGAAGTTCTGTTGATCTAAGAAAGAAGGAGAGCAAAGTGACATCAACGTTGGATAACATAAGGCTGGCTGAAGTGGGGCGCCCAGGGACGGGCCTCGGCTGTTCCCGTCTGGCTGCCTGCCTTATTCTCCGGGCATCAACGAAAATTACCCAAAGTCGACTCATGACTTATTTATATATTTTCATTTACAACAACTTTGTCAGCCAGCATTTAGCCAGTATATAAATATCCGAGTCACTCGCATCGAACTTACTTCAGACTTTTACCACAGGATCCAACCCGCTGGCCCCAGATGTTGACAACTATAGCAATATGCGCAGCATCATGCAGTCTCCTTCCAAGCTTCACGCAGCCTCAGTGTTGGTTGTTTTGATATCGATTTTTCTTGCCTATAGAATTATATCGCCAGTGGCATGCCCCGTCTGCTCATCAGTATCCCCGCTCTCGAAAGGTCCTCATTCTCCGAGCTGGAATACGTGGTTTCATCCCGAGCGTCTGAACTCGACGTTATCACCAAGAAAGTTTCCTAACTGGAACATACTTCATCATTTGGGAGGAAATGGTCCTTGGGTTCAGATGGAGCCATCTGGAGAGCCCGATATTGGGCCTCCCGAACAGTGCACTGTCGAGCAGGTACATCTGGTATGTGGTCTAAACCCAAGAACTACTCACATAAGACTAATATGGCACTTTCCTGCGTTGCGTCGGCAGCTTTCCCGGCATGGCGAGAGGTACCCGACACGAAAGGTTGGAGAGCGTCACTTGGCACTGGTCAAACGTCTGAAAGATCTGGACGTGCCTCTAAACGGCTCGCTTGCTTTTCTGAGCAACTGGACGTATTTTTCTCAAAACACTGAAAGGGACTTTGAACAGCTTACCTCTACTGGACCGTATGCAGGCACACTTGGCGCTTTTACCACAGGGACTCGGTTTCGTACCCGTTATGGCCATTTATTTTCCTCAGACAGCAAAACCATAATCTGGGCGTCGGACTCGCAGCGTGTCATAGACACTGCAAGGTATTTTGTCTCTGGGCTTCTTGGCTATGACTGGGAAACAGCCGGTAAAGCTGAGGTGCAGGTTATTCCGGAGACCGTAGATCGGCACACCGATACCTTGACGCCTGGCGATTCGTGCATTCAGTACATCGAAGACAAAATCTTTGGCCATGATTATGGTAAGAACATGCTTGCGAAATTCCAAGAAGCATACCTTCCTCCTATCATGGAGAGGCTTGTCCGTGAAGAGAACAACACCGCGCTCGGTTACCTTTCCGCTGCGGAAGGATACAGCATGCAGGAAATGTGCGGTTTCGAGACAATCATACGTGGATCCAGCCCCTGGTGTGAAATTTTTACCGAAGAAGACTGGGAACAATTTGAATATGCCAGAGATATCCTTCACTACTACAGGGCTGGCCCTGGAAATAAATATGCAGCAACGATGGGAAGTGTATACGTGAGTGCTACTGCACAGCTTCTCCGCGCTGGCCCGACGGCCGGAAGGGTGTTTTTCAGTTTGTACGTCGAAAGTCATGTTTGCTATATGCGAAGTAACTTTGAGCTGACATACCTATGTTCTATTTAGCGTTCACGACGGAGACATGGCTCCCGTCCTAACGGCTCTGGATCTGTTCCACGACAAAGACGACCCGAACCTTCCCGTGACGCACGTCGCCAAAGATCGCAAGTGGAAAGTGTCTACGGTCATGCCGATGGGAGGGCGCGTAACCATCGAACTACTTCGGTGCAAGCAAACGTCCAGAAAACTGGGAGATAACTTTGTGCGTATCAACATTAATGACGCCATAATCCCATTGCCTGGTTGCGACTCTGGTCCGGGAAAAAGCTGTCCCTTGAATAGATTTTTGAAGAGGATCACTGATAAGCAGACGAAAGCTGGTAAATTTGCTAAAGTGTGCCAGACCGGCGCCGTTGATACTGGAATTACGTTCCTGAGACAACCCGGGTTTAAAGCATAGATTCAGACTCACCACCACCACAGTGACTTTTATATTCCCTTTGTCTTCCTTTTTCTTTTCTTTTCTTTTCTTTTCTTTTCTTTTTTTTTTTCTTTTTATCTTATATTTAGAAAGCATGATGAATCGACGATTTAAACCATTATCTTCACATGATCTGATAGAATACGAATTTATAAACTGCGCGGGTGACTAACTAGCCTGTACTGTATATAGATGTTTCGATCTTCAGGTCTGTTGCCATGATATGTATCCACCGAACCTGCTTGTAAATATACATCGGCGGATTCTGTTGCAGCCGACATTGTCATATTCACAACGACGGGCTTTAGTGCTAGATTCGCTGACTAGCTGCATCCATGAAATATTTATTGACTGACCAAACAGAGCAGTCGAGGGTTATCAAAATTCCAACTATAGCAAGGGACATCTGGAGGGAAAGCTGTGATGGTGATCGTCAATGTACGGCATTTGCTGCCTCAGCAACGAGGCACACATCAAGCAAACAGAGCAAACAAGCCTGTCGCCGGAGCTTGATTTCGTCGGGACCGCAAAACAACAAATATCTGAGAGCTTTGACAAATCTTAGCTGCGCTTTCCCCTGTGAGCAAACACTTATTTAATGTGCTTTTAGGATTGAACTGTTGCTGGCCTTAGCTTTGAAGCCTTTTGATCCTTTATCTTTCAGTCTTTTTTTTTTCCTTCTGCTCTACCGCATCGCATAGCGGTCAGGGTCGACCTTCTTCCGCCTTCTTAAAATGGAGTACCACTTTGTGCCACAGGAAGAACGCGCGCGTGATGATAAAGGCAACCTTTTGCCGTGGGGTTACATGTACAAAGAGTAGGCTAGCCTTTGGTTGTGTGGATCGGGATTCTTTTCTTGTGGGAAGACTGACATGTCCCATTTCAGTGAATCTCTAAACCCGCGACGCCCTGCAGAAGAGTCTGGCCCTTTTGGGCGGCGAAGAAATGCTCGCTATGACCACGCTCGCTCTCGAACTCGTACTGGCACACCGGCTAAAAAGGAGAATCCCAACGTCGCTGAGTTTGGCCGACTATTCGCACAACAACAGGAAGAGGAAAAGGCGGCGCATGCCAACATTCCCAAATCATCGTCTTCATCCAACCTGGAAGGGTCAAGAAAGACCGTCGACAAAGTTGCGACCGAGTGTATTCTGTATGGATACAAGAGCAAGGAGACTGAGTGGAAAGTGATTGATAAATACGAGCGGATATCGCAGGGCTTCATTTGTGAAGACTACCCTCGCAGTGACCCCGATCTCTCGAACAAGTTTTCTCAGATGCTCAGCGGTGGTGATGTTGTCATACGACCCAACCTCTCGGCGGATGCGAATCGAAAATCCAAGCGCTATGCAGGCGGTCTCCACTGGATCAAAGTCACGTTTGACTCGACAATGGCCGCCGATCGTGCTTGTTTCTACTCGCCTCAGGAAATCGATGGACATCTTGTCTTTTGCGAACTGTATCACGGGCAAGGTCCTGCGGAAGACATTCCCATACCGAAGGAATCGGCGGCCGCCGCCACTCGCACCAGGTCCAAGACACACCATACGCTCTCTACGTCTCACTCGACTGCCTTTCTCCAACACAAGGAGCTAGAGAGGTCGACTCTGCCGCGATCTTTTGGCATGAACAATCTTAGCGCCGTCAGCGACATTGACGAAGGTGATTCACAAATGTCTACCGCAACTGCCAGCTCGGCGACTGCGACTGCGACTGCAGTCGAACAGCCCCCAAGTATCCGACAGCGAGCAGTGCCAGAAACACCGACGGAGCCGCAACCAGAGTCCGAATTCATGACGCAGATTCCCACCGTTCGACGAGCAGTTCTTCGCCCAGTCACCGAAGCCCTTCCGCCTCAGCCAACCATGACTGAGCGCATTCTCCGTTCGATTCCCATTCTCAGTTGGTTTACCGGAGATATCGTGGGGGATGGCCCTCAGTTTAACGAAGACGGTGTTTTCGATTATACCAAATCGAACATTTATTGGCGCTTCTGGTACACCGTTGACCAGCTCCTTGGCACGGACATTTGTGGGCTGAAAGAAGACTCATGAGAGAGAGGGTGAAGGGGCAAAAAAGTGACTCTAAGTACAATATATTCTGAGTAAGGAGCATGGGCAGCCACGTTCAGGCCTCAGGACAGCTTTTGTTTCCACATCGCTTTGCATCACCTGGACCAGGCAGTGGCTTCTTCATCAACCACACCAGCGCCCTGCATTATGCTTTCCCCAACGCTTCTTTCGGACTGTCATGGAAACAGTGATACCACCTGACGTGGACTACACTCGCTTCAAGAGTGATGTCTTCTATCGTTCGGAGTGAACATGCGATTTGATCCACAACCCTCTCTCTCTCTCTCCTATGTTCCAGCCTCCCCTTCTGCAACGAAGTTAATGTCATCATCTATTATCACCGACTGTATTTTTTTTATGTCCTACTTTATTACACCATAAGAGTCATGTGGCTCATCTTTGATATGCGAGATCGGCGCTGCCTGGATGTGTATTTCTTTTGTTCTCTTTTATAGCATTGGGGATGATGGTCTGGCATGGAAGTTCCTTACGTCAAGGAATTCAGCGAGCATATGTATGTCATAGGCAGGTCTGCTTTTTTTTTTTTTTTTTTTTTTTTTTTTTTTTTTTTNTACCATCAAATGTTCATCGTGTTGCCTCCGAGTAGTGTACTCTACAAGTATACAGTCTTAGTAATAACGCGTTAGGGTTTAGCCGAGTAGAGCCGCAGAAGGCTTCGAGCAGCAGAGGCGGCGCCCGTCATGCGCTTGCGACACCGACCCTGTAGACAATTCGTAGCAACAGAAACAAAACGCAGTCTTGGCCAGGTAACTAGCTAACAGCCCGTAGATCTAACTAGCACCGTCGCACTGCCTGCTGGCGTCGCTTTTATCGCGTGGGAAAGCAGTGAGGGAAGGGAAAAAAAAAAGTCGAGAATCTCGGCTCGGCTCATCTCCAATTTTCGCACTCCACACAAACCGCTGATTGGGCCGCACCAAATAATCAGCGGGTATTCGCGAATGGCTCCGAGCTTCAACCACCACGGACTGAATTCAACCTAACCCAAACACCCCTTCCCACCAACGTCAACGAATTCCTCGCTCCTAACGAACCGCCCTATCTCGACCCCCGAGAGAGAGTTTCCCTCTAGTCCGGACTCTCTTCCTTCTTCTTCACCTCGCCCGACCCGATATTTTTTGGTGTCTGTGTGACCAGAATCGATAAGCGGTCGTATCGTCGTCTTCCCCCGCCCTCGCTCACACCTTTTTTCCCCTACGCCAATTTCTTTTCACACCGTCGAGGCTGTACAAAATGGATCAAGCCAAGTTGGCCAAGCTCCAGCAGAGCGTGCGCATTGGTATGTCAGGCTTCTCTTTTTGTTTGGGGGGGGGGGGGGGTGGGGGGGNATCACATGACTTTGAAGGAATTCGCCTGAGAAGTCTCAGAAAAAGGGTCTAGGCTCTGGGTGGAGAGTAAAAGAGTTATGATGAAAGGGGCTGGGATATTGTGACATTGGGTTATTGATTCGGTTGCTAACATATACTGCTTCTATAGGGTATGTAATGATATCACTTCCGACATCCGTGCTCTTATCCCACACTCTGTCGTCGTCCGCCCAGAGTGATGCATTCAATCAGCAACAAAAAGGGCCGCTTGCAGCATGCGAAATAGCCAGTACTAACGGCATACAGAGGAAAGGGTACTCCCCGCCGCAAGACCAAGCGCGTTCACAAGACCTCCACCACCGACGACAAGAAGCTCCAAGCCACTCTGAAGAAGATGAACGTCCAGCCCATCCAGGCTATTGAGGAGGTCAACATGTTCAAGGAGGACGGAAATGTTATCCACTTCTCCAACCCCAAGGGTAAGTTTGTCTTGCGATACAAGTTTGGGTGGCGGAACTAACGTGATATGCTCCGTCCAGTCCACGCCGCCGTTCCCTCTAACACCTTTGCCATCTACGGCAACGGTGAGGAGAAGGAGCTTACTGAGCTTGTTCCTGGTATCCTGAACCAGCTTGGCCCCGACAGCCTGGCCTCGCTCCGCAAGCTTGCCGAGAGCTACCAGAGCCTCCAAAAGAAGGAAGGTGAAGGCAAGAAGGATGACGAAGATGAAGATGATATTCCTGACCTTGTCGAGGGCGAGAACTTTGAGGGCACCGTTGAGTAAGAAGAACAAAAACAAAACACAATCCAGGAATAGATTGATTCTCCTTTGCCCCTCTGTCTCTCCCCCCCCAAACACCACTTTTTCTCTATCACCTAGCGAAACGGCATTTTTCAGATCAGGCGACGAGATTACCGACGACGCAAATACCAAATCTTTTGATGTAATGTCACTATCAAAAAACTTTTTTTCCTTTTTTCTTCATTTTCCTTAAAGAAACCGAGAATTATGCAGGAAGCTGCTGGCAAAAGAAATTCTAAACATTCTGTTCTGAACAAGCCGGAGAGGGAAGTCTAATCAGGATGAAATGGTTGCAGTTGTGCTCAATTCCTTTTCAACAGCGTCTGTAAAATACTGCGCAAGCTGAATGATACGAAAGTTCCTCTCAACTACCTGACTGCTACAGATATATGGGGCCGTAATTGGCTGCAACTTGTGCATGGCGACCGTGGACAATGCCCACTATGGACAAACATATGTGGAATGCGTTATAAAGTCTGTATATACATCGTGTCTCTCCATTAGGTCACCCTCTATGACCATATTCCGAAAATGTACAACCAAAAAGCACGCGACTATAATGCACCGAGCTTCTTGGACAAATCGGTTTCCGTCCACTCCCACAGCTGCTTCGCCAGCTCATCGTCCTGGACAAATCGATTGCTGACCTTCTGCCCAACCGGGGTATAGTACCCACCGTTCACCAACTCGTCTTGACGAGCGCCAGCAGCTGCCCAGAGCTGGTTCAATGTCCCGGATCGGACAGACCTAAACACCAATCGCGTCACGACGGACAACCCGTACTTGGCAATCTGGTTAGATTTTCGCGTGCCGTCGTACAGCTGCGTCGAAACAATGCCAGGGTGCACGGAAACCGCCTTGATAACAGGATAGCGCCGTGCAAGCTCAGACGCAAAGAGGATATTCGCGGCTTTGCTGATGCCGTAGCGTTCCCATGTGCTCAAGCGCAACAATCTCTCTGTCGACGACATGGCCTCAGAGAGACCCATGTTCGCAGGCGCCAGGCAATTGGCTGCGCTGGCCACTGTGACCACGCGCACCTCTGCGCCTGACTGTGCGGTTTTGAGTAGGACAGGCAAAAGAAGCTTGGTGAGTAGGAAATGCCCAACGTGGTTGGTGCCGAATTGGATTTCGTAGCCGTCCGGCGTCGTGATGGCTGCTTCGGCCATGACCCCGGCGTTCAGTATGAGAAGGTCGAGTCTCGAGCTGTGTTGCTTGAGCTGCTCAGCGGCTCTCTGGACGGAAGAGAGAGACGCCAAGTCGAGGGGCAGGTGCTGGATATCCACTGTAGGGGGTGAAGACGAAGACGTAGACAGCTCATCCTGGATTGACTTGATGGCTGCTATTGCTTTGGCTTCGGTCCTGGCTGCGAGGTAGATTCGCGCCGGGTTGTGTCTTGCCAGTTGAAGAACAGTCTCCTTCCCAAGCCCAGCGTTTCCTATTTCCGTTTCCTCGTTAGCAAGTCCGACTTTGGGTGTTCCTCGTATAATCAATGCCAATGAGCACCTCCTGTCACAAGAATGACCTTTCCCGAAAGGTCGCCAATATCTCTCTGCGGTTCGAACGAGTATCCAGCCAGACCAAAAGTGAGCTCGCTCAGGCTTGGGGCTGCTGCGGTCAACAATTCAGCAGGGTTGTATAGTCCACTAGCAGTAAATCTGCATAGAGCGTGCACATCCTCGGCGAGTGTTGACCGCGGTTGGCTTGGATCGGGTGGTTGCGTCATTGAGACGGTGCGAGTAGCTGTATCAACTTTTGATCATGAATTTGTAACTTCCTTTTAGGCCTAGAAATGTGTTTCAAGAATTGTATATGCATGCGGTGTAGAAAGGAGTAGGGAACAAATGCATGCTCCTCCTGTCTACCATATGCCACTCGTCCGTTCATTGGGTAGCGCCGAGCCGAGGCTAACGTACACAACGGAAAAAGTGGCCACTGCGTGGCAATACCAAGACTGCTGTCAAACATCAACAACAATAACTTGGGCCCAATGGAAATTGACTGATCGCCGTGGGATGTATGACTCGGTCTGCTCCACTCGAACTTGGATATCTGGTTAGGAGGTCAAGAAACTGTTTGAAACACAAAAGTTATTCATTTATCGTTTGTTTATGTTGGAGCTATTGTTGTCCATTGTTGGCATGGGAACAACACACTCTCTTCTCAGTCCGATCAAGACCACCCCGAGGGATAATTGAGATAGCATTCTGCGATTAAGGAAAGTCAATAGCGAATTTTATTGACGAAGCGGTAATGTGATCAGGCATACTGATGAAACTGTCGGTATATATTAATCATTTACATCCATCCCTCTGAGGGCATCTAATCATGCACGGATTGTCAATGCCCGGATATCGAGCCAGTCCGGCCATCCAATTCGTGAATATACCGTGAGCTACCGGGAAGTTCATTCAGTCCGGTTGAAGCTATCTCATGTGCTACATAAACGGGGGCTGAAGTTGTTGCAGGTAGCTCGGATTTCCTCTCGCCATGCCATAACGCCTCTGTGGCGTTTCTATTGCGACGAGGACGTCTATAGAAGAAGAATACCGCCCCAATTATAATGAGCAAAGCCGCAATAGCCACGCCGATTCCGACACCTGCCTTTTCCCCTTTAGAGAGACCGTCTGAGGAAGGTGACGTATCGGATACTGGACGATCCGAATGTGATGCTGTGGAAATGGGCGCCGCTGCTGCATGCGCAGGAGATTTTTCAGTAGAGGCTGCGTGGGTTGTCGTTGGATCCGACGAGGTGGAGGTGATTGAGCTCGAAAGGCTCGTTGATGTAGCAGTGGTTGCTGAAGGTTTGGTTGTCATTGGAGTAGGACTTGCGGGCCCAGTCTGTGGCGGAAGGGAGTCACTTGGCTGCCATCGAATCGAGACCCCCAGGGCTTGAAAGTAGTTAGAACAGCCCAGAGCTATTGTTGCTGCTGGTGTTGCTTCTGTGTTGTATGTTACGATTTCTGTCGTCCAGGTAGGCCGGCTAATGGTACACGCGTCGATCGTAGCCCATGGATACATGGAAGTATCACTAGCTGCTCGACATCCATATCCACTAATATCAGAACCATTGTCAATAAGTCGTTTCAATTTCAGCAGGAGTGTTTGCAAGAAAACTTTGCAAGAAAGAAAAGAAATTATATGACTTCAAAATATCGCCATATCACATGGTGGAAAAGCACACAACAAAAGGCACCTCGGGACTACTAACCTGGGACAGCACGTCGCTCTATATTCCGTCAGCGTTCCACTCAGCGTATGTGTGCTGGGTTCGCATCCAAGTGTGTAGTCCGAAGGACAAATTCCTGGTGAAAAGTGTGCTAGAGGCGCCCATCCCGAAGGGACACAACCAGCTTGGCTTGTTGTAGGTCCGAGATGGATCCATGAATAACCACCAGGGATATCGGGCTGAGAGGGAATAGAGGTGACCTCTAAATATAGGCCCTGCAGACAACTGTCGACAGGGCGGAATTCTGTCGTTAATGGTGCCACTGCAGTGGCGGTCACATCGCCGGCTCTTGAAGGAGCCATAGCAAGTCGTCCTAACGCAAGCCTTCTTCGCCTTTCCACCTTTATATGAATATGTGTCTGAAATGATATGCCAAACAGCGGGAATTAGTATCAAGAGTTTGATTTTGTGAAGACAAAAGATAAGATCATGTTGGATATATGTAGGTACAGTCCTTCAATAGAGGATGAAGAGCCTGCAAATGCCGGAGATGTTAAAGGCTTTGCTACTGTCGTATTGTTGGTACGTGTTTCTTATTGGACTGGCCCCATTGATGCTCCTTGCGCAAGACTCTTTAAAGAAGAATTAGTGTATGCGCTACTTAACTTAGCTTTACGATCTGACTATTGCTGAAGGAGCTTAAACTTCCCATCAATAATCTCGATTTCCGGTCCGGAAATACATATTCCAGCTCTGACGATCTTTATTTTGCCTACTGATATAGGACATACCGCTAGGTAAGGTTGAAGTCTTCTTTCTGTCGCCATAGTGGCTGTATTCATAACCGACGAGAACTTTGGTTCGACATGGTCCGTGGAGTTTGGCCCCAAAATCTTCATGTTGAAAGTATGCGACCCATTGCAACGTCGCATTTCGCCATTACCTTATCCTCGAAATACTCCAAGCTAAACTTAATGTATCAATAACATATTGAACTCTCTCGAAAACTAGCTACAATAAGGTAATACATAAGCGGAGTTCCTTAAGCTTATCAACCTGCCTGATTTAGTTGATAGTCGATCTTACATAGAATGTGTGTCAGCAGAAAGGGGCCGCACATTAGCTACAAACAACGTCAAGTAGAAAATGATACCAAGATGCAGACGCAGTTTTTGATCGAACATGACGTCGTTTAGCTGGGTTGAGTGAAAACGAGTTGGGAAATTTGAACTACTATTTCGACTACACGTCCGATTGGCATTACCTAGTAACTCCTGATAGTTTTAACGTGCTATATCCTTGTAAATCGTTCATGAAAGCAATAAATGAATGTAATATACAACACGAAAACAGCAACTTTTTGATGCGGGAAACCGCTTCATCCACTTCTGCCATCAGGCCAAACGGCTAGAAAGATCCGGCGCGCAAATCGAGAAGTATATAGTCAGGGTTCAACTAGCTGGTTCGGTTGATAGTTATGTAAGTCCTGGACAATATCGACGGATGTATAATTACACCATTTATGCTCCGCGTGGGCTTTTTGGTCCTATTGTATTCTCCGAGGTCCACACGGCCTTTGTTGGCAGTCCCCGAATATCAGACCTTGTGTTTCACAGCGTTTCACAATCTTTGTTGATAGGATGAGAAACAGCCTAATTTCTTTGATGAGCGGCTCAAGGTTAAAGCCAGAACATGTCTTCGCACCATACAACTTGTATACTCTGATCTTGACCAGACTGGAGGATCGGCACCAACCATTGCATATGTAGCGAAAGTCGCCTTGTCCGTGACTACCCTCCTGACTAGACTGATATATCGTACATTATGGAACCCATCAAACTTTCCGTACCCCTGTCTACATGTAGGCAATCCGCACAAGCCTTCACGATTCGATATGTTGACCCGAACAAGCGCCTTCTTTTCCAGTCGTCCGGGGCGGTTCTGTTCAGATCTCATGAAGATCGCTCTTGTTGTAATTTTGTTTGCCAGAGGAGCATTATCTATAGACGACTGGTTTGTCGACAACGAATGTCGAGTTTCCGATCTGCAAGATACAGTATGGGCTGGCTATGATGATGCTGTCGCAGCTGTTCGTGTACACCCGTCAGATCTATCCAGTTATACCACCTTGACACCCTCGAACAGAGATGGAAGAAAGACCAGAGCTAACGATCGTTGTCTGCAGGCCACAGCCGCCTACGGCTATCTCATGGAAATCAAACCCTCTATCCGGCTTCCACGAACAAGACTCCAATTATCAGCTAGAGAGACTAGGACACTGAAAATGTACGAGTCTCTTTATGGAAGGACAATATTCGAACAACAAGATCACGATTACCGTCGTCGACGTGCAGATGCCTATAGAAGATTCAATAATCTCCTAGGTGAGCAACATTTGGACGAGATTTGGATTCGTGCGTCTTGGGGACCTTTTGGAAATTTTCTAATAGGCTGGGCAACCATGAATCATTACAGATGTTGTGCTCAGAATAGCTAGTCTCAATGACGACCATCCAAATTCGGCAGGACATTATCATATGTTTTGTGACGATGATATGTTGATTACCTTCATAACTGATGGAAGAGGTGATGGTATGACAAACTTTTCCTTTC
Source organism: Talaromyces piceae (assembly GCA_001657655.1). Classification (NCBI taxonomy): domain Eukaryota; kingdom Fungi; phylum Ascomycota; class Eurotiomycetes; order Eurotiales; family Trichocomaceae; genus Talaromyces; species Talaromyces piceae. The sequence continues at coordinate 944,555 of JNNX01000005.1, read as the reverse complement.
CCTTTCTCTGTATTTCTCTCTCTCCCACACTTTAGAGAATGTCGTACAAATGATAGACTCTAAACAGAATACTTGATGGACACAAGGCCACAAGATGATGGGGGAGGAAAGATCATGCAAGTTCCTGAGCGATGTGGCTCTGGAGGTGTGACGTCCTTTTCATGGGAGTCGTACAATTCGCACATACAATCAGTCTATTGCCCGAACTGGGTAACACGCTGGAGCTGGTTTGGGGATCTTTCCACCTTCCAGGCGAGTCAAGGACGCTCAGTGCCGCTTCTGAGAGACGCCAGCCAACATTTGACTGATATTGCACAATCCTTCATGCCACCTACGGTTCTCCAAGAGCTTTCGTTGAGTGGCCAGATACTAGGCAACCGTGCGCTCAGTATGTTTCTCTTTCTTAGCTTTTGTTCTTGCAGGATGTCCAACAAGTGTATCCATGGCAATCGAGGACGATACCAGCTAATAACTTTGGCCCGCCACAAATCTAGGAGACTATAGTTGCAAAACCCTGGGGGCTGGCTGGCTTGGTGATGGATGGTCCTGCCTTAACTATCTTGGCCGCTTTTACCCAAGTCTTGCGAGTAAAAATTCCAGTAAGATTGGCTCAAATTCGCCTTTATCTGTGAAACCTGGGAGGGGGGATATCGAACTAACTGTTGATCATGGCACTGATAGGAAACTTTGCGTACTTGGTAACTGGTAAGTCGGTGGGCACTGGGTAGTCTCCCCCGTGGTTCACCTAGTTGAACCAGGAATAAAGACCCTGCTGACGTTCTAGCGTTGTATTTGGATTATGCCGACTGGCATACTGGATTCGCTGCAAGGGATTAATGGGCGATTGTTTTCGATACTTTTTAGTTGACGTCAAGGACAGGTATAAGTCATGCTACGACGGAACGTTGACAGGCAACACAGTATAGGAGTAGTTAGCTACTGTGCTCCTGATTAAGTTTGCAATGTTCTATCTGTGCGTTTAGGTGTGTGGTATATTAGATTGAATGACAAGTAGTTAATCAACTAGATGACCTACCAAGAGGACTTTTGTTGATGTATAGTTTGGTCATAATGACAAGGTAAATATATTTAGTCTTGAAAACTGCTGTTCACCCTTTTGACTGAGTTCGGTCAACGCTTCTCCCAGACGTGAATCTATGCAAGAAATACGCAACGAAAAATATAATGAGCCCCAAGGTTGCTGCCCGTGGAAACTCTGGTCCCCAAGTACTGCCGCCAACGCTGAGTCAGAGACCGGCTGTCTCGGTCTCTGACTGGGGTGGTAGAACCCTTGCGATAAATTTTTCGAGGTCTTCTATTTCCTCTGGATCGGCAGAATGAGAGAGGTCTCTGTCGGTTTCCAGAGAGTTAGGTTTTCATGTGATGTAACAGAGTGGAAGGCACTGGTGCAACTTACGGATAGCTATGGAACTCGACATCAAAACCAAGTTTCTTCAGATGATTCTGAGTCATGTCACCGAACTGATACTTCACTACCTCATCAACCTTGCCGTGGGCGAGAAAGAAAGGCGTCTTTTGATTGGGAAGTTCCCCCCTTGGAGAAAAGTCTTTGAGCTTCTCAGCGAGGAGGAGGTAGCAAGACAGTCCAAAGACACCGCCAAGCTTGTATGTGCTTGTGATACCGGTGAACAAAGAAATTGCTCCGCCCTGGGAAAAGCCACCGATGACAATACGCGACGGGTCGATACCCTTATCGATCTCTTCCTTGATCAGGGAGTTGAAGTAGTCGCGGGATTTTAGAATTCCCGGCTCATCTTGGTTTCGTTGAAGTTCTTCGTAATTCATCTTCAGTGTGAAGTCAACACCAGCTATCCGGTATCCGTGCGACGAGGAGTGCAAATACATTATGCCCGAGATGCGCAATATCATACCAGCCTGACATGCTCATGCCCATGTTCTGCGAGCGCCCTGCATCAGTCTTGAATCTATCTGGAGCCAGATACTTTGGTATAGGTCGGAACGTACGACAGTGATTGGAATCGTAGGTGCATTGGGAAAGATAAACGAGACTTCATCGAATTTGTTCCGGCGTCGCCAATTCTGCGCAAGACCAACCCTGCCATTGTTAACCACTGAGCAACTGAATCGAGCCGTGGACCTTACCAACCGGCGCCACTACATGCATCACGTATTAGCGTAAGCTGCATCCTGGATATATAATGAAGTGACCAACAAACCTGTCCCCAAGGCCATGAGCCATGATGACGGTAGCCGTGTGCTTCTTGAGGGCAGGGACGATGAAGGGTGCTCGTCCCGACATCTTGTAAGGAAAGAAGGTTTATCAATGAATATCAGAAATGAGAAAAGTAACAGTTTTGATTGGAACGGATTTGGTAGAATCGATTGACTTGTTCTTCAGACGGTTAATTATCCCAAAGCTCCCTATTCTGCCGGATGCGCTGGGGCGGTGTACATAAGGCCCACATTTTCCTGCCTAGTATATCTGAGAGCTATTGGGAGTAGGGGACACATGTTGATCATCATGTGTTATCGAGCAATATGTTATATTTGCTTTCAATGGTGATGAAGTAGTAAAAGGTTGTAACAGCAGCACTGAAATTCAACCTATACCCTATATTATACTCCCTACGACACGTATTGCTCACTAAATGCAAGAAACTTTTGCTGTACATCCTTTCTCACCTCATGAACGATAGAGCCGGCATCTTTCACTTCATGAATTAGCCCGATTGAAGCGCCTGCATACGTTGCTAATCTCCCTTCCGGGCCCCAGCCGCTGTCACCAGCATTAGCAGCTTGGTCGTGTAGTTTCTTCAGTTCCTCAAATGGCCGTCCAGCTTGATGCTCAATAAAGGACTGGTTGATAATCGTGCGAGGACTGTATTCCTTTGGCCAGCCCATTGTTCCACGGAGGTGGTTATATAACAGCGTGCGCGTCGTCGATACAGCTGCATTGCTGGCACGAACAATCTCATTCTGATATCCCTGGCTGATTCGTGCCTCTGTTGACGCAAGAAAACGGGTACCCATCGCGACACCCGAGGCTCCGAGACACAAAGCTGCAGCGGCTCCTCGGCCATCGGCAATTCCTCCTGCTGCAAATAAAGGTATATGAGTGTGGGCTAGCAGATCGGCGACCTCTGGGAACAAAGCCAGAAGGCCGAGTCCGTCTTGAGCTCGACCATGGCCACCAGCCTCTGACCCTTGCACAACAATGACGTCCGGTCGCTCGGAACTCTCAGATAGTAGCTTCGCCTCTGCCATCGTCCCGATTTGTACCCATATATGGGTATCAGATGAAACACCGCGGATTCTGCGGGACCATTCATCAATGTCCCGCTGTCCATCACGGGGGGCGAAGAGCCAAGCAGCACACGGCTTGAAGGTTTCAATGGCCGAAACTGCTGTCTCCAGATCATCGCTCCACAGCTGAAAGCCCACTCCAACTGGCAGTGAGTTTGTCTTTGAGAATAGATCGTTGAGGGCAGATGGTGTATCTGGCGGCGACGGGCTCTTCACTGCGGACGAGACTTGCTCCAGATCAGCTACCATGTCCGACGTCTTGACCCTTGGCCCCAGAAAGCCAAGTCCCCCCGCACGAGATGTAGCAAGAGCTAGTGCAGGGCCTGACATGACACGCATTGGTGCGCTTACAATGAAGGGAGCGGATACCCAGGGGTACGAGCGCAGCAAGTTCCCCGCGAGATGAGCCATTGTTGTAGTCAAAAACTAGTAGTAGACAGTAGCATGAACACGCCAAAGGAGGCCCTGGGGTCACCTTGCTTTTAAATCGTCATTTATCAGCATACAAAGTGGTGTTATTGATGACCAGGTAGAGACGGATTGATTGACGTCAGCTTTGTAAGGACCGTAGGGCTGGCTGGCGACGGATATTGCGGTATTGTCGGGAACTGTCAAAAGCGGGCCCCGTTTTGCCAGTAGATTTACATGTGATAGTAACCTGACTCTCCCACCTCAACCTTGGGATAATTTACTAATAAAATGGGAAAAAGAGTAACTAATCCTGGAGTGATTATAATGCGAGCGTTTCTTGTTTTTGCATGCTGCTGCGATCTCAAATAATTGACCTTAGCCCCAAAGTACATTCAGTTTCATTAACCCTTTCTTGGGTTCCGGAGCGGGTTCAGGGTCTCGGTTTGCGATGTCTATGAATCTTTTGATTGGTATATCTTGTAGAGCCTTGATCTTTGTTTTGAACCAAATCTTGTAGCCAAAGTACAAGGCAAAGAAGATGGGGATGTTAACATATGCGGAGATAAAAGTTTCGGTATCCCAACTATCCAGTTTGTCAGTTACTGGTTCCATAAGTGGGACAGAAAATTAGGCAACTGAATGGAGACCGAACTTACTGCCCGTGGAGGAAAGTAGTGAATCCGCCGGTAAGCAAAAGGAGGACAAACAACGTGAGAGATGCCCAAGTGATATACGGTTGGAATGGTGAGGCCCATGGCAGTTCTTTGCGGGAGATGCCTTGCTCTTTGCAGCCGTAGAAAAACCGGAGATAAACAACGCAGATGACCATCCAATTGACGAGTGTGGCAATCGAGACTAGATCCTGAAGCCAGCTGAAAACTTGGGCTGCCGTACGCGAAAGCGTCATGTACCCTAAGCTCATGAACACTCCGTAGATCAGCACTGATAAGTATGGTACGCCGAACCGGTTTATGCGGGTGAATATCGATGGTGCTCGACCGTCTCGTGCCATTCCATACAAGATTCGTGATCCTCCTAGGAGAACGGAATTTCCAGCAGACCTTGCAAGAGAGAGAGAAACCACGTCAATACGCTGACTTCTAATCATTGCCTGAGAGAGAATGTCTACCATGCGGACGTCAACACCACAGCATTGATGATTGACGGTACTGCTTGAATGCCAGCTCGACGGGCTGCAATAACAAATGGAGACTCGGAAGCGTTTCCAGTCGAGTTCAAGAGGCTGGGGTCATTAGATGGAACAATCAACCCGACCATAAAGATTGTCAAAACTGCGCGAAATTTTAGAGCCTTTTTCCAACCATAGCCAGGAACTTGACGCACCATAGAACACGACAATCTTCCAGAATACTCGTTTCGCAGCCTGTGGGATAGAATGTCTCGGTGATTTCAGCTCTCCTGCCGCTATGGTATAGTTTTCGAGCCCGGAGTATGCATATAGAGCAGAATTTGCACTCCGCCAGAAACCGAGGAAACGACCCAACGAGCCTGGGATCCCAAGGTACTGGACAAATGGGCCAGGATCTCTCCAGTACTGAAACCCGGTCGTCTTGTGATTGGGAGCGCCACCACATGTAATCACAAGGGACTATGACGGGTAAAGGTTAGCTAGCAGACAGACAGCTCTGTGTTGGACTTGACGCCCACCATTATGTTGATGCCGATAACCAGGGCAATCTTGATCAGTGCGAAGCTGAATTCCAACTCGCCATATACCCGGACAAATACAAGGGCACTGCATAACATGGCGACGCCGAAGACTGTGATCCAGACACCGTTGTTGATTTGTATCCAGAATTCCATGAGGACGGCTGCAGCCGTAATTTCTGACGGAATTGACACAAGATGAGCATAAACCTCGTTCCATCCATCAGCAAATGCAAGGGCCGGATCAACGAAATGTTCGGCATAGCGAACAATTCCCCCGTTAAGAGGGAGAAGCGCACCCATCTCTCCCACGGCCAGGACAACTGAGAACAGTGACGCCCCGATTATCGAGTATGCAAGCCATGTCCCCAGTGGCCCTGATCTCGCAATAGCTTGACCAGAGGCTAAGAACAGTCCCGTGCCGAGGGTTCCAGCCAAAGCAATCATTTGAATATGACGCTGGTGTAAGCCCTGTTTGAGATGGGCACTTTCCTCAAACCCAGAGTAACATTGGCCTTCCAAGTCCGCTGTATCATGGCTGCTTCTCACCGGAGTGCCATCATGACAGACAACTTTCTCCTTGCCGCCTGTCTCTTCTTTAGGAGATGGATCTGTCATCACTGGATGGAAAATAGTAGAATAGTAGAAAAATCAGGAGTCAAGTCCAACCAAATCAAGGGATGTCTCTCTCTCTCTTTCTCTCTCTCTCTCCCCACAATCAAAAGAGGGGGTAAACAAAAGGTGTAAGTTCGTCGACAATCTGTTGACGTACAGTGTCCTCGTGTCTCTGTGTGGTAGTTAACTTGATCAAGGCTAGATAATAAGTTGCATGTTCACTAATAGTTAGCCACAAGATAAGCAAGGATTACTACCGTAAATTGTCGTCTAGGTAGCTCTAAGCGGTCTGCTTTACTGTCACCTATGCCTAGATCAGGCAATGCAGCGCAAATCTTTGGCTAATATATTCCAGTTTGGGCAAGCTTGCTTGATTTTTATCACACGGCCAATGATATTAGAGAGAATCAGAATTGCCCTAATCAGGCGACGGAGCCAGCATAATTAGCTTAATGCAGCGCTTTCTGCTTCCGTTTAACCCCTCTTGTGCCACCACGACGGGTGGCTTTCTGGTTAGTTGTCTTCTCCGATGGACTACACTTACGCCTCCCCAACATTGTTGTGTATAGAATCACTAATACAGACCTGACGATACGGAGCGGCTGAGATGAAGCAGATATACTGAGAATGACAAACCTGGTTGTCAACATTGCTAACCATCTCGTTTTCGCGGGGCGATATGTGGGTGCAAAAGGGCGTATTGCAGGGGAAAAGTGGGTGAACAAGCAATGGATGGGGAAGTGTTGGTTGGGACAGGCGAAGCTACCTTGCTTTAGCTTGGCCAGTGAAATCCTTCATTTTATCTCTCTACAAATGGTCGGATGTTGTATGAATCCATATCCTAGAGCTTTCCGCCATTGTGAATGGCTGACGCAAAGTTGGTGCCGTCCGTAGGCGATGATTGCCTTTCAATCCTCTGAGTGAACTCGATTTCAGTCTGCTGAGTAGAATCAGCAATGGAATGGTAAGATATACTGCCCAAAAGACTGTGTTTATATTTAAAAATAGCTTGATAACATCGTCGTCTTCACTCACCAGGGCCGGCTTGGCGCACGGCCCACCCATGACGTAGCACAGGCAGCGTAGTCGTTAACTAACTGGCCCCCCCCATAGACGTCGCAAAGCTCTTCGCCCAAAACATCAACTTCGGTATAATTACATACCACCAACTAAGAGAAACCAAGACACGGGTTAAGAGATTCACAAACGCTTCAAGATGTTTCGCCTTGTACGTGTTTGCTCATTACGTCTACACAACGGACCAGACTGACCAGGTGGCCCATTTGAACAACACAAACAGCCTAGATCTATCGACGTAATCACCCTCTTCCACAAACCCTCACAAGCCTCATCGGCACGCGTTCTCAATCTACTACGGACCGCTGCCGCCAACGCTGGCGAGACTGCGACCATCGATCAGGCAAGCGACTCGTCAGCGGCGCACGACCGGCCGCCGCGCGACGAGTTCCAGCTCGAAGTCACCGAGGAACCGCCCACGAGCGACCAGCTCAGTACAATTCTGGACTATTTGCAGGCAAAGGGAGTGAATCCGTCGGCGGTTTTTCAGGGTGCGAATAGCAAGCAAGATGCGCTGAAGAAGCTGAAGGAGGTCGGCGATCAGGGCTTTATCAGACCTGTGGTATGTGTTGTGCCGACTCCCCCCCCCACACCCAACTAGTTCCAAAGCAAAGCACACATCTCGACTGACCGGATATACAGGTCGTTGACTGGAACAATGGCCGGGCGATAGTCGGAGAGAACAAGTCGGAGATCTTGAGATTGGTTCGAGAAGGGGAAACGTCGAATTGATCTGGCTGATCTAACCTTGACCACTATTACACGCAGGCCCATCTCCTAACAAACATTGATGTACTATAACCGGCATAGAAATCCATGTGAATGATCCTTTTTTAATTTCTGATAAAATGAAGTGAACTTCTGTATAACGTATCGCAAGACTCGCTCATGATAAAAATGAAAAAGAACACAATACTCATACATAAACGAAGAAGACAAGGCAAGGACAGCAAACGATGATGTGACGGAAAGAGAAAAAGTACAGAATATGGCAATGGATGCAAAATAAGACGATATCCAAGCAACGGAACACGCAGAGCTGGTCGTCACTTCGCATCGATTACCTCATTCAAAGGTGGATTAGAGCCATCGGGACCGAAGTATATGGATCAATAAGTCCGGCAGAGGTAACCGAAAGGTAATCAATTAGAATGATTAAGCCGCAATAGAACAGACACGATTGCTGCGCCTTGGAAAGGAAACTCGAAAGTACGGATGGTCAAGGTCGAGAACCAGCTCCCATTGACCGCCCGGGTACGAGCCGGGAGGAATCAGAAGATCGTGCCAAAGGTGCCATCGGTGAGGATCGACTTTCGCGGACTGCCACGGGCATCGTCGATTGCGGGCTTGCGATGTCTGCGATCTATGAGTTAGTATGAACGCACAATGGACGGAAGAGAATAAACGCACCGGAACGTGAATCCGACAAAGAGTCCCTTGCTCATCTTCTCCTCGCGTTCTTCCATTTCCTCCAAGGCCCTGTGCTTGTCTTGGACTTCCTTGTATTTGGCCATGTCGGCTTCGTTGGTGAAGTCGTCAAAATAGCCAGCATCAGTTTCCGAGTCCAGCTCCGGCACAAACGGCGCCGGGCGCTCACGAAGCTTGTTAAAGTCAACCTCTGCAAAGTACTCATGGCTATGGACTTGGTGGATATTGCGTAGGCGGTTCTCTTTCGAAGCCACCAGACGCGTTATCAGGTCCCAGGTTCGGCGTGACAGGAAATAGTTGGGATCCTCATATTGGGGCTTTCGGAGAACCTTCTGCCACCGTTTCAAGTTCTGCCAGGTCTCGTCGGTTGTGGAGCCCGCAAAGGGAGGGTACCCTGCCAATGCCTCGAACAGCATGCAGCCTAAGCTCCAGTAGTCCACGGTAAAGTCATAGTCTTCGGATTTCAGGACCTCAGGCGCCATGTAGTCCGGCGATCCAACGATCGAGTTGGCATAATTGACATCTTTCTCTCTCAACGAACGATAGCCTTCACGACGTTCGGCTGCCGTTCGCTGTTCCATCGGACGTCCGAACGGAACCGGGGTGTTCCCGACTTCCTCCAGTTTGATCCGCATCGACTCGATCTTGCCCGGGTTGAGCACTCCAGCTGCCAAGCCGAAATCGGTGAGCTTGACATGCCCGGTGCTGTCAATCAGAAAGTTTTCTGGCTTCAGGTCTCGATGAATGTATCCCAAGGTATGCAGGGCATCGACGCAGCTAAACATCTCGGCAATGTAGAATCGGGCATGACGGTTGTGCAATACGCCGGTGTTGTTGAGCAGGGTCCGGAAGTCGCCGCCGGGGACGTATTCCATGGCGAGATAGATCTGGTTCTCATCCTGGAAGGCGTACAGGAGCTTGACAAGCCACTCGCTCTTGGCGGCTGTCAAGATGTCTCGTTCTGTGAGGATATGGCGGATCTCGTCCAACTTGAACAGCAGTTTCTTGTTCATAATCTTCAGAGCACAGACTTCGCGGGTATCCTTCTTTTGTGCCAGATAAACCTGGCCATACCCTCCTTGGCCGACCTGCGTTAGGATCTGAAAATCGCCCTGGCGAAGGCGGGTTCGTCGGCGACGGAGATTGGCGCGCTCGCGACCCAGGTATTTCTGAAGAGCGGCATTGTAGACGTCCGGGTCGGTCTCTGGCGGTGCGGGATAGGCAGCTTTGAACTGGTTGTACCGATTCTGGCGGTTATGCACGTAACTGAGGGTATCAAAGTAATGATCAAGGAAATCTATCTCGTCAGCAACCGCTCTAGAACAACACCAGCACCTGCCCGCCCGTCGCAATCCAGCGGGGATTGAAGGGGGAAAAAATGAAAAAAAAAAAAAAAAAAAAAAAAAAAAAAAAAAAAGAAGTTCCACTTACAGAGCTGGGTCACATTCGCAAGGCGTTTGACTTTTGGTGATTGAAGCTTCTGCAGCTCTGCCTGGGTAAGCCCATGGGAGGTCTGTGCCTGAGGCTTGCGCGTGGTTTCCTCGCGGTGCTGATACTGCTCCAATCTCGACACGGCGGCAGACGAGTTGGCATTCAGGGCCATGTCCTTGCCGAGGCGCGGGACATTTGGCGGGGCGTTCTCCTTATTGGATCGACGCGTCGGGCTGCCAGGGCGTTGGTGAGTGTCCTTGTGGATGACGCTTTCGTTGAAGCTGTCCAGCACGGAGAGCCCTTTGCCTGGCGAGCCAGGAGAACCAAAAGTAGACTTGGAAGGTGAAGACGGAGCTAGCTTCATGGCCTTTTCGAACACGCCAGGCAGATTCAACGCGCCTGGCGGCACTTTGTTCTTGCTGGGACTGCCCGTCGGCGTCTGCATTGGGCTGGTGAAGTCATGCTGGCTCTGCGTCGGGGTTGTTGGCCGGTCGTAGTTGTCGCAGCTGGCGCGTGTATGCAGGAGCGGGGGAGGGTTAGGGAGCTGTAGAGGGCCGGGCCTCGCCGTCGGGTCTCGAGATAGGTTGGCAGCAGCCATCATGCCAGAGTCCAACAATCGAGGTGAGGATGTCGAGCGCGCGCAGTGGTGTCTGCCTGTCTCGATCTGGGATATGGGGGATGATGATGCAAGACAATGGCGGGGAGGGGAGGGAACTGGACTATCTGCCCACTATCACCACTAGTAGTTAGGCGGTGACCAGGCGGCACTATTAACTACTATGGTAATCAGCGATCCCAGGGGCGGCCACGGGCACCAAGACAAGAACCACAGATGGAACCGGAGACTCAGCCCGCAGAAAGAGAGAAACACAAGTTGCAGCACACAAGCGACCGACAAGCAACGTTTCGACCCACGACGGTTGACTCCTGGAACTGGGCAGCGCGCCTGTGTCGAGAGAGTGGTGTTTTTGCCTTAAAGAGAGGGAGGGCTGCCCGCTGCGCCTGCAGTTGCGCACCCCTCGGCGGTTGCCGGGGAAACAATCACTCCGCCTTGGTCTCCGCCTGTGTCGAGCCCTGTTTACAGCTTCACCCGCATCATCCTCATCGATCCGGATCGTTCAGCCAGCCTTGCGGCATTAGTGTGTCCTAGTCGGTCGCCTCCTTGCTCGGCATTTGCTCCTGATCTCGGAATTATGGAGCTTCTGACCAACTTTCGTGATGGGGCATATGCGTCTCATCAGGTCCTAGATCGATCGGCCGCGGTGGAGCCCAACAACGAGCCCACTTGTTTGTTTACACTTTGGCCGTGGCGCAGCCAGGGACGAGAACAGCCCGGCTGGCTGGCTGTTTCTCGATATGACAATGTCTATGCCTGGGACAGGAGTTGGTTTCGTCCTCAGTGGGACGTGTTACCAGGTAATACGACTGATGTTGCTCGCCGGACGCTCGGCGGCATTGATGCCGGGGAATGAGGGCCCGGTGGAATTCTAACCAGCTCAGGTAGTAACTTTGCTAATCTCGAGACGGCCACGGTCAATTGGCTAAGGCCGAATGTGACCGATAGCATAGCTAAGCCACAACTATCGCGGGCCAAGCAGCCGCTTAAACGAGAAAGTCGTCATCAATTACTCATCGATCGTCGCGCCGGAGGTTTAACTAGAGTCACGACTCCTCCAATCAGACCTGGCAGCGCCCTTTTTACATTGACCAGTAGGTAAAGCCAATATTAGTTTGTGTCCCAAGGCCATGTCGGGTTGGCGCTAGGTGTTTATCCTGCAAGAGCGGATTCTTGTCTCGAGGCGGCAGACACGGTAAGGGACATGCCGTTTTGTGTCGTTGTTTATCGTTTCCCCGATTGGGTCTGGGCCTACAGTAGTTGGCAGAAGTCTTGTTACGATCCGAGAAACCGAGTAAGCAGAGTCCGGGTTCCATGCATAGTTACCAATAACCTTTGGAGAGCCGGTTCAGAGTAGCTCGCCGCGATATGGTCTTGTATTCTTCTTTAGGACTCTGGAAAAAAGAGAAGAATTGTTTCAGAAGACAGCCACAATGTCAAACAAGTTGCTATCAGTGACAAGCCCGGAGTCGGTAATTCAGAGTATAATGACTGGAGTGATTTTGAAAATGGTCAAGTCGATTGATATGTTATACTGTCTATAAATAGACCGGAAAAAAGAAAAAGTCTTTCCAAAATGGATTACGTTGCCGAATGATACATGCATGGCAGCTTTGTGAGACCTATCAAAATACGAGCGTAATCTCTACAGATTCAAACCAAGATGTATGCTACGCAGGACATAACACGGCATCCTTCAGGAAGACGTCTCGACAAACCGATTGACATACGTACTAAGTTCCCTATGATTAGCTATGATTAGTCAGCTCCACTATGAAGTCTAACTAGTGCCTGCTATAAAGCCTTTTGGTACCGATTCGTTCAGAATACACTTTCAAGTGCGAGGGGATAAACTTTCCTAATTAGGAAGGCAATGCTCTCCGTGAAACTTTGCTGAAACCGGCTTAGCGGGAAATTGCTTACCCTAGTTTTTGCAGTCCAGCAAAAGCTACAATGGACTGTTCTGCTTGGATTTTGCTATCGTTGACCAACTGCGTTCTGTAGCTGAGTTGCTTCTCTGCTTCTGGTACTCAAGAGAGTCCGACTGATCTATGCGTATCCTGATCTATGCGTATCCTGCGCAAAAGCAGATATACGCACAAAACAACTAAGTACTATCCAATGCCTTTACTATAGGAAGCCTCCGTGATTAGAATACCAGTAACCCCTCCTGTCTTCTTCTCACCCACTTCGATCAAAAAAAAAAAAAAAAAAAAAAAAAAAAAAAAAAAAAAAAAAAAANAACATGAAAACATTATAGTTCCATCTCCACGTAATATGGTGACGTGACCTGAGCGGACAAAACCAACCACATCGGATCATCCCCGTATTTCTAGGTTGAGTGAGAGACAAGAGGCCCCATCCCATCTACCATGCGTAACGCATTCAGCAAATGGATCAAACCCGAGTCCACTATCCAACACTCCACGCTTGTCCATCTCCAACTAACTTTTACCGAATACTGCTATCTGATCCTCAACTTGGCAAATATTCTATATTGCTCGTGATGCCCTAACTTTTGCGGCATTCTACAAACTCAAACCTTCCAGCATATTGCCAGATGCAGGCGTAGCTTGCTTGCCCACTTTGTTCGAATACCGGCTTTTGATTTTCTGGCAATGGTGGGGAAGTAGGACTGTCGTATCAAATTAGGCCTACAGCTGTTTGATGTGCTGCATTATGGTGGTTCCCTTACTTTTCTCACCTCTCTTTCCGCGGTTAAGCAGCCAAATATGTATATACCTCCTTCGGCGTGGGCCCCCCCAACAGCCAACCGGCAGACTATCATTTTGATGTCCTTGCTTTCTTGCTTACGGCTTGATGGGACACATAAGCGAGTGGTCTGGATAAAATGCGCTGCGAAATAAATTGAACCACGTGTGTAGTGCTTAAAGAGCAGATATCGCTCCCCGGCTTCTTTTTCTTTCTCTTCTTCTTTTCTGTTCTTCTCTTTCAGTTATCCTTTTCGACTTCCCTTCCAGCGCCGACCGTCAAAGTCCCCTCATCCCCGACAATATCGCCAAATACCCATACAAATAAAGTGACACGCAGTCTTCGTATGACGGATCAACAAATGCAGGGAATCACCAATATCCCAGCCATCAGCATTGTGCCCGACCTGTTTCCCGCAGAACGAACAAGGAACTTCCAAGGCGGCACCGCCAATTGAAGAAAAACTCCTCTGCAACCTCTTTGCCAAACTTTGAAATCGGCTCGAGACACTACGATTTGATTTGACATTTGAATTTTTCTGTTTAAAAAAAAAAAAAAAAAAAAAAAAAAAAAAAAAGNATCTGTACTGCCTTTACCAGAACCACTGGATCAGCCTACCCATCTTCTCCAGGTCGTAGCATTCCAGCAGAAAAACGAGACCAGGAAAGAAAGCCCAACGCGAAAACAAAAAGCAGAGGAGATATTCCGGGACTGTAAGACGTCGCTTCAACATGTCATAACCGAGCAAAAGTTATACAAAGACAACCGGGCGCTAATTACTCTTATTAAAGGACCTATCCATTCTTTGCTCGTAAACCAGCAGACGCCAAATTATCGCCATCCGGACTGTCAACAGAGAAGAAAGGCCAAAAAAAAATAATAATAATATCGCTGTCACAACGAGAATAAAGAAACGAAAAGTGATAGAAGCGGCAAATTAGTCTATGAGAGCGAACAGATAGTACAACGAAGCAAAAATGCCCACTGTTGCGATGACGAGCGAGCTCGAACAGTATATCGACTCCCTACGCTCATATCTTGCTGACAGTGCAAATGTCCACAATTCAATTGACGACCCGCCAGAGCACAAACCGGAAGCGACGCCGCCAAGGCTAGACGGAGCATCTGTACGTGATGAGCCAGTTGAGAGGCGGAAGATTGTCGAAGCAAAACTGCCCTACCGCCCGCTAAAAGTAGCATCTGTCGGTTCATCCAAGAAGAACTAAACCATCCGAGCATTAGTTAGAAGAACTTATGGAGCAAGGTTTCTCAACAATTCTTACCTTCCCAATTCCAATCTTTCATGACCCCTACCCAATGCTGCTTGCCTCGTACTGTTTGTTCAATGTCGAGTTCTTCGACGGTAGAATGTGTAGAAACGACCTTTGTACCCATCACTGTTGTAGACATATCTTCCAGGCAAAAGGTTCTGTTCTGAATACCTTGCAGTGGCACGGAAATTGATTCCTCCTGGTTGAGAGACTTCATTTGACCTCTCTCCACCTTGGCTAGGTCGCGCCTACGCCAGACTTCACGAATGACGTCGACACAGCGATCAATGTTACCAATTTGTAGACGGTTTTGCATCGACTTCCAGCGATCCATGATCCATTCTCGGGATTCTTCGTTTTCAAATTCGCAACTGGCTGCGAACAGAGGGAAAATGTGGACAATATTTGTCCGAGAACTCAAGGGCACAGTAGCTAATAGTTTCAACGTGTTATCAGCAAGCTTAGCAGACGAGGGGGACGGTATCTCGGGTACGGCTTGGTGCAGGTATAAAAGCACTGCCCACCGGTAGGCATACGCCGTCTGGATGCTGTCTTGCAGTTCAGATTGAGGATCATCCGGAGGGTTGAAATGCATGGGTAAATCCCATCGGTCAATTGCATTCTTTAACTCTCTAGCCTGAGAAATGATCACAAAAGAGTTCTTCTCGCTCTTCCTTACTCTCTGAATGAGGTTTGCCACTTTGCCTATCAAGGGAAACAGTGTTGTTGCACAGCCCATCAGAGGGTCGACGTCATGGATGCCAGTTGCAGGAACGGAAAATGGCCCGCCACCCAGTTCCTCCTTGTCGCTTTCGTCTACCGACGTCAGTCGAGCAATGACATCCATATATAACCATGTATTATATAGAAAATGGAGTCTTCTCAGCTCGTTGACAGGTGTGTCGCGCCGCAGTCTATTTTTCAGCGTCTGGCGCATGAGAGCCTTGGCCCCTTTAAGGTGCAATATCCCAGTCGAAGTTTGTTGATCCCACGATTCTGCAAAGGCCAGCGATAACGTGGTTGCCAGGGCTGCGTCAATTTGCATTTGAGCCATCCCTTGTACCATATAATTGATGCTTTTCCGCATGTGTTCTATTCCGAGTACCCGCATGTCCGGGTTTTCATTAGATGAGTGAAATGCAGCCATGGCGAAAACAGCGTGCCACAAGGCAGGACATTCCCTAGCCATAGGCCAGATGAACGTTCTCCATGGGTTTTCTGTTAGCCCATCCTTGACTGAGAGAATACCACAGGTTGAACGATCAAAGCGAACAATAAGCCCTTCTTCGCTTCCAGGAAACTGCTTTGGCTGCTGCAAAAGTTTGGTCATTGTCGGTAGATCCGTTGCAGGACTGAGGACCGTTGGGGAAAGGGAAGATTCCTCGACCGGCCAGAGCTGTACTTTTGTCTCTGGTTGACCGACAATGCCTTCGGTTTCGTCATTTCCTTCTTCCAACATAGAGGAGAAACTTGGTTCCCCGCTCGCTAGAGTTACGCTGGGATGTCCCAAGTCGATAGGTAATGAGTGAAATAGTGGATCGAGACTCGTATCAGACAGCATGAACCCTGAGACTGCCATCCCAGGAGTCTCTGAGATCATTGGAACGTTAAAAGTATCCAGCAAATCTTCACAAAAGGAGAATGAATGCGAGCGATCCGATATTGAAGTGTTGTATGTATCTGTTTGGTGGTTCGATATATTTATCTCTTCAGGGAGAGTATCTCCCTTTGGGAGGAACTGCAAATCCTGTTCAGGAAAGAAATCAATTGGCAAGGTGGGTGCCGAAGTTCTCCTGGCTGCCTTGCGTGGTGGAGGAGAAGAAGGGGAAGCAGAATAATTATCTTGTGTCGAATCCGGGGGTGGCGAAGCTACCCGTGTCGTCAACTCTAGATTCCTATAGGCTCGGGGATTTCATGTTTTCGTACCTTTCTTCTTCGGATAGGATCTGGCGGTGCTCATGGTTTCCCCGAACGGGCGCCATTTGAAGTCTTTCTTGTAACCACCACATGCTACATTCCGCCTTTGGCATTGCTGGCAACTGGGACAAATAGATTAGCGCAGGTCAATGACGTCTGCGTAAATGCGTGGTAATATCAACCTTGGCTTGGTTTCGTCACACTTCAAGCGCTTTGCTTTACAGGTGGTACAGCCTGTGTGATTTTAGCCTGTGTCACGAAGGAATCGATCAATTTTCTCAGGCTCTAACCAGCCCCGGAAAATAAGGAGACCCACCGTTCCGGCTTTTGGATTGTTTAGGTCGTCGAGCAGGGTCAATGGAGAGCTGTTTAGGAGGCCATTTCTTTTCTGGACTTGGTTCGCTGTCTTGCTGCTGGTGTTGGTGTTGTATATTGATCGACTTGGGCCAGGCAGCGGAGCGTTGAGGGGGCGGACCTAAAATGGCGGACGGGGAAGGGATTCTTATTGCGTCCATGGCAGTCAAGGAACCACGTTCATGGCAGTTCCAGAGGTTGCAAGGGTAAAAGACATAGCCGGGCTCGTCAAGAGCGCGCTACAGATCTTAAGCGTCAAAGAAGGCGAGCTTGCACTAGAGGACGATGATCTGGCTGTTTGGCAGAGAGAGATAAGGGCCTGGAAGTGGAGTAGACGGAGACTGGTAAACACGTTGGCCGACCGACCAACCAAAGATTGGCTCATGAGTCAAGTCGCAGCACCACGTACATTTGAGGGGCGGATGTTGCTGCCGTCGAAGCGGCATGCAGGCCAGAAAATTCGCCGCTTATACGGAGAACGGATGACGGTTCTTTAGTGGTCAGCGGTGAGTCGATCAATGCTGGCGAAACGAGGCTGATTGACTGCAGATGGCAACGGATTGAATAAGAATTATAAAGACACAGCTTACGAGAATACAAATGCAAGAGTCCAAACAAGAGGAGAAGAGGATGTAAAAGGATATGGAGAGAAGATGAAGCGAGACGGCGGTTTATCTCTAGGCCGATGGTGTGAGGGGGCATGCATATCGACTCCGTGCTCGCTGGGCAGCTGCGACACGATAAGACCCGCTCCGCTCCTGCCTGCTGGCAACTGGCGACGTGGGCTAGGTTTGGCTCTGATGCGGGGAGGCACCTGGTCGCTCCTGCCTCCAAGCCACCCATACATCCAGCGCGTTGCCAATGGTCACGGGATTAGTTGGCTGCCAAATTGGGAGCTGCAGGGCTTCGTTTTTTCCTCTCCTTACGCCAGGCCCATCTTTGCCGACCACAAGAACTGATGGCCCAGGCATGAGAGCCCATGTGGCGTTTGTCGAATGCAAAAGCGATTTGAAGAAGAGGAGAGGAAAGGATAGAGAAAAAAAAAAAAAAAAATCGAAAGGGGTAAAAAAGGGCTACACCAGAAAAAGCAGGAGCAAAATGTCTACCATTTGTGCCCTAGCGTGCTATTGTCGCTGAGTTGTTCTGGGCAACGTCGCCAGCTAGCGTTGAATAACTGGTTAGCCAGTTAGGGTATCGATTATCATCAATCCATCCTGGATGAGCTAAAATAGACTATCGATTGCTAGTGGTTTACCCCAGACCTGACGATATACCGGGCCAATTCATGCGCTTAGAGATACTAGATATATTTTCCGCCTTCTTCTTCCCTGCATTTTCTTAGAAGAAGGTTTGAACAGAGACAATAGGTCATGTTGCTGACGTGGATCAGATCTCACGCATGGCTTCTATCAACGGGCCTATTAGCGGCAGCTAAAAGAACCTTTTCTTCACAGCCTCAACATTTGACTGGTCCGCTTCGTCAGGTTTGTTCGGCTGTAAAGGCATCGATCCTGGTCTAGAACCGTTTTCATCTACAGCCTACGATTATTCGAAGACAACCGTATGCATGCCTACATACGTACGACGCAGACACCCCTGGCTGACTGGATAAGGCCTGCGATGAGCCTGTTGTCATGCTCCTGTCGCTCGCCTACAACCATATAACCAGTCGGATTCCCAATCCTCCTTAACTTTTACTGAGAAACGAATCCGTCTTACCGTGGCAGGGCGTTGCAGTCATCCCGATGACTTTCAAGCATGGGCCTGGTGTGTTACACGAGTTACTCAGCCAGATCCCAGGATCCTCGTCAGCTCGGGTGCCATCTGTCGGGTCTTTGCTACTGCAGATATATTCAAAAAGTCACATGGCCGCCCACTATTGGACTACAGGGAAAAGACGGGGAAGAGCAAGGCTCCATACCACGGCAGCGGCAGCACAATTGCAGGATTAGACTTTCTCAGCTTGAATGTGATATTAAAAGTGTCTGTTAACAACGAAAATAATTAGGAAGCTGGCTAGCCGAAACGCTTTCCCAAGAGGCGGCCGGGGTAGATAGGGCAAGTCGTGACGCCATGCTAGTGCCTTAACAGACGGTTCTGTGCACACCGTCCCCCATTGCTTTCATCCAACCTTTTCTTTGAGATTGCCCTGCTCTTCTCCTGGACTGTCGTTGGTGACTTTCCACCCGGGTGTGATGGGACTCGGTTTGCAATTGTGAGAGGTCCACTGGATCGGAATTTACAAGCTTCTCGGTTACTGCCACAATATCGGCAATCAGTCGCTCAAGCAAATCTGCGCTCATGCTTTCTCGAACAACCACTCGCAGGATCTCGATGTTGTTTGCAGTTGGAGGCAACGGATAATCTATCGGTGTCAGGTTGAGTGGACAGCGCGGAGAAAGAACTGGGGACTTACTAGGAATTATGTACTGTTTAGCTCGGAGTAAAAGACTGACGCTTTCCTGTTTGACATGGGGATAGTCTCTCTGGAACTCGTCCGAAAAGTGAAAAGCCACTACTGGTAGTCCGGGGACATAGTCGGCAGATGTTTCATCCGACTTTGATCCAACAACAGCCTCTTTTGCTGTTTTTAACAGGTTACTAGGCTGGTGAATCGCACTGACACATTTGAACCAGCCAGTGCGTTCGAGCGCCTTGCTGAGAAGACGGGCATTGGCCAGACAGTTCTCCATGATGTCTCGGTATCCGGTGAATCCAAGATGGATGAAGTTGTAGTATTGCCCAATCACTTGAGCGCCTGGTCGGGAGAAGTTGAGGGTATATGACTCCTCAGTGCCTCCGAGATAGTGAAGCTCGAAGATGAGATCTCGAGGAAGGTAGGATTCATCTCGCCAGAGGATCCAGCCTAGTCCGGCGTAGACCAATCCGTACTTGTGGCCGGAGGCATTGATTGATACTACCCGGGGGAGCTCAAAGTTCCTGTCGAAATTAATTAGCTGTTGTTGATAAGTTTCGTTGTTTGATCCAAGACCAGCTTTACCATTTATGGCCCGCGCCGGCGTGGGTGAACGGGGCGATAAAGCCGCCGCTCGCAGCGTCAACATGGATGGGGATGTCATGGCCAGTCTCGGCCTCGTACTCGTCCAGGATTTTGGAGATCTCTTCCACGGGCTCAAAGTGACCGGTGTACGTTGAGCCCAAGATGACGAAAACGCCAATGGTGTTTTCATCAATGTTCTTGCGAACCATGTCCGGATCGAGAGCGAAATTGCTCTTTTCCGAGACATCCAGAATCCGGGCCTCGACATCAAAGTAGCGCGCAAACTTCTCCAGGGCGACCTGGGCATTGGCGCCCATTAGGATGTTTGGACGTGAAGTATCCTTTCCGGCGGCTTTACGCTTTTGCTGCCAGCGACGCTGCATTGCCTTGCCGCCGAGCATGATGGCTTCGGATGAGCCAACGGTAGCCGACCCGATGGCTTTCTCGTCTGGCTGGGCGCCCCATAGGTTGGCGATGATTGACACGCAGCGGGAGTGCATTGCCATTAGGGCAGGATATTCGTCGGCATCGGCCAGATTTTTGGAGATGTTCTCGGCTATCAACGCATTGGCTTGTCTTTCCATATACGTCCCGACGAAGCTGTTCCGAAGCTGATAATTAGCGTGACAGGTCTTCCCACTTTATGTGTCCGAGGTAACCCACCTAGCCAAGTTCAAGTTGGGTTTCCCGTCAAGATCCAGCTCGTCACGGAGCAGCTGTGCGGCAACGTCGCCGGGCGCGCCCACTTGGGGCAGGCGGAATTTGGGAATGGCTTCCTTGCTGGAGTAGCGAGTCGAGTAAGGGGTCGTACTGGCCACGGCGCTCTCGGTGAAGACATTGGACTTGGCATCACTTTCTGGACCGGTCCGCAGAGTCTTGATGACCTCGTCGGGGTCGACCTGAACAGTCAGTATGGCTGTTTTATCAAACCGTTTGTCTGGGGCTGTGTGCTTACACTGAAAGAAAGAACCATTCTTGACGGTATCTCTACTGATCCTTCGTCTATGTAGAGCTCGTAACTAATTGAATCAAATCGAATTGAAGCACGATCGAGTGTTGAAGAGATCCAAATCTAGATGAGAAAAAACAAGCTTTCTGGGCTTATCCACGGAAGCTTGGCCAAATAAATATGTCCCCGTGGGTCAAACGGAATAATTAGACAAGGATGTTGCTTTTACGTTATAGACAAAGAGAAAGCCCAAACGTCATGCTACTGTTGCCCTTTAAATTGGCTTTTGCGTCCGTCCACGCGTCTGCGTTTTCCTCTTCCAGTCAGTTGTTGGTGGTCTGGAATGACGTCGACGGGGTGTGTGACGTCACCACCACGCGGTGCCGGGATCTGGTCAACATTGTGATGATGATTCATATTATTAGGGTTCTACTGGTCTGAGACTCTGTTTTTACGAGTGCGATTGATGATGGATCGCAAGATCGATTAGGTGTAGGTTTTTATAAGTCGCATCGCGCTGGCTGCTTTGGTCGGTAGTTGTTGGTTGCCATGGGGTAGGGTTAGGGTTAGGGCTGATGTTGTTGGATGGTTTCTAAAGTAGGAAATTATGGGATGTACGGCGGTACTTTACCGAATAGTAGTTAAACGAGGCAAGACAAATAAAATTAGATTTTAACGCAGATAAATCAAAAGCGTGAGAGATCGATACTATAAATTTGGGCAGTGAACAATGTCGAGTGGTTGATTGGACTGTGCTGACCGGTACTGACGGACCCCAGTGTATAGAAGTGGCTTGCGAAGGATGGTCATCAACGAATAAATTGGGATACATAGCTAGGTGGACATGCTGCGTGTCCTTAGCCATATGTTCGACTGAGGCTGGATGTACTGGATTATAATTGTTATGAAATATCGCGAACATTGCAATAAATGCGCTATGATGCCGGCTGAAATCAACTGCTCAGAGGTCCTTTTACATCTTACTACTCCTACTCCTTCTCTTTCGCTCCGCTCCGCGATCACAAACATTGAAGTATAAGATCAAGTGCTGACAGCAACTCGAGTCATGCCAAAAAAGGGATACGATCGGCGCGATCTACATGGTAGCTTTATACTATACAGTTCATCTAGGCAGATCTACAGGGTATAAGAGTGAGTGCATGTCATGGCCGCGAGGTATACGGAGTACCATTACGTGGGTATGCAGCTCTCAACTCTGCTCGACATGGTCAAGTATCCTAACGGCACAGTTAATTTGTCCAGTTGATTGCAGGATAATAACCGAAACAGCACATTATCTTATCAGTGGGCCAACCGAGACGCATTGACATAATGCTAAGAAAAAGTGCGCGGAGAAACAACCGGGATTCTAGGACATGTATTGGGGTCAGTCGTACTCTGGATCCTAAATATCCGAAATCGCGCCAGTAAGCACAACCTACGCAATTTTACGCTGTGCTACACTTATGTATCTATATCTATCTACCCACCTACCCACCTATCTATCGACATATATACGTGCAGGATTTAGTCATAGCGTACGGATATAGGGATGGCTCCTTCTGCCCCAACTGTTTTTAGCAGCATGCAACGAGTATTACCGCTCTACCCTCAATTCCTCCGGTCCTAGCATCTGAGCTACTGAACCATATCGACAACAATTAATATACTAGATGATAGAAAAAAGATAAAAAAAGAAAAAAAAAACATCCAAACTAAACCTGTGCAAAGTCTGTACACTACTGGCTCGGTACGAAACAAAACGGTAGGCCAAGTGGGGTAAATACTTTCTTGTTTTCGCAAAGGTCCACGACGAGGAGCACCGGCGAGTCGCGAATAATAAATTGCAAGAATGGAACGTTGGAATGGGATGGGAATGTTCCGATGGGACATGACTCATTAGCGCGCCTGTTTCTTTTTAAATGGAATCTTCGCTTCACTAGTGCCTATGTAGTACGTAGCACGTCCCTGGTTTAGTTACGCAGTTGAACTTGGCAGTTGGTAGCTTGGGAGCAGTAGTGACTTGATTAATTAGTCTCCTTGTTAGCTTGTTAGTGACTTGTTAATATTCCGTTAAATCAGCTATGGGACTAGTTTGCGACGGAAGCCCGGCAGTGAGCAAGGCCCGGCCGTCCTGTACTGACCAAGCCCGTTCAATTGGCTGAGTTCAAGAGCAAACACTCTCTGCACGTACGCAGCGTAGCCAGACTATTGACAGGCTAACGGAGTTGAGAGATTGGGACCGCTCATGTGATGGATTGCTGGATGCTACCTTTGTCTGCAAGAAGGGCATTCTGTTTCGATCCAGACAGATTAGACCGATCCAAACCGATTCGACCAGATTCCCCCGTCCGGGTGCTAGGGTTCCTCCCAGCCCCTTGCGCCGAGGAACGCGGAGGACGGGGGAGCGCATGGCGACAGGGATTGCTCGAATCGCACCTGTTGCTCGCCGATACGACGACTATGTTATGTCTGCAATGCAGTCGTGCCTGTACAGAGGGCGAACCGAATGCAAGAACGAAGATAGAGTCCGGAGCACCCAAGTGACCGTACGGTGCTGACTCCCCTGGGTGTGCATCAGGGTCAAAAAACGGGCTAAAAGAGGGCCGTGATCAGTGCCGATTGGATCGGAGGAATGCACGACTTCGTTTTTCCTGACGGTTACGGATGCTACCGAAGCGAGCTAGAACTTTCGAGGTTGTGGCTAGTGCGCATAATGTCCGAGAATGCGACACTACCACTCTGTCCGGAGTACGGAGTATTGTAGAGAGCGTGTGAGTGTGACGGGCTGCTGCTGGCAGAATAGATTAAATTCTGCGACCGAGGACTGTTCACTTCAGAGAGAGGCTAGCTGTCTGCCCGTTCTGTCCGTCTCTCCGTTCTTAGTAGGCGTTGTCATTATCCAGAAGTAGAAGGCCAGGACAATTTCTTGGCCAGGTGACCCAGCTGCCAAGACAAGACTAACCCGATCTGGCCAGGCAGTCTAAACTGGCCCTCGACAATCTCCAGGCGGCAGTCGACGGTGTACTATGGTAGAAGACAACACCAAAACGGTTAATCGTCGATAACAACAGAAGAAGGGAACCTGAGACTATTGATCCTGAGGCTCAGCAACACCCAACATCAATGACCAATCAGCCATTGGCGCCCTCGCTAACCAGCCAGTAGCCAGTAGCCAGTAGCCAGTAGCCACTATCTATTATGGGCATGCAACCAGCTCCCCGTATCGTCCGTAGCAGGGCGTGGCTATTGCCTAGATGAGGGATAGTGACTATTCTCTTCAGGCGCATTCATTATTATTCAGACAAAAAAAATAAAAATAAAATCAGATGCGTTGCGTGGATGCTGACCAAGGGGCCTAGGCCATTCCGCCGGGGGACGGTCTAGACTCTGCCGAGACGAGCAGCTGTTCTTGCAGGAGACATGGTGGGGGGGAGAAAATGCTGGTGACATGGACCGCCCATATCAGACACGTAACCTGGTTCGTGCAAAGAGAAGAAGAAATAACGCAGACAGACAAACAGAGAGGAGAGAGCAGAGAGAAGAGAATGAGAAAGAACATGACAGGACTGAACAGGCAAGTAGAAGCCCTGTGCGACCGAAAGTAGCAGCACCCTCTGTGGCCAATCAGCAGCCAGACCGCGTATCAGTCGAAGAGCCTATCAGGACCAGTTCCTTGGTTGACGCCGGGGCGGTGGGTCCGGGACTCACCGGATTGGCAGCGCCGGCATGGCGCCCCACCCGGGGGGTCACATGGTCTGCGCTGCCAGATTTGCCGAGCTTACGAAAAACTCAGCTAACGTCCCATAGTTTGGCAGCTAAGCAACCAACTAGTTGCTGAGGAGCGAGTGAGAGAGCGGTTAGACTGGAAGCAGATACTACTCTCTCGTTCACCCTCACAATAATAAATGCGCATAAACTATAAGTGTATCATGATCTTGTTTCTATTGAATCTGCCTAGCGCGCCCACACCCCCAACCCCCCTTTCCGTTTTGGACCTAGTCGAGGCATCAACATCCATGGCTACCAAAAAAAGGTTATCGTTGCTCGGAATCTCGGGCTAAATAGATACCTGGTCTGTCCTTGTCGGCCAATACAGAGACACCTTCAAGATTACTGTATTTGAGATTATCCGACGGAGTGACGGTACGGTACGGGTATCCGGCCTCGTTTTCAAACGCGTGCCTTACCGTCTTGGACTTGGCGGCAAAACTCTGTAGGCTGACGGTCCGACGCAAGGCTCGCCACGCGACCCGGCGGTGGTCACAACCGTATTGCCTGGGGATGGTACGGTAACGGTTGCGAGTCTTGCACACCAGATTGGATTTTAGACAGTATTTGGTGTGGTGTGATCTAATTGCTGGCCGGTATTTGGGGGTTACAGTGGTATGGGTCGGATGGGAGCAGCTGATGATGATTATGTCGATGGGGTTCGATTCGTTTTCGGCGCCCTTTGAACACTCTGGAGGCATACGTATCCGTCTGGAGAGGTCTTGAGTCCAGCGTCGTCTGTGCAGAGTACAATGTTGACCTGATCTGATCGAGTGTCAACGAATCCAGTGCTGATCGCCCGCTCCACCCGTCAATCATGGACGGATTGAGCAGCCTCTCCAGATGACAGCAGTCGAGATCGCTGCAGATCGGCAGCAAGCCTTGCCTTTCAGCCTCCAAGCCTCCCGCGACGTGTGATCCACCTTATTTTCATGTGTATGTTTTTTTTCTTGTAGACCTTCTTTTCCTTTCTGCCTCTCTCTCTTCTTTCTTTCTTTCTTTTTTTTTTTTTTTTTTTTTTTTTTTTTT